>JAANYP010007262.1:175000-379813 GCA_020465985.1 Centrapalus pauciflorus
CGACATTAAATATTGTTTTATCGTATATTAAATGTATATAACACGTAATTTTTTTTTTGAAAAAAATATAATAGATGGTCCGATCGATGTATAAAGATATATAATAGAAACATTGAATATTTATGTCAAGTCTCGAATTATGAGTTATAATAGTAATAACATCGTTTAAATATTTAATGTTAAATATATATGAAGTGTAGAATATATATTATATATAAAATACAATAATAATCACATATGATATTCAATATTGAATATATGATATAAATTGTTACTTCGACATTGAATGATATTATATGATATATCATTCGACCATCTGGGTAAAAACATTTTTACGAAAAATAAACACGTTAAATTTCTTCGGAAAAAATATATCATGACCGGTCTCGTTTTAAAGATATTAAAATTCTCATTTTTATGGTATAATTTTTTTGATTTAGAAATAATCATATTAATGTTATATTAATTATAAGAAATATGATTTTTATTGCTATTATCAATATTTAGGTTCTGCAATGTACCATATATATAGGGTTGAGATCATTGTAGAATCTTAACTTGATGTAGTATTGTAGAACCAATAAAGACCTAAGAATTATAATTTAATATAAATGATAAGAATGTAAATCTGCAACTAACATTTAATTAATTTTAGTCTCTAGCCAACCAAGTTTGATCACCAATTTTGACTATGATTTTGACTCCTTATTAATCATAACCGCTTTGACCAATCTATATAAATGTAAAAATTAAATATGTGTATCACATTTCAAATTATGAATTGAATAGTAATCACATTCTTTAAATATTTTATGTTAAATACATATGCAGTGTTAAATATATGATATATATATGAAATACAATAGTAATCACATATAATATGCGATGTTGAATATATGATATATAGTGGTAAATCGATATTCAATGATCTCGATATGATATATAAAATGTTCATCTGGTTAATTTTTTTACAAAAAATAAACACATAAAATTTTTTCAAGAAATATATATCATTAACGATTTTGTTTTAAAACGTATAAAACTCTCGTTTTTATGGTATAATTTTTTTGATCTAAAAGTTAAGCATGAAACTTTTATTTAAATTTAAAAAATGAGATATTTTTGCCCGAGGCCACTCTTTTTGCTACTACCGATCTTTTATAATTTTACCATGCAATGAATTAAAAAATTATTAATAGAAATATTTTTTACTAATTTTGCATTTGATCTTTTTAATTAAGACCATTAGATTAATCTAATTTGTAGACGAAATTATTTTACAGTTTTATATCAATTTTAAGTTCTGCAATGATCCTCTATATATATATATATATATATATATATATATATATATATATATATATATATATATATATATATATATATATATATAGTGAGAGAGAGAGAGAGAGAGATAGATGAAATTAAACGATCAAACGCAGAACTTTAATTCTTTATAAAACTGTAAATTTATTGTCATCTATAAAAGTATAATATTAGATTAATAGTAAATTACGCGCGTATAATAAAAAGTCCAATAAATTTATAATGTGAAATCAAGAAATTAGATTTACACTAGATTTAATTCTGTATTCAATTTCACTGATAATCAATGTTCTCATCATTTAACAAATATGAATATAAATATTGTATGATTCGATTCCACCGTATTAAACGTATCCTAGTTAATAGTTTTAAAACTCTAACATGCATTGAAGTTGAACTTGAAACGGATTAATATTTTGATACAATATTATAATTTGAAATACAACCTCTATTAGTCTCAAAAGAAGATGTGACCAAAAGATATGTGGAAAAAAATTATAAATAGAAAGAGTCATGTAATATTTGATTTTAAATATCCAATCTTCAATGTTGAATGTATAATATTTCAATTTAAATTCGATATTACATATATAATATTGAATATTTAAAATATATAATGTTTACTATTCAATTCGATATTAAATGTAGAATACATAATTTTATTATTATTAACATTGAAATATTTAGTGTAATATACGATTTGATATTATATTAATATTAAATATTCAATACTCGATGTTAGTTGGAAAAAAATTCCAATATTCCATAAAATTGTATAGATTTTTTTATAAAAACATACCGCGTAAATTATTCAAAAAAAACTACATCATGATTGGTCTCATTTTTATGGTCTAATTTTTTGATAAAAATTTTAATCATATTAATATTATTTTAGTGAAAGAAAATAAGAAAACATTTTTGTTGACGTAAAACTTTTTGAAATACAACCTCATTTTTCATCTCAAAATATTAATACATAAATATTTAATTTTCGTTGTGATCACGGTTACATACTTACACTTGCACACATTTGTAGATGACAACAGGGTATTTCAAAATTTGCCAATAGGAAACCGGGCCATTTAGTTGTTAGCAATTTTTAAACACAATACATTTGAAAACTATCATCAGACCAAATACCGTTTTTACCATCCAACTCTTTACGATTTATCTTATTAATTTATTTTTGAAGATTTAGTGATTAAACTCTAATTTATTAATTTTCTCATTTTGAAAAAATAAATAAAACTAATGGTTAAAACGGTACAAAATATGATAGTTTAATTAGTGATCACATGCATGCATGTGTAAAATTTTCAATGGCTAAAACGGTAAAAAAAGTTTATTTACTGAATGTGTAAACCAAAAATAGTTTAGGGGTTAACTCAGTACAAATAATAGTTTAGTGACTAAATGGAATAAATCAAGATATGCTTGATGCAAATAATGCTATTTTTGTGGATTTTAACGCACAATTTGGTTCTATATATAGCGTCTTTAAAAATACAAACTTGCCGGTTCTCGACTTTCAACCCGTTATTCCTACGCCCAATTATGATAACTTTGAGAACGATGATGGCGGGAATGATGATGATGAGGACTCGGATGATTACGACTATTTTAATATGTATTTGCTTTAAAGTAAACCTTTCATAATGTAACAAATTCGTAAACTTTTATTATAAATGCATATAATTTTGTATTTAATATTAATATTAGTTTATGCAACTTTTAGTTTAAGCTAGTTTAATAATGGAACTGTACAGGTAATAAATTATGTGTTTAAAAATAAAAATAAAAATTATAAAAAACTTTTAGCGACGACATTGATTATAAAAAAATAATTTAAAAATCGTGGTAGGGTTTCGCGACGACAAAATCCCGTTATTCAAAAATCAAAGAGTTAACTTAAAATTATGCAAGGAAAGGATACTCTTTATACTCGTCTTCGTGATAAAATGGGGGAGAGATATCGTCAAGGAAATTAAATTAAGTGCCAGATTTTTTATGCAGTCATGGTGTCTTTACAATTAGTGTTGGCTTGTGGTGGTGTCGAGTTCTCAACGTTTAAAGGGGTTTCTTCATGAATTTGATTAGTTTTCGCTTGGTGCATTCCTTTTTTTTTTTTTTTGAAGTTTTGTTTAAGAAATTTTGTTGTTTTTAAATGGAAGTTGGGGATGTTAAGTTTATGGATCAAATCGAATTTGAAAATAAAAGAACTATTGAATGAATTTGGCTGAAAGGGTTCACACCATACATGAAATGAACCTCCAACATGACTTTCACAAACCTTATTTTACATATATAACATATCATCGACTCTACTTTCATCGTCATCTCCTTTAACTACGATTTCCAGTTGAACCACCACCATTGTTATTTGTTGCTACCCTTTGAACATCCATATGGGTTTATAATCCAATCTTGAGAAATTAACAAAGCCAATTCATTGAAAATAGCTGGCCCACAAGACAGAAATTTGTAGCAAAATTTGGTGATTATATATAGAGGCCAACAATATAGGTATTATATATATAACAATTACAACATGCGTAGTTTTCACGCTTTCTTAATACGCTGCCAGACAACTCAAGCAGACAGGTAATTTATTTTATTACTTTATATATATTATATAGCATTTTTGTTTTCCTGTGATAACTTTTGATATATTGTATTTTATTAAAATTTGAATACGTCATTACGATCGCGTTATTTTTGATATAAAATTTATCGTCGTTGGAACCATTTTCGTTAAACAGGCAAACATGCAGCTGCCTAAATATATGATTTTATATAAAATATATAGTTGTTTTGTTGTTCTATTAAAACGTTTCTTATATTTTATAAAAATTCAAATATATCGTTATGATCACTTTCCTTTAAACTATATTTTAACATAAAATTGAATTTCGTCTCAAGTTTAAAATGAATTTTTTTTATTATTTACTTGATCGCACTCTTTCATTCACCGAATGATAAAGCTAGGCAGAGCTAGTTGCCTGGTATGTAACGACTAATTTTTACTTTATATATGACATATAACATTTTTGTTTTCCTGTGATAACCTTTGATATATTATGTTTTATTAAAATTTGAATATTTTATTATGATCGCATTACTTTAATGTACATTCTGATATAAAATTTGTTATCTTCAGAACTATTTATATTGGGCAGGTAGGTATACAACTAACTAATTATTTTATTTCATACATAATATATATTTATTTATGTGTTATAACGTTTGATATATTATATTATATGAAATGACGGATATATATTGTTTTTCGTCTCAACTATTTTTAGAATGACAATTTTTTTTAATTATTTAGCTGGTTGATCAATCACATTCTTTTCATTTATAAACTTAGATTGAAAGCATAAAATGATTCTCAATTGAGATTCACGATTGGTAGCTAATGTTATTTTATTATTTTAAAGTAATATATTTATAAAAATACAATTTATAATCCCGCTGCAACACGCGGTTGCACACCCTAGTTGAGTACATAAGTGAACTTATGCTAAATAATGTTTAAATATGTTTTTTAAATAGTCATATAATAAAATTTCTATTAGCCTTAATAAAAGTCATATCGAAACTGGGATTTTTTTTTATACCGCAGAATTCACACGTACACCTATCTAATCATACTCCTAAATCTACATCTTTTTGTCCATAATGGGACTCGAACCCACAACCTTGGGGTCTCCTATAACACCACCTTGATACCGCTAGGCCAAAATCCATTTGGTAAATTGAAACTGGGATATGATCGATCTCCTTCAACTTCTAGTTCAATTTCATGCCACTTTTAGCCCATGATCTGATACTTGGAAGCTTGAATATGGAAGCGACTATTTTTGCCTTTCAATTCCTTGCTACTTTGAGCCCAGCATGACTTTAAGACAAAAGAATATTACAAAATTAGTAATGTGGTTATTTACCTTTCATTAAAATATTACGAAACAATAAGATGATTATTTACCTTTCATTAAAATACTATGAACAATCAACTTGGAGAACTTTGAACATGAATTCATCATTTGTTTTATTCTCATGATTTGTTACCTAAAAAGAATGCAAACGAAATAAGAGAATAAGCAAAACAAATAAAAGGCTAAGAAAGAAACCAAAATAATAATAAAAAGTAAATGCAATCAACGGCATAATGAATTACATGGTAAAAGGATGAAAAAAAGCCAAAAAGTAAACGACATACCTTTTAAAACACTGTCATATTAATTCGAGACTATGAAGATGTGGATATATGTCATGATAATCGATCGTTCTAATTTTAAAGCGATCCTCACCTATTAAATCGCCTTTAGGTGGTCGATGTGGGATCTATTCACCGATATACACATGTATCAAGTTAAATATTGTGAGACACAAAAACATAGCTTATGATAAATATTGTACTGTATGACAAGGTGGATCCATCCTAATAAATAAGAACAATTTCTAATAGCTTAAGATACATTATTTTTTATAAAAGTTTTACTAGAAATACATTAATTGGAGAACATAAAAATCTTCCACTTATACATGGTTTTGTGAAAAAGTGTACATGATAAGTAATAACATTATGCTAGATAAACCAATATTCTATAAAAATATAGTTTTTGGCCATTGTAGTGGCGCGCTTTTAAAATAGTTACCGAAGAAGCAATCAAATTTCAATACTCGAGTATATAAGACATCTAAAGCGATAAACATCCGCTTATTATATACAGTTCATACGATTCTTACTTAAGTTCGCCATCATATTCAATACGAGATGTTTGAATTTCTCAGCATTTCAATAATTTCTCCATTGTTCGCAACATTCCTACCAACCTTGTGACAGTTGGCTAACATCATTAACGACATAGCAAGGTCACAAACATTAGTACATGTTACGGTTATTTTGTGTGACAATTGTCATGTGTTTAAGAAGTTTGTTTCAAGAATTATAATTTGTCGCACTATCATATTAAGGGATCCGAATTGATTTCATCACTGTGGATACATCTTGCTCCTACAAGGACCTTTGATGATCATCTATATGCTGTTAATTGTACATTTTTATATGTTTCTAAAGTGGTTGTTTACCAAGTATTTGAATCCATAAGTTTTGTATGCTTTAAAGTATTAAAAAAGGTAAGTATTATATTTGAATGTAGTTTAATACTTTTGGGTCTAAATATTATTTTTTATATATCCTATTCATTTTGGACACACTCCAAACCAACCGTAAACTTCAAATTTATTTTCTTTTATTTTTTATTACATGTATATTAGTAATATTGATGATTGTTATAAAAGGATATATATTTTACGTTTTGATCTTAATGGTTGTTATTTATTTGGGTTTAATTTCGGTTTTTAATATGAATAGTGAATAGTTTTCTTATTCACCCGCTTGGGATAACGATTTCTATGTATTAGTTGGTATAATATTGGATTGATTGATGAGTTTTGGTTTATATACGTCGGATTCTTAATTATTTCATGTTTTCTTGTTAAGAATCAGATTTTTATTAATTTTTAGCATTGTTTTGCGAAAATAAAGTATTAATTAAATCTGCGTTATTAAAAGGAACGATGCTTTGAATGAAACATTAATAGTTGATTATCTCTTCTAGGCATTGTATTGCGATAATGATTTGATAGTTGATTGTTAATCTAGAATTTTATGTGTTTGTAAATTCTTAGGCATTTTGTTGCGATAATAGGGTTAATAAACCGTAAAGTTTGATTTTTAAAGTGACAAAGTTAATTAGTTGTATTTTGGTGTTAATCGATTACCTTTATGCATTGTGTTGCGAAAATAAGATTTATTGGTTAATATTGGAGTCTGGATTAGTTGCTTTGTTTTCATCACATGGTTATAAAGATAAAATCTTTTAACTTAAAATAATTAATTAATCGTTAAATTAAACCAAAATTCGGGCTTAACTGAATTTATAATTGGTTATTAACCAATTTATTTTTAGTCAATCAATTCAATCCATCGCCAATTAATCATAGTTATCTCATTCCAAGTGGGTGACGCTTACGCACTATAAGAGTTTCGCAAATTTTAATTTATCATAGATATTTAGTGCTTAAGTTAGTTCAGATTTGATATTGTTTTTGTTAGCTTGGTTCGTATTATATAGTTGTCATTACTTGTTGCGTTCGTTAGTTAAGTTTAATTAGTGTTTGCCGGTATTAGTTTTTATTAAAAATTGAAAAAGCCAAAAAAAATTAGTTTAACATTTTAATCTTGTGTTACTTAGTTTGCTTTAGTTATTCGGTTTGTTAATTTTAATTATTGCCTCTAGTTGTTAATTTCCTCAAAAAGTCCTAAACAGCTAAATATTGGTTAGGTTGTTGTATTTGAGTCTCCGTTCTTTATTCCGTTCCCTGAGATCGATAAATCCTCCGTGATTCTTGAAGCTATATTGCACACGACTGGTACACTCCCCAGTTGTGTTATTTATACTTTGGGTTCATTTAGTTAGTAAAACCTGAGGTGTGTTTTGCACGCATCAGTAGCAACATGGAATAAATCTAAAAGTTGGATTATCAAAAACATACTTAACCCTTATTATTATTACTTTTAAAAATTTATTTTACCTTCTTTAGAGAACAATTATCCAACTCTTGGAATGGATTAATTTTAACTTTGAACGATTGCATGCATGAGTTTACCTCTTGGATTATTGAACTAAATTCCCAAATTTACTAGAGGACTGAATTATGTTAGCCAACAGAAAATCGAATCATGTATTGGATCAGGATCAGCGTCAACTCCATACCATCATTTGGATCCATAGTTCGCCAATCATCATTTTTGACGAGTTAGCTAGCCAAGGAGAGTCTCCTTTAAGCGAAGAGGTAATATATATTTATGGTTCATGTGTGAGCACATTATCCAGATATTCAAAAATCAAAGAGTTAACTTAAAATTATGCAAGGAAAGGATATTCTTTAAACTCGTCTTCGTGATAAAATGTGGGAGAGATATCGTCAAGGAAAGGTAAATGCCTGATTTTTTATACAGTCATGGTGTCTTTACAATTAGTGTTGGCTTGTGGTGGTGTCGAGTTCTCAACGTTTAAAGGGGTTTCTTCGTGAATTTGATTAGTTTTCACTTGGTGCATTCCTATATTTTTGAAGTCTTGTTGTTTTTAAATGGATGTCGGGGATGTTTATGAATCAAATCAAATTTGAAAATAAAAGAACTATTGAATGAATTTGGCTGAAAGGGTTGACACCATACATGAAATGAAACTCGAACATGAATGTCACAAACCTTATTTTACATATATAACATAATATCGACTCTACTTTTCTCGTCATCTCCTTTAACTACTTTACTGAATAAGTAGGAACCTTGAGCTACAGATTTCCAGTAGAACCACCACCATTGTTGCTACCCTTTGAACATCCATATGGGTTTATACTTTATAATCCAATCTTGAGAAATTAACAAATGCCAATTCATTGAAAATAGAAGGCCCACAAGACAGATTTTTGTAGCAAAATTTGGTGATTATATATAGAAGCCAACAATATAGGTATTGTGTACATAAGTGAACTTATTCTAAATAATGTATAAATATGTTTTTTACATAGTCACATAATAAATTTTCTATTACCCTAAATAAAAGTCAAATTGAAACTGGGATATATATTTTTTTTATACTGCAGAATTCATACGTACACCCATCTAAAACTACTCATAAATCTACACCTTTTGTCCAAATGGGACTCGAACCCACAACCTTGAGGTCTCCTCTAATACCTTGGTACCGCTAGGCCAAAATCCCTTTGGTAAATTGAAACTGGGATATGATCGATCTCCTTCAACTTCTAGTTCAATTTCATACATGGAAGCTTGAATATGGAAGTGACTTTTTTTGCCTTTCAATTCCATGCTACTTTGAGCCCAGTATGACTTAAGATAAAAGAATATTACAAAATTAGTAATGTGGTTATTTACCTTTCATTAAATGTTACAAAACAATAAGATGATTATTTACCTTTCATTAAAATGCTTTGAACAATCAACTTGGAGAACTTTGAACATGAATTCATCATCTGTTTTATTCTCATGATTTGTTACCTAAAAAGAATACAAACAAAATAAGAGAACATACAAAACAAATAAAAGGCCAAGAAAGAAACCAAAAAAAAAAAAAAGAAGTAAAATGCAATTAATGGCATAATGAATTACATTGTAAAGGATGAAAAAAAGCCAAAAAAGTAAACGACATACCTTTTAAAACACTGTCATATTAATTCCAGACTGTGAAAAAATGTAGATATATGTCATGATAATCGATCGTTCTAATTTTAAAGCGATCCTCACCTATTAAATCGCCTTTAGGTGGTAGATGTGGGATCTATTCCCGATATAAACATGTATCAAGTAAAATATTGTGAGACACAAAAACATAGCTTATGATAAACATTGTAATGTATGACAAGGTGGATCAATCCTAATAAATAAGAACAATTTCTAATAGCTTAAGGTACATTATGTTTTATAAAAGTTTTACTAGAAATACATTAATTGGAGAACATAAAAGCCTTCCACTTATACATGGTTTTGTGAAAAAGTGCACATGATAACTCATAAGTAATAACATTATGCTAGATAAACCAATATTCTATAAAAAATATAATTTTTCGCCATTGTAGTGGCTTTTAAAATAGTTACTGAAGAAGCAATCAAATTTCAATACTCAAGTATATAAGACATCTAAAGTGATAAAAATCCGCTTCTTCTAACGAATAATGTAATATATTAGATAATTTTCATAAAGTTCACATTATATTCGTAATCGACACGTATTATTACTAGATTAATTTTGATAAAATGACACTAATTAATGAAAATATTTCTAGATGCGCCCCTACTAATGGATATATAAGCTTTGGCAAAACCTTGGAAACTTTGCAATTTTTTTGTGAACAACAAATAAATCATATTTATATTAAAAAAAACAAAAAAAAAAACTTGCCAACACAAAAAGAGGATATTCAAAGATTGACGACTACATCAAACGAGAAACTATTTTGTATGGATCAATGATTTACTGTGACCATCTGAGAACAAATCCACCTTAATCAACACACTTATATTTTGAAGCCTTATTATATATAGTTTATACGATTATTACTTAAGTTCACCATCATATTCAATCTACGAGATGTTTGAATTCCTTAGCAATTCAATAATTTCTTCATTGTTCGAAACATTCCTACCAACCTTGTGACAGTTGGCTAACATCATAATTAACGACATAGCAAGGTCACAAACATTAGTACATGCTACGGTTATTTTATGGGTTAATGAGGAAGGGTGAAGGATGACAACCCGTTAGGATTACAAAGAATTTTCGATTGTGTAACAATTGTCATGTGTTTATGAAGTTTGTTTCAAGAATTATAATTTGTCGCATTATCATATTAAGGGATCCGAATTGATTTCATCACTGTGGATACATCTTGCTCCTACAAGGACCTTTGATGATCATCTATTTGCTGTTAATTGTACATTTAAAAATGTTTCTAAAGTGGTTGTTTACCAAGTATTTCAATCCATAAGTTTTGTGTGCTTTAAGGTATTTAAAAAGGTAAGTATTATCTGGGGCGGATCCAGATATTTATATTATCGGTGTCACTTTTTTAAAGTAAATATAATATTTAGATTTTCGAAATATTTCCAAAAATGGATCGGGTCACCGAAACGGTTCCCAACACAAAATTAACGAATAACACGCTTTTCCCAATTAAAAAAGTACATAGTCTAATACCATTAAAACTTAAAAGCAATAAGTACCGTAAGTCTTAAACTTTTACAATTGTTGTCTTCGGGTCATCATCTTTTAAAATATTGTCATGACATCTTCGTTCGATACTCTATACTTTATTATATAATTATTTTTCATCGTTTAAGATATTGATATAAGAACTCAAAAAAAAAACATTAAATATTTATACTTTATTATATAATTATTTATCAGTAAATTAATTATTTAACCCATTAAAGATTTAAATAATTAAATATCAAACATACTTTAAAACAGGTGACACTTCAACAGGCAAGAGAGTTCTAGTGTTCTCCACTCTCCAGTTCTCCTACAACTACTATTGTACTGCTAAGTCTTCAAAAACTCAAAAAAAAAAAAAAAAAAAAAACTCATGCAAATAGGCAATAGTCGATAGAGAGAGAGAGAGAGAGAGAGAGAGAGAGAGAGAGAGAGAGAGAGAGAGAGAGAGAGAGAGAGAGAGAGAGAGATACCGAGATCACGCGACACTTCGACAGGAAAGCAGCAGTGCAGCAGGCCTTCACGTCACGACGGACTGGCCGAGGTCAGGCAACTAGGCGAGCAGCAATCGGAGGTTAGGCGAGCAGCGGCAGCAGGGTTCAACGGTTCACTGGTTCAAGTGTCTGGGCGTTCTTTTTAGATGCTTCGGTGCTATACTAGCGTATTGTTGTGGCTGAAAGAATGAAAACCAAAACTGATTTTAGGGTTTTCACTTTAACAATGACAGGTTTGGGCCTTCCTTGGGAGTTTTTGTTTTGAGTTTTTTTAAAAATTTTGGACTAAATAAATTACTTATTGTTTTTAATGTGTTATTGGGCTTTTCTAAAAACATTTTTTTAATTAAAAGTCAGTATTATTTCAATAAATTTAAATAATAAAAACAACAAATATAAATAAGATATGTATATTATAACTGAATAAATTTTTCGTAGGTGTCACCCAAAAAAATTCTCAGGTGTCACTCGTATTTTTGATACACATGCAACTCAGTATTTTAAAAATTTATAGGTGTCGAGTGACACCCATTCCAAAGAACTACATCCGCCCCTGAGTATTATATTTGAATGTAGTTTAATACTTTTGGGTCTAAATATTATTTTTTATATATCCTATTCATTTTGGACACACTCCAAACCAACTGTAAACTTCAAATTTATTTTCTTTTATTTTTTATTACATGTATATTAGTAATATTGATGATTGTTATAAAAGGATACATATTTACAATGAATATTTCTTAAAATGTTTAAATTATATTATAATAAATACATGATAAATAGAACTAAAACACTATGTTTTAGTTATTATATTTTCAAAATACCATGCATATTTTGGTTAAAAACACCAGGACTCGAAACATTATAAAACAGAAAACTTCATATTGTGGTTCTTTTTCAGGTGTGAGTCTGAGTCTCTGAGGCTCGAAACTTACAAGACCATAATAAAACCTGATGATTACATGTATACCGGGTATGTGTAGTTTAATTCTGCCCTACATACACCATAGATGTAGTTTTAAGTATTAAATAACAAGAAAATTGCAACCAAACCTTCATTTAGACAGACCATACATGGATTAAGCCATACATGTTGCCTGTATAAATCTCGTTACGCTCCTCGTTTTCTATAAACGGATGAAATATTTTGAAGGGCTTCAGAAGAAGCCGAACTCTTTCCACACACGTGTTCGTCTAATGGAACAGCATTATTTGCTGTTATTTTGGAGACACATTCTCCTGTCAAAATGTTGTTGAAATTTATGGAAACGGAATCCTCTGCATTACCAAACTGGCATGGTTAGTAAAAGACCGATAATTTACAAACTACATATGTACATATGACCCAGATATTTTAATGTACCATTTATTCCGGTTGAATGATAGGCAGAATTAGCTATGCGAGCTGAAACCATTTATTCCGGTTGAATGATAGGCAGAATTAGCTGAAACCATTTATTCCGGTTGAATGATAGGCAGAATTAGCTATGCGAGCTGAAATAATAAGCTCTGATCATTTGTGACGTATAAGGAGTTAGGACTGCTGCACACCAAAGGAATATCAAATGAAGTCACAAGTTCTCCATGCAAGTTCCACACAGCTATAGTTCCGTCTATTAATAAAGTGAGAAATAATCGCTTTCGACGAAGAAAGATAAATCTTGATGGAGTCGTAAAATACGTCTTGCTAACTTCTTTTAAATCACAAGTTTGTACTTAAGTAGAAAAAAAAAAGATTGAGACTCTAAGTATGCTTTCATATTATGGCAATAATTAATTAAGCACAAATAACAAGAAAATTCCTCACATCAAGAATCTCAAGATTGATAAGAATCTTCTCATTTAACAGCTCAATGAATTCAATGTTCTTTTGTCGATGAAGACCATGTTTGAAAGATCTTAGAAGGGTTCCAACTTCGATTGAGAAAATCTTTAGAGTGAGATTCGTCCTAGCTTTATATGCTAACAACAATATTCCGGGACTTTTGTTCCCATAAATTAAGGGAGGGAAATCTCATGAGTACCGTAATACATAAGGAAGATCCATTTTATTCACCACATGAATGATGAATACAGTAATAGATCCAAACAAGATGTAAAAGTTGGAACACAACTTAAGGTTCTGAGTAATTTCATGTGGCGGATTCGCTACAAGATTCAAAAAACCTGTTATAGGATTAATGTATTCTTGAACTGTAGAGCTTGCATCACAGTAGCATAATGATTTGGGAACTAATCTCTTTCAAGGTTGACAATCCAAAGCGCAACAACCGAAAATCCAAGCCATAAAAACCAAACCTGACAAAGCATCGAAACTTTACCAAATATAGCAAGGATAATTCCAGATTAACCATAATTGTCATTAGGATAATAAGTTGGGAGTAGAAACTGATTATAGGGAAAACAAGTGAACAAACTTGGTTAAACGAAATGCATTATTGTATAATTCTTAGACGAACACAACTTGAATCTATTCAAATTATAGATACTCTATAACTGCTGCATTATGTAAAAGCATGTTTTATTATTTTACAATATGATAATAAATGGAGGAAATAAAAGACAAAATAGAAGATTATGTTGGTTGTAATGCATGTGTTTCACAACCAGAATCATAGACACCCTCAAATCACACTTTTTATTTTAAGAATCACATACTCACAAGCAAGACTTCACACAATTTTCTGCTTGAAAATGCAATCATGTCTTGTAGTTGATTTACTTGTTATATAAACACATTTTTTCCTCTAAAAAGAAGCTCAATCACACACACAGACACATAATCTAAAAAAGAAAGAAGTGTATTTAACAACTTATATAAAACCTAATCCTACAAACAAAGAGAATTCTTACCTGAAAATTGAAGTTGTTCGGTAGAGGAATCGCTTAGGAACCAGACTATGTTAATTTTTGGGCTCGATTAACAGAGTAGGTGGAGCAATAGAGGCTGATGAGGTGACGAGACGCAAACGAAGTCGGAGGCACAACCCGAGCCGAGGAGGAGCCGGAGGCAGAGTGAATAACACCCTCAAATCGTTAATTTTTAGGCTCGATTAGCAGAGGAGGTGGAGCAAGGCCGGTGGTAGAGGCTGACAATGTGACGGAGACGAAGACGCAGACAAAGCCGAAGGCATAATGAGAGCCGAGGAGGAGCCGGTGATGGAGTGAAGGCAGAGGAGGACGCGCAGATTGAGAGTAGAGTCGAGAGAGTATGTGAGAGATGGACAAACGAATATATCTCTCTAGTAATGAATCTATCACATATAACTCTCTAGTAATGAATCATAATTTTGTATTTGAATCAAATGTATATTACTATTGGATTTTTTTTCAATTGCAAAATTATAATAGATTTTAAATACTTCTATTCTTAATCTACCCCGTATACCCAGTGAGGATCACAGAACTTACATTCCCCACCAAAATGCCAAATTGCCTTCGACGTAAGTCGAACCGTAACCTCTCACTTAAATATCACCGCTCATACCAAATAAGTTAATTAATGAATAAAAAACAAAATAAATTACTATTAATGATAAAAGTTAAATAACGTTGCTATTAATGATAAAACATACAAAATTTGTTGCTATTTTTTGTGATTAGCCCTACATTTTGATAGTTCAAACTAAATTAACATAATGCTAGATTAATAATTTCAAAATTATGACATGCATTCAAGTTGAACTAAAACGGATTAAAATAGGATTAACGTAAGAGTTATGATAAATTTAATATTTTGTTGTATGCGGTTGCGTGATAGAGGCATTTAGGAAACCCTTCTTTTGGCTTTCGTTTCTTTTTCCGTCACAAAATTTTTCCCTTAGTCCGAATTTGTGCCTTTAGCATTTTTTTATAGCCCAACTGCTGTTAATTCAAGAAACAATTTTTGCGTTTGTTGTTGAGGTGGCCGTTTTATTAGTATATTGTGGTTAAATTCCATGTAAAAAAATAAAAATAAAAATCCAAAAAGCGTTGTAAAAAGAAAGCATAGCAAATAAGAAAGTCTCGTAGAGGCATTTGCTAAGTATATTCAAGTTAGAAGTGTCTAGTGTTTTGTTCATGAATTTTTGAAGAACAAAAATTTCTCCCGTTCGAGCCGGTTCTTGTGTTGTTAGCCGCTCTCTTTCTATCTTTCAGTCTTTTTCCCCTCTTTTCTTTTCCATTTTAAGGCCTCTTGATTTTCGCATATTTATTGATCGAGTGTTGTAGATTTGAGGCTCTAGCAAGCTTATGTTCATGCATATTTCAATGTGTTACAATTGAGAGACCTTGTCAACCTAAACACCGAGGGTTGAGCTAGTGTTCATATAGGTCATGCTTATTTTGTTCTCAAAAAGTTTAGGTTGTTTAACTTCTATTTCTATTTTATGTTTTAATGGTTCTTGATTTTTTTGGGATCCTCGCTATGTGTTCATGTAAGTCGGAAATGCCTTAGGATTTTCATCCTTGTTCGAAAGTTGTAGAGTTTTTAATGTTGGAATACACAATATGTGATATCATACTTGATATTAAATACTCAAGACTCGATGTTAATCGAATTATGGTGCCAACAGATGATCGACTTGTATAATGCATTAGGACCAGCATCAACTTCGTACTTCACCCTTGCATTAACAGGGGGTTTATCATTTGGATCCAGATTTCGCCAATCATCATTTGTGATTGAGTTAGCCAAGGACTCTACTTTGATCGAAGAGGTAATATATATTTTTGGTTCATCCTTTAACACATTATCCCGTGATTAACTCCTTAAATTTGATCAACCAATCTCAAAATCAAAGTGCTAACTAAATATTATGCAACAACTTGATATTCTCTACACTTGTCTTCGTATTAAAATCAGTGAGAGATCTCATCAAGGAAAATTAAGTGCCAGATTTTTGATGCAATCATCTTGTCTTACAATTAGCATTGGCTTGTGGTGAAGTCGGGTTCTTAATGTTTAAGGGGATTTCTCCATGAATTTGATTCTTTTTTGCTTGATGCATGTCTTTTTTGTAGTTTTGTTCAAGAAATATTGGTGTTTTTAAAATGGAAGTTAGGATGATTATGGCTCTAACTGTATTTAAAAAAATAAAAGAATTATAAACGATTTTGGCTGAAAGGGCCGAAGCACCATACACGAAGGAAAGCCGAAGATCACTTTCCCAAACTTTATATTACATAACATACTTTTCGACTCTACTTTTCTCGTGATCTCGTTAGCTACTTTTAAGAAATAATAGAAAAGTATAGGAAAGTGTCAAGAACATTCTTTTTTCTTTGCATTTTTTTCCTTTCCATCTTTTCCTTTCCGAAGATAAAGAAACAATATTAAAAGATATATGAGGTGGTTGTTTACCTTTAATTAAAATCCTATGAACAATCAACTTGAAGAACTTTGAATCTGAATTCATTCATAATTCGTTTTCTTCTCATGATTTTTTACCTAAAAAATTGCAAATGAAATAAGAGAATGCAAAAAAATAAATAAATAAATAAATAAAGGTTTAAGAAAGAAATCAAAATAAACAAAAAGTAAATTGGAATCAACCACGTAATGAATTACATTGAAATAGGATGAAATAAAAAGCCAAAAAGGAAATGAATATGAAAAGAAGCATTTAATAAATTACGTATCTTTTATATCACCGTCATATTAATTTGAGGCTGTGAAGATGTCGAGACCGTGATAATCAAACATTCTAATTTTATAGCATTCCCCGCCTACTAAATCGCCTTTAGGTGGTCGATGTGGGATCCATTCACAATTTGATACGACACGCTTAAGATAAATATTGTAAGTATGACAAGAATGACATTTAACGTTATCTTTTATAAAAGTTTTACTAAAAATACATTAAGTGAAATAACACAAAATCTTTCTCTTATATATGGTTTATGAAATGTGTAAATGGTAAAGAGTAGAGCATAAACATTATGTCAAAATATACATACTTATATACCAAAATATAAATTCGTTCCATTGTAATGGCTTTCAGAATAGTCACAAAAAAAGTTGTTAGATTTCGATGCTTGAGGCATCAGAAGTGATAAACATTCCCTTCTAAATGATATATAACTTTTGGAGAAACTTTGCAAATTTATTTGAACAACAAATAAAGCATACTTAGGTGTTGTTTGTTTTTTAAGATGTTGATGTCTGCGGTCTGCGAACTTAGCTGTAGAAATGCGGTCAGAAAAGATGGCCTAAAGGTCTGCAAACGTCTGCAAACGCGGGAAGACGTTCGCAGACGCGGGAACACATCCGCAGACGATGCGGCAGACGCAGGAAGATGTTCGCAGACGCGGGAACACGTTCACACGCGGGAAGACGAAAAAAAACAAACGCACTTTCATATAAAACATTTTCCCGCGTCTTCAAGTTCGCAGACAGATGAGATTCGAAGATCTTCTAACAAAAAACAAACGATGCCTTAAAGAAAAAACTTGACAGACACAAGAAGAGCAGATTTAAAAAACGAAGAGCAGATTCAAAAATAGATGATTACATCAATTGGAGAAACTATGTTGTATGGATCAATGATCCAATTAATTTGACCATCTGTTAACAAATCCCGTTAACAACAAACTTAAATTTTGATGCGTTATTATATGGGATTGACATGATTTTTACTTATGTTTATCATCACATTCGACGTTTGATTTTCTCACCAATTCAATAATTTCACCCAAGTTCGAAACATTCCTAGCAACCTTGCAGTTGGCTGACATCATAATTAAATGCCATATCGTGGCCACAAACATTAGTACATGTTAGAGTTGTTTTATGGGTTGACGAGGAAGCATAAAGGACTACTGCTCATTAGAATTACAAATAATATACGAGTTTGTGATGATTGTCATGTGTATAACTGTTTATGACGTTTTTTTTGTCGCACCATTATATTAAGGGATTCAAATAGATTTCATCACTATGGATAAATCTTGCTCCTATAAGATTTCATCACTGTCGCACCATTTGATGTTCTTCTCATTGTTGTTAACTATACATTTTCAATCCTTCTAAAAGTGGTTTTTTCATCAAGTATTTGGATACATAAGTTTTGTGTGCTATAAAGCATTTAAATAGGTAAATATCATATTTAAAGTTTGTATTAATTTTAATGCGTAGTTTTGGGTCTAAATATTATTTTTGTGTATCCTATTAATTTATTTTTTAAAAAATATAGAATCGTCCCCATACATATACAACATAGAATTTTTAGGATCCAAACTGTGAGATGAGAGCTTGTCGCCTAGTATGCATTAACAAATTAACATGTATGTGGTACAAATTTGAGCTCTCGTCAAATTGTCACAAAGTATTTAGGACCCAAACTCTTTTATGTAATTTGAAATTGAGAAGTTACTAAACCAGATCATTTTATCAAATATAATCATTTGTTGTTGTTGACGATTTGCGCGGAAAATATGTATGTATGTATGATTTCCATTAAGCACCATATACCGGAGTACTATATGTTCATTACGTTAAATTTTTAAAATTGCATATCAAAGTGTAAGGTACATATATTCAAAATTGTATTACGAACAAAATTTTGTGTTTTTTCAGGTGATGGAAAAATCAAAATAACATATTTATATTCTTAATAAACATATATGCTTTTATTTTAGTTTTAAAAAAAATCTTTTTATTGATGCACAAAACATGATTTTTATCGGTAAACAAACTTCGTCTTATGCACAATATGATATATTACAAATTTTCATATTTTATGGTTTAACAAAAGAAATTATTATTGGAAAACTAACAATGAAAATTTAAGTTTACTTAAAATAAAAAAGTATGCATTAAAAAATAAAATGTTAAAATTGATTTCGGTTTCCTAGTAAAAGTAATTAAAATCTTAATTGAACTTCTTTTTACGAGCACGGACACACATACATATGGGGTTGGATTCCGGTAAAAACCATCATTCCGCGAGAACGTGAGAAACACTCTAAAATTTGTTATTCAAAACCGGTATTTTAACCGAAGAGTTACGTACCAGAATAAATGGTATTTAGGTCAGGCTGTGGATGTTGGATTTTCTTAAAAGTTTATAACCGAAAAGATCACCCCCCTCCCCGCCCGGACTGACATGACTGGCCATTGGTTATTGATGAAAGACTGGTTATAAATCTATTTAAAAATCTGCGACGAAAAAACACATGTATAATCGCCACAAGTAGTTTCAATATTTGTCGGGTGCTTTCGCCGACAACTGGACCAATGACTTGCAATAATCATATGGTTTGGAACAGTGATGATTTTCGGTGAGACCAAGACCCAAGATGTGTGATGCGATGTAAACATGATCTATTTTTCCTTGTCGTCTCCTTTAGCTACTTTTCTAAATAAGTAGGAACCTTGAGCTAACCACTACCATTGTTGCTACCATTGAACACATATGAGTTTATGATCAAATCTTGAGAGACTAAGGCCAATTCATTGAAAAGAGAAGGTCCACAAGATTTGGTAATTATATATAGAGAAAATTTGCACCAATATTTGGTGATTATACAATTTAGGTGTTGTTTACATAAGTTAACTTATTCTAAATAATGAATAAGTTTTTTTTTACATATTCACATAAAATAAGTTTCTAATAGCCTAAATAAAAGTCAAATTGAATCTGAGATATATATGATCCATTTCCTTTAACTTATATTTCAGTTTCATGCCACTTTTAGCCTATGACCTAACACAAAGAATATTGCTTGGATGCTTAAATACGAAAGTGACTTTTTTTTTTGCCTTTCCAGTTGCATGCCACATTTAACTTACTGTACGGAACAAATCTTGCTTAGGTCCGCTGTAGTGGTGCCCGTTGAGGACAACCATAACATCCACAGGGGTTAAGATGATGACTTTCTGAGGGCTCTGAAGGTGGGAGGCTGATGAGTCTGCAATGTGGCGATGTAATGAAGTTTTAAGCAAAGTATCATAATGCATATTGTTTAAAAGTCTGTTGGGAAAGAAAGAGAAGGACTGTAAGAAAAGTATAGCAAAGTGCCCAAAACTTTCTTTTTCTTTGCATTTTTTCCCCTTCCTATTTTCTCTCCGATTAAGAGAAAAGAATATTAAAAGATAAGTGAGACAGTTATTTACCTTTCATTAAAATACTATGAACAATCAACTTGGAGAACTTTGAACCTGGATTCATTATTCGTTTTATTCTCATGATTTGTTACCTACAATGAATGCAAATGTATAAGAGAAGGTGCAAAAGGCTTAAGAAATAAATCAAAATAAAAAGAAAGTAAAATGCAATCAACAACATAATGAATTTGTATTAGTATGAAAAAAGGCCAAAAAGGAAAAGAAAATGAAAAAAATTGTTTCATAAATTGACATACCTTTTAAAATACTCTCCTTTTAATTCCAGACAGTGAAGATGTGAAATTTATGATACCCGTCGTTCTTATTTTATAGCGATTCTCCCCTACTAAATTGCGTTTAAGTGGTCGATGTGGGATCTATTCGCCGATATAAACATGCATCAAGTAAAATTATATGATACAAAATAACACAGCTTATGATAACTATTGTAATCTTTGACAAGGTGGATCAATTAATCCTAATACGTATGAACTATTTCTAATAGCTTAACAACATGTTTTATATAAGTTTTACGAAAAATATATTAAGGGAAAGAATACAAAAATCATCCTTATACATGGTTTGTGAAACGTGTACATGGTAAGTAGTAGAACATAAACATATTGGTAATTTTTTTCAAAAATATATAAGGTGTAATTTTTTTTCGAAAAAAATTAATCATAACCGCTTCGATAGATCTATATAAATATAAAATATGAACATTAAATATTTGTATCAAATCTCAAATTAAGAATTGAATAGTTATCACATTCTTTAAATATTTTATGTTAAATACATATGCATTGTTGAATATATGATATATATGAAATACAATAGTAATCACATTTAATATGCAAGGGTCATTTACTAAAATAGTAACAACTTTGGAATTTTTTTAATCATTTATAACAATATTATTTATTTTTTATCACTAATAGTATCATCATTTGTATTTTTTATTTGAATAACATCAACTTTTGTATTTTGTACCCTTAATAACATTAACTTTTATATTATTTTTATCATTTATAGCAAAAACTTTTTTAAGTTTTGCTATAAATAATAAAAAAATGTAAGAGTTGATGCTATTAATGATTAAAAAAATAAATAATGTTACAATAAATGCTAAAAATGCATAAAGTTGTTTCTATTTTTAACAATTAGCCCAATATGCAATGTTGAATATATGATATATAGTGATCAGGGGTGGCTTTTAGTGTGTGCGAAAAGCTCGACAGCACAAGACCCCAATTTCGTAGGGCCTCACGGTTATAATAAAAATCTAAATTTAGACCCCCAGAAGCTCTGACTTGCGAATGAACTCGTCCCCTGGTGGCTTACCCGCGCCGAATCCCTCGCCTTGATCTGTCATAACTATCTGCTGCACAAACCGAAACGATTAAGAACCACAGATAAATCACCCAGCGTTATACACTAAGCCATGTTAGTTAACTCCACTAATATCAATCGCAATGGATCCCCCATGGATCGAAACAAGGTTTAAGTTAGGCATCCACTAATGATACTCAAACTTCAAACCACAAGCTCTGATACCATGTTGTAACACCCTCCCCGATCCCGGAAATGCCACGTCAATACAATACACAGGTGGCAATAACGCAACAACTCTATAACACATAAGTCAGGTGGATACACTGAAATCAATGATAATTTAAAACTTTCACAATAACATTATAAACACATATTATCCGCTAAATTACATAGGCCCAAAAGTGCTAACATAAACTGTGCTAAATCAACAAAAAGTTTTACATCAACAAAAATATATTTTCTTATTTTCTTTAAGTAAAATAATATTAATATCGTTAAATTTTTTATCAAAAAAATTAGACCATAAAAATGAGACCAATCATGATGTAGTTTTTTTCAAAAAATAATTTACACGGTATATTTTTATAAAAAAAAAATTATACAGATTTATAGAATATTGGAATATATTTTTTCCAATTAACATCGAGTATTGAATATTTAATATCAATATAATATCAATATCGTATATTACATTAAATATTTCAATGTTAATAATAATAAAATTATTAATTAACATTTAATATCGAATTGAATAGCAAACATTGTATATTTTAACTATTCAATATTATATAATGTAATATCAAATTTAAATTGAAATATTATTCATTTAACATTGATGAGTGGATATTTAATATCAAATATTACATGACTCTTTTTTATTTATAATTCTTTTTGAAATATCTTTTGGTCACGTCTCCTTTTGAGACTAACGAAGGCTGTATTTCAAATTATAATATTGTATCAAAGTATTAATCCGTTTCAAGTTCAACTTGAATGCATGTTAGAGTTTTGAAACTATTAACTAGAATACGTTTGTACGGGGGAATCTAATCATACAGTATTTATATTTATTTTGGTTAAATGACGAGAACATTGATTATCAATGAAATTAAATAGAAAATTAAATCTAGTGTAAATCTCATTTCTTGATTTCACATTATGAATTAATTGGACCTTTTATTATACGTATTTTACTCTTAATCTAATATTATAATTTTATAGATGACAATAATTTTACACCTCTACAACAAATTAAGTTTTGTGTTGAGCGTTTGATTTCATCTCTCTCTCTCTCTCTCTCTCTCTATATATATATATATATATATATGTGTGTGTGTGTGTGTGTGTGTGTGTGTGTGTGTCTATATATATATATATATATATATAGAGTCAGGTTCAAAAAAGTACCTCTCGAAATCAAGTGCACCCGAAGGTACCGACCTTAAAAAACTTTTTTTAAAATTTTTTTCTCATAACCATGTTTAATTTAATGTTATACGCATGATATATGAATTTCACATGCATTCACACTTTCTGTGTCCTTAAAAATTATGTGAATGCTCAATGCATATTTATGTGAATGGTCATCCATGTGAATGGTCATTTCACACCATTCACATGATCTTTTTTTTACCATTCACAATATTTATGATGTTGCTTCTTTTGAAAAAAGTCTTATAATGCTGTCTTATACATGTCTATTCAAAAAAAATATATATGTGAATGATCATTCACATTAGGGTACGCTGGGTATGCTGGAATATCTTATAGGTACGCTGATGAACCTGATTATATATATATATATATATATATATATATATATATATATATATATTATTGAAGAACTTAAATTTGATATAAAACCGTTAAGCCAATCTCGTCAACATATTTGATTAATCTAATGATCTTAGTTAAATAGATCAAATGCAAAATTCGTAAAAGAAAAGATTGGTATTAGTAATTTTTTAATTCATTGAAAGGTAAAATTGTCTAAGATCGGTAATAGCAAAAAGAGTGACATCAGCAAAAAAAAAAATCCTACTTTTTAAATTTAATAACAGGTTTTATGATTAGCTTTTAGATCAAAAAAATTATACCAAGAAAATGAGAATTTTATGTTCTTTGAAACGAGACTGGTCATGATATATTTTTTTGGGAAAATTTTACGTGTTCATTTTATGTAAAAAGATTACTTAGATGAACATTTTATATATCATATCGAGATTATTCAATATCGAACTACCACTATCAGAGTCGTCTCATGGATTTTAAAGGCCTAGTGCATGTGATTAGAACATAGTCGCTTAAATATTTTAAATAGTAAACTGGTCATTTTGAGACTCAAATTTTAATAAGTAAAGTCGAGTTCGTAAAATAACAAAAAAACTGATTAGTGAGAAATTAAAATAAATAATACGAATTAAATTGAATTTGACATTAATTTTCTTTTTAACGCACCGATGCACAACGTATACATGTCGGATATAAAAAATTTTTATTGGTCTAAATTTAGATTTTTATTATAACCGTGAGGCTCTACGAAATCGGGGGCCTGCGCGGTCGAGCCTTTCGCACACACTAAAAGCCACCCCTGACCACTATATATCATATATTCAACATTGCATATTGGGCTAATTGCTAAAAATAGAAACAACTTTATGCAATTTTTAGCATTTATAGTAACATTATTTATTTTTTTTTTTATCTTTAATAGAATCAACTTTTACATTTTTTTTAATCATTTATAGCAAAACTTAAAAAAGTTGTTGCTATAAATGATAAAAATAATACAAAAGTTAATGCTATTAAGGGTACAAAATACAAAAGTTGATGTTATTCATATGAAAAATACAAATGTTGATACTATTAGTGATAAAAAAAAATAAATAATGTTGTTATAAATGATAAAAAATCAAATAGTTGTTACTATTTTTAGTAATTGACCCTTGCATATTATATGTGATTACTATTGTATTTGAGATATATCATATATATTCAACAATGCATATGTATTTAACATAAATTATTTAAAGAATGTGATAACTATTCAATTCATAATTTGAGATTTGATACGAATATTTAATGTTTACATTTTATATTTATATAGATCGGTCGAAGCGATTATGATTAATTTTTTTCGAAAAAAATTACACTTTGAAAAAAATTACCAATATGTTTATGTTCTACTACTTACCATGTACACGTTTCACAAACCATGTATAAGTGGACGATTTTTGTATTCTTTCACAAAATATATTTTTCGTAAAACTTATATAAAACATGTTGTTAAGCTATTAGAAATAGTTCATATTTATTAGGATTAATTGATCCACCTTGTCAAAGATTACAATAGTTATCATAAGCTATGTTTTTTGTATCATATAATTTTACTTGATGCATGGTTATATCGACGAATAGATCCCACATCGACCATTTAAACGCAATTTAGTAGGGGAGAATCACTATAAAATAAGAACGACAGGTATCATAAATTTCACATTTTCACTGTCTGGAATTAAAAAGAGAGTATTTTAAAAGGTATGTCAATTTATGAAACAATTTTTTTCATATTCTTTTCCTTTTTGGCCTTTTTTCATACTATTACAAATTCATTATGTTGTTGATTGCATTTTACTTTCTTTTTATTTTGATTTATTTCTTAAGCCTTTTGCACCTTCTGTTATACATTTGCATTCATTGTAGGTAACAAATCATGAGAATAAAAGAATAATCAATCCAGGTTCAAAGTTCTCCATGTTGATTGTTCATAGTATTTTAATAAAAGGTAAATAACTGTCTCACTTATCTTTTAATATTCTTTTCTATTAATCGGATAGAAAATAGGAAGGGGAAAAAAATGCAAAGAAAAAGAAAGTTTTGGGCACTTTGCTATACTTATCTTATATTCCTTCTCTTTCTTTCCCAACAGACTTTTCAACGATATGCATTATAATTCTTTGCTTAAAACTTCATTACATGGCCACATTGCAGACTCATCAGCCTCCCACCTGCAGAGCCCTTAGAAAGTCATCATCTTAACCCCTGTGGATCTTATGGTTGTCCTCAACGGGCACCACTACAACGGACCTAAGCAAGATTTGTTCCGTACAGTAAGTTAAAGGTGGCATGCAACTCGAAGGCAAAAAAAAGTCACTTTCGTATTTAAGCGTCCAAGCAATACATTCTTTGTGTTAGGTCATGGACTAAAAGTGGCATGAAACTGAAATATAAGTTAAAGGAAATGGATCATATACATCTCAGATTCAATTTGACTTTTATTTAGGCTATTAGAAACTTATTTTATGTGAATATGTAAAAAAAACTTATTCATTATTTAGAATAAGTTAACTTATGTAAACAACATCACCAAATATTGGTGCAAATTTTCTCTATATATAATTACCAAATCTTGTGGACCTTCTCTTTTCAATGAATTGGCCTTAGTTCTCAAGATTTGATCATAAACCCATATGTGTTCAATGGTAGCAACAATGGTAGTGGTTAGCTCAAGGTTCCTACTTATTTAGAAAAGTAGCTAAAGGAGACGACAAGGAAAAATAGATCATCTTTACATCGCATCACACATCTTGGGTCATGGTCTCACCGAAAATCGTCACTGTTCCAAACCATATGATTATTGCAAGTCATTGGTCCAGTTGTCGGCGAAAGCACCCGACAAATATTGAAACTACTTGTGGCGATTATACATGTGTTTTTTCGTCGCAGATTTTTAAATATATTTATAACCAGTCTTTCATCAATAATCAGGTCAGTCCGGGCGGGGAGGGGGGTGATCTTTTCGGTTATAAACTTTTCAGAAAATCCAACATCCACAGCCTGACCTAAATACCATTTATTCTGGTACGTAACTCTTGGGTTAAAATATCAGTTTTGAATAACAAATTTTAGAGTGTTTCTCACGTTCTCGCGGAATTGATGGTTTTTACCATAATCCAACCCCATATGTATGTGTGTCCGTGCTCGTAAAAAGAAGTTCAATTAAGATTTTAATTACTTTTACTAGGAAACCGAAATCAATTTTAACATTTTATTTTTTAGTGCATACTTTTTTATTTTAAATAAACTTAAATTTTCATTGTTAGTTTTCCAATAATAATTTCTTTTGTTAAACCATAAAATATGAAAATTTGTAATATATCATATTGTGCATAAGACGAAGTTTGTTTACCGATAAAAATCATGTTTTGTGCATCAATAAAAATATTTTTTTTAAAAACTAAAATAAAAGCATATATGTTTATTAAGAATATAAATATGTTATTTTGATTTTTCCATCACCTGAAAAAACACAAAATTTTTTCATAATACAATTTTGAATATATGTACCTTGCACTTTGGTATGCAATTTTAAAACTTTAACGTAATGAACATATAGTACTCCGGTATATGGTGTTTAATGGAAATCATACATACATGCATACATATTTTCCGCGCAAATCGTCAACAACAACAAATGATTATATTTGATAAAATGATCTGGTTTAGTAACTTCTCAATTTCAAATTACATAAAAGAGTTTGGGTCCTAAATACTTTGTGACAATTTGACGAGAGCTCAAATTTGTACCACATACACGTTAATTTGTTAATGCATACTAGGCGACAAGCTCTCATCTCACAGTTTGGATCCTAAAAATTCTATGTTGTATGTATGGGGACGATTCTATATTTTTTTAAAAATAAATTAATAGGATATACAAAAATAATATTTAGACCCAAAACTACGCATTAAAATTAATACAAACTTTAAATATAATATTTACCTATTTAAATGCTTTATAGCACACAAAACCTATGTATCCAAATACTTGATTAAAAAACCACTTTTAGAAGGATTGAAAATGTATAGTTAACAACAATCACAAGAACATCAAATGGTGCGACAGCGATGAAATCTTATAGGAGCAAGATTTATCCATAGTGATGAAATCTATTTGAATCCCTTAATATAATGGTGCGACAAAAAAAACGTCATAAACAGTTATACACCTGACAATCATCACAAACTCGTATATTATTTTTAATCTAATGAGTAGTAGTCCTTTATGCTTCCTCATCAACCCATAAAACAACTCTAACATGTACAATTTTATATGGTGCAGGTTCGGTTCCGGTTCTGGGACCGGGTTTTCGGTGCCAGTCACGTATTGGGACTGAATAAGGAAAAGATACCAAATACCAAACATACATCACTAAATATTGCACCCGAATACCGAATTTCTAATACTGAACAAAAAACACAAACAACTATAAGTTCAACGTTTTAAAGTTTCAAATACCGAATTTTAGCTAATTTATATATTCGTTCGGGATCGGGATATTCGAGATAACTATGGTACCGAAACCGAGAGTAGCGAATACTGAAATTTAGCTAATTTGAAAACCGAGTACCGGATCGAATATATTAATTCGGTATCGATCGGTACCGGTTCGGGTTCGGAAAATGATACCCGTCGCTCACCCCCTAAATGACAACAGGGTATTTCAAAAGTTTGCCAATAGGAAACCGGGCCATTTAGTTGTTAGCATTCTTTAAACATAATACATTTAAAAACTATCATCGGGCCAAATACCGTTTGACCATCCAACTCTTTACGATTTATCTTATTAATTTATTTTTGAAGATTTAGCGATTAAACTCTAACTTATTATTCTTATTTCGAGAAAATAAAATAAAACTAGTAGTTAAATCGGTACAAAATATGATAGTTTAATTAGTGATCACATGCATGCATGTGTAAAATTTTCAGTGGCTAAAACGGTACTAAAAAAGTTTATTTACTGAATGTGTAAACCAAAAATAGTTTAGTGTCAGTACAAATAATATTTTAGTGACTAAATGGAATAAATCAAGATATGCTTGATGCAAATTATGCGGCTATTTTTGTGAATTTTAACGCACAATTTGGTTCTATATATAGCGTCTTAAAAAATGCAAACTTGCCGGTTCCCGACCTTCACCTTTCAACCGGTTATTCTTACGACCAATTATGATAACTTCGAGAACGATGATGACGGGAATGATGATGATGAGGACTCGGATGATTACGACTAGTTAAATACATATTTGGCTTTAAGTAAACCTTTCATTATGTAACAAATTCGTAAACTTTTATTATAAATGCATATAATTTTGTATTTAATATTAATATTAGTTTATGCAACTTTTGGTTTAAGCTAGTTTAATAATAGAAATGTACAGGTAATAAATTATGTGTATAAAAATAATTTAAAAAAAAACTAAAGATTATAAAAAAATATTTTAAAATCGTGGTAGAGTTTTCGCGACGATTATAAAAAATAAATAAATAATAATTCAGCGACGACAATGTCGTCGCAAAAAGTCATTAAAATTATTTTTCTTTTTTCTTTGTTTAAATTTTTGGCGACGAAACATTCGTCGCAAAAGCTTTCCTAACCTTTTTGTCGTCGCAGAAGGTTTTCTGCTACGGTCATTTGGCGACGAACTTTTGCGACGACATGTATTTTTGGTTCATGTGTTAGCACATTATCCAGTTATTCAAAAATCAAAGAGTTAACTTAATATTATGCAAGGAAAGGATACTCTTTATACTCGTCTTCGTGATAAAATGGGGGAGAGATATCGTCAAGGAAAAGTAAGTGCCAGATTTTTTATGCAGTCATGGTGTCTTTACGATTAGTGTTGGCTTGTGGTGTCGTCGAGTTCTCAACGTTTAAAGGGGTTTCTTCATGAATTTGATTAGTTTTCGCTTGGTGCATTCCTTTTTTTTTTTTTTTGAAGTTTTGTTTAAGAAATTTTGTTGTTTTTAAATGGAAGTTGGGGATGTTAAGTTTATGGATCAAATCGAATTTGAAAATATAAGAACTATTGAATGAATTTGGCTGAAAGGGTTGACACCATACATGAAATGAAACTCGAACATGACTGTCACAAACCTTATTTTACATATAATAACATATCTCGACTCTACTTTTCTCGTCGTCTCCTCCTTTAACTACTTTACTGAATCAGTAGGAACCTTGACCTACAGATTTCCGGTTGAACCACCACCATTGTTGCTACCCTTTGAACATCCATATGGGTTTATAAACCAATATTGAGAAATTAACAAAGGCCAATTCATTTATTAAAAGAAGGCCCACAAGACAGAAATTTGTAGCAAAATTTGGTGATTATATATAGAGGCCAACAATATAGGTATTGTGTACATAAGTGAACTTATTCTAAATAATGTATAAATATGTTTTTTACATAGTCATATAATAAAATTTCTATCAGCCTAAATAAAAGTCATAGTGAAACTTGGATTTTTTTTTACACCCATCTAATCATACTTCTAAATCTACTTTCAGCTAGCAGGACTGCCTCCGTGCCATAAGTAAGACTGAATGGTGTTTCGTTTGTGCTGTTCTTGGGGGTAGTCCGATGCGCCCATAGAACGTTGGATAGTTCTTCCACCCATCCTTTTCCATGTCCATTTAGCCTTTTCTTTATCCCTGCAACGATATCCCTATTAGTGACCTCTACCTGTCCGTTGGCTTGTGGGTGAGCCACGGAAGTAAATTTTTGTCTGATGTGTAGCTCGTTACACCATTGCTGAAACAGACCATCAGCAAATTGTGTTCCATTGTCTGTCACTATTTCATGTGGGATGCCGAACCTACATACTATCAAATTCCACACAAAATTACGAACGTGTTTTGAAGTGATACTTGTCATTGCTTGGGCCTCCACCCACTTCGTGAAATAGTCGATTGCTACGATCAGGAACTTAATTCGGCCAGGAGCTTTGGGGAAAGGTCCTACTATATCGATTCCCCATTTACTGAAAGGCCAAGCGGTAGTAACAGATATGAGGTTGTGCTTCGGCAATCTAGATATATGGGCATTCTTTTGACAAGACTCGCATTTTCGAACCTCTTTTTCTGTGTCTTTGTTCATAGTTGGCCAGTAGTAACCTAACCTCATGATCTTTCCCACAACTGTCCGAGGGCCTGAATGCATTCCGCAAGATCCTAAATGTACTTCCTGAATGATGTTTGTAGCTTGATTTTTCCCCACACAACGTAACCAAGGCATCATATATGATTTTTTGTAAAGGACTCCATCCTTCCAGCATACGTGGGAGCCTTCGTTCGTATTTTTCTGGCGTCTTCGGCACATGGGGGTTCAATTCCTTTTGCCAAGAAATTGATAATGTCCGTCATCCAGTTTGGCTCCTCTTCTGTTACGATTGAGGATACCTCTCTTGCGCGTATAGCCTTCTCTGGTAAGACTTCCACTAGAACCTCTTTGGATAAATGAGCAAAAGTAAGAGAAGCTAACTTACTTAAGGCATCGGCCTTCTTATTCATGCTCCGGGGCACCTGATTGATATGATATTCTTCAAACCTTGACAACTCCCTTAAAGCAACTTCCCTATACAAGATCATGGATGCTTCTTTTGCTTCAAAAGTTCCCTTGATTTGGTTTGCTACTAGTTGGGAATCAAGGTATATGTCCAGTTTCCGTATATTCATGGAGCCGGCCATACGAAGTCCGGCGATCAGAGCTTCGTATTCGGCTTCGTTATTGGATGCTTTAAATTCAAAACGCAGAGCATAAGTATGTTCGGCCCCCTCGGGATCTATGAGCATGAGTCCTGCCCCGGCTCCCTCCGTGCTGGAAGCCCCATCTGTGTATAACTTCCATCTTAGAGTTTCAACTGGTACCATCGGGTCTTCGGCCTTCGGTACTTCTGCTAGGAAATCTGCGAGTACCTGTCCTTTGACCGATACTCTGGGTCTGAAGGTGACTTCATGTTCCCCTAGCTCTATTGCCCATTTCATCAACCTTCCGGAGTTTTCTGGCTTCGCTAATACCTGCCTAATAGGTTGGTTTGTTAGGACTTGTATCCTATGCGCTTGAAAATACCTTCTTAATCTTCTAGCAGCTGTGATCAAAGCCAACACTAGTTTTTCAATAGGGGGGTAATTTTCTTCCGGCCCTTGCAGCATGCGACTTACAAAGTAGACCGGCATCTGCTTCCCCGGACGATCCGCTACCAAAACTGCACTCACGGCCTCTATGCTAGCAGCAAGATACACGGTGAGTACCTCATTTGGGATCGGAGCGGCCAACATGGGTATTTCATTTAACAATTTTTTTAGCTCCTGAATAGCGTTTTCTTCTTCCTCTCCCCATGAAAAACTTCCGTTGCTGGAACAAGCTTTTAGAACTTTAAAAAAGGGTAAAGCTTTTTCCGATGCTCTAGCCAGGAATCGGTTCAAGGCTGCTATCCTTCCGTTGAGGCACTGAACTTGCTTTAAAGTGCTAGGCGACTGCATGTCCTGAATAGCTTTGACTTTCTTAGGATTGACCTTAATTCCATCTTTGGTAATTATGTACCCTAAGAACTTGCCTTCCGTTACTCCAAACGAACACTTTCTGGGATTCAATTTCATATTGATTCGACGTAGAGTTCGCATCGTCTCTTCGATATCTTTGAGGAGGTCCTCGGTGGACCTCCTTTTGATCACCATGTCATCTACATATACTTCCAGGTTCCTTCCTATTTGATTCTTGAAAGCTTTGTCCACTAGCCTCTGATAAGTTGCTCCTGCATTTTTAAGCCCAAAAGGCATCTTTTGATAACAGTAAATCCCCTGACTAGTGTGGAAAGCTGTTTTATCCTTGTCGCCAGGTTCAATCTGAATCTGATGGTAACCTTTGTATGCATCCAGGAAACATTTGAAATCAAAACCCCCCAGGCATTCCACCTTCCAATCGATCTCTGGCAATGGGTAACAATCCTTTGGGCAAGCTTTGTTTAAGTCTGTGAAGTCCACGCACATCCGCCATGTGCCGTCTCCTTTCTTGACCATGACAGGATTAGCTACCCAGGTCTGATACCTGATTTCTCTTAGAATCCCTGATTGTACCAATTTCTTGACTTCTTCCTGGACAGCCCTATTTCTTTCTGGTGCCATTCCTCTCTTTTTCTGGCACTTTGGAGTATGTGACGGGTTCACGTTCAGCCTGTGAGTGGTGGTGTACCTCCCTTCACCTTCTATCTCGATTTCCCTGGGAATACCTCCGTCCATATACAGACGATGCATCAGAGTATCGGCCACTATCGCCGAGATTACCACTGGCTTGCAGGAGCCCTTTCCTTTTAATAGAGGAAAAAAGATGTCTCCTTTTCTCACTCTTCGCGTCTCTTCTTCTTCAGAGGGTGTGCATTCGTCTTCTCCCCTGAAGCACTCTCGTCTTCTGATCATGTGTATTTCGCCTACCGGAGACCTGGGCCGTGGCTCCGGCTTCGGAAGGTTATCTCCTTGCCATCCGAATTTTTTTGGCGAGGACTTCACTGGGTGCCCCTGTCTGATCCCTTTTACCAAGTGTGCCAATTTCCCTGACCTTACTGCGCCTTCCACTTGCTTTCTCAACTCTATACAGTTGTTCGTTTCATGCCCATGATCCTCGTGAAAGTCACAATACTTGGTTCTATCTCTCTCTCTAGCCCTGCTAGGCATGCGCGCTGGGGGCTTAAATGAAGAGGTTACTGGCTCCGTTGCCAAGATTTCTTTTGGGGTTTTTGACAGATTGGTCAAGAGATTGTAACTGCTGTTGCGTCTTGATCCGTCCTGCTGATATCTATGAGGGTGGCTGTCTTTGTACCTGTGACTCTGATTTTTGTTGAAATTCTGGCTTTCGCCGCCCTTCTTCGCATTTGTTTGGCCTGCGTATATGTCTCTTTCGACCTTATGAAAGAGTATGTTTTGTCCAGGACTTCTTGGTATGTTGTTGGGAGATTGGCTCACAGCAGTTCCACCAGCTGCCTTATCCGCAGCCCATGTATGAAACCTGATATTTTGATATCTTCATGCAACCCTTTGACTTGCTGGCTTTCTTGGTTATATCTTTCCACGAAATCCCTTAACGACTCTTCGGGAGCCTGTTTGATGTTGTGGACCTCTAAATGGGTTTTAGTGTACTTCTTTTGTTGCATGAAGTGGCTCCTAAATTGGTCTTTTAGCTGGCCAAAATCTTGTATGCTTCCCGGTATCAAGCTTTCATACCACAGCCTCGCTGTTCCTTTTAGAGTGATCGGAAACATGTGGCATGCTACCGGCATAGACCATTTAGATATTTTTACGGCGCCTAAGAAGGAACGCATATGGTCATCTAGATCTCCTACTCCGTCATAGATCCCTACATTGGAGGGAAGTTTCAAGCCTTCTGGTAGGGGAAAATCTTCTATCCAGGATGCAAAGGGACTGGGTTCCCATGCGAAATTCAAATGCCTCTCCTGGTTGGCTTGATACTTTAAACGATGAGTGTCTGTTCCTTTGCTGGACTCCTTCCTTCGTTGACGTTCTGCCTCCGAAGGAGCACCTTCTTTGTCAGACGAACGATGGACTCCTACTTCCACAGTTGCTGGTGCTTTCTCCCTAGCATCTTGAAGTGACCAGCTCCTTTGATTTTCTTGCTCTTGCGTAACCGGTCCCGTTATCCTCCTTGGTTGTTATGTTTCTATCTCCTCGTCCATCTCTTCATCAGAATTGAAGAGCTGGACCTGCACGTCCTTCAACCTGAGTCGCTTCAACTGCCGAGATCTTTCTTTGACCAGTACCAAAAGCTCTTCATAATTTTTTTCTACAAAACCTCTACTGATTACAACATTTCCTTCCAACACCCGGTGTCCCAGATCTCCTGACTGGGGTTCTGGTGTAAAACCTGGTGGGTATTCCGTTTGCTTATTTTTTTCCATATCACCCGCCATTCGGTCGTGTCCCACGGATGGCGCCAAATGTTTGTTCAGTCTGCTTGATTGGTTGCTCCCTGAAAACAGAATGAACTCGTCAGTGATCTCGCAGGGAGGGCCCCCTGCAAAACCACTCTGATGCCTAAGTAAGTATGAGAAAATGAAGGGAAATATGGATACTAAAAGAAACGAGTGAATAGATATTTGATGCCTTAACCTGATCTGCATATGAGTTTATATTGAGAATCTTGCTACTACTTCCGGCAAAGCTCCTCTTTCCTTTTGGTCGATCCTCCTCGTGTTTTGAAGATAGTCCCGAATATGTGTTTCCTTGGACTTCCCTCCTTCGGCTTATTAGGAGACTTTCCTTTTTCATATAAGATCCTCTTTTTGTATTCTTCCTTTGCCATACAGGTTTCTTAAGATAAAAAGGCTGACATGTCCTTTTCATCTTATTAATTCTTTTTGTATCTTTTCTTCTTTTGGTATGCATTGAATGGCGTATTTTTATAATTCTTTGGTTATACCATTATCCACGAACCCACAACCTTGGGGTCTCCTCTAACACCTTGGTACCGCTAGGCCAAAGACCCTATGGTAAATTGAAACTTGGATATGATCGATCTCCTTCAACTTCTAGTTCAATTTCAATACTTGGAAGCTTGAATATGGAAGTGACTTTTTTTTGCCTTTCAATTCCATGCTACTTTGAGCCCAGCATGAATTTAAGACAAAAGAATATTACAAAATTAGTAATGTGATTATTTACCTTTCATTAAAATGTTACCAAACAATAAGATGGTTATTTACCTTTCATTAAAATGCTATGAACAATCAACTTGGCCACTTTGAACATGAATTCATCATTTGTTTTATTCTCATGATTTGTTACTGTTAGTATATGGTATGTAAAGATGACATTACTACTGCATCATGGTTGATTTCATAAAAACTTGAGTGTCACACCGATGAGCACAACTGAGCAGATGCAATTAAACTATTGAATAAATAATATTGGATATTGTTTATGACACGAAATAATCTTTGAGATTAAATTAATGGATGATTAATTATATCTCAAAGTACGGGGACTAAAAATACAATATTAGATATTGTAGTGATTTAATTGTCATTGGTGATAATTTAATAATAATTACTTAGTCTTTTACTTATTATTGGATATTAAATAAAAGATGTATTTAATTGAATTGATATTATCATCTAATTATTAGATAACTAGATGGATAATTATAAACAAATAAATAAGAGATAATTATAAATAATTATCTACTCATTTATATATTATTAGATAATATATAAAAGATAAATATTATTTAATAGATATATAATTATAGAGATAATTATATAAGGTTTAAATAATAAAGATAATTATTAAGATATATGTTATATTATTATATTAGAGTTTGATTAAAACTAAAACTCTTAATAATAATATATATACATATATACGGCTGAAATATATATATATATATATATATATATATATATATATATATATATATATATATATATATATATATATATATATATATATATATATATATATATATATATATATATATATATATATATGACATATGCATTGGGGAAGAGGAGATTTTCCACAAAACAAAACCACACACGAACACACACAAGTGTGTGTGGGTTGGTGTTCGGCCGCATGAAAAGAAATAACACCTTGGGTTTTGTTTTTCTTGTTCTTCGTGTGTTTGATTACATACATCGCGCCGCTCGCCCGTGTTATCACCGGTGGATAGCGAAAGCATCCTGTTCGAGTATTTTTGTCATCAAATACAAAGGTACAGATTTTTATTGCTTTCTCGTTTACTTATCTTATGTATAATGATCCGTGTATGGAATTCGTAATTTTTAAAAGCTTCCGTTGTGCGTTAATTCGATTAATGTTTATGTTTTAATGAAAAACGATACGAATTCCCAACAGTGGTATCACGATACGAATTCCCAACAGTGGTATCAGAGCAGCCAGGTTCAAGTAACATAATGATAGTATTATTCGTGTATTTATGTCCAATGTTATTAAAGTTTCGATTTTTAATAATTAAAAGTGTTTAAACGATCGAAATCAATAATTAAAACGTTTAAGGTTTTGATTTGGCTTGGAGAAAATCGACCAAAGGTTTTGGAAACTCCATGGTGATTCTCGGCCAACCTTGGAGTTTCTCGGAACTCGGGATTTTGAAACCTTAGTTCGTTTATTAAGTTGATGTTTGATTGTTTAAAAGTGTTTAATTGATTAAAGTCGAAAATTAAACGTTTCGGTTCGCGAAATCAAACCTAGAGATTTCGGCCATGGGTTGAGACCCATGACCTCTCGGTTGTGATGTGGTAACCGAGGTGATAGATTATTTGTTTCCGTCATGTCGTTTAATTCACGTTTAAACTCGATCGATTAAATTAAATGCGTTAAAATCGAATCAATAAATCAAAAGTGTTTGGTTATTAATATTTAGACATTTGTGACAAAATATATGTAAATATGTTTTCGGTTTTATAAAAATTGAAGTGGGAGACTTTGTTAGTTTTTTTTATAAAATTCACAAATCGGTTTAAATATTATTCGATTCGATAGTTAAACGATTAATTGGAATATGGAAACTGAAATAATCAAAGTGAGTTGATTAATGGATTCGATTAATTTCAGTCGTCAAAGGGTTTAATACCCTACTTTTTTTTTTCGGTTCATATGGGTTACTGAACCCGAGTATCAGTCGGTTAATTAAGTTGGTTCGTTTCCGTTTTCCGGTAATTCGTCTTTTAATTAAATCGGTTTTAATTAAAAGTTAAGTTTTGATGTTGAAATTAAAATTAATGGTAATTTTAATTTATAAACTAGATTTAATTTATGCATTTAATATTTAGTTCCATAAAAATGCATTATTAAATTAAAGGATGTTTAATTTAAGAATTCTATTTTTAAATGGATGAAATCGTGACTTTGAGTTTCATGTTCGGTCATCAAATATACCTTTTGTAGTTAAAAACTATATATCATAAAGGTAGTTTAATTATCATATAATTCAAAAAGGTTTGAATTAATTATTTAATAATTTTATTAAATATTATAGTTTGGAATCTAAAATAATGTAAGGATGAAATTGGATTTGAAAATTTTCAGGAAAAAAAATTCTATTTTTGGAAAGTGCTTTTAAAATTAAAGTTTTCAAACCATGTTTTATTAATTTAAGCACTGTATTGGATATAAGTACTCTAATTAATGGTAGATTAATTGCTTTTGAAATTATTTACATGATAGATGGGAATAAGTTTCAATTGTTTATCTACTTTTACGTGTTTTATGATTGTTTGTGACATAGCCTAGCATTGAGATCATTTGTTTGTGATTGTTGTTTATTTTATCTTGTATGGTTGCTATTTTTACTTTTGGTTATATTATGAAGGTTGCTTGTCACTTGGAATCCTGACAAGTAATATGTTAGATAATAGGAAACGTGACTAGATTAAATTTGTGTAAAATCTTGGCAATGATATCTATCAACAAGAGAGTTCAGGAAGCATCATCGGATGCTAAGACTAGTAAAAACTAAAAGAGTTCACGCATTTTGTCATGATTGTCCCTTAGGTTTTGGCCCAATTGGTTTTCTGTATAACTCTCAAAAACCAATTTAGTTTCAAAACTATGTCACCATGTGATTGTTTGTATATTTTCTTTATGCTTTATTTGTATTTGCGTGGTTGTATAGACAAGTAGATAACATAAATGGAAAATTAAAACTATAATCATATTTGATGAAAATTAAAGAAGTTTGAAACTAAAAACTTTAATTATTTGTCAATGTTTAAAATGACATTTTATTAAATGATTTTCAAATGAAATTAGTTAATTTTTGAAATGACATATAATCAAATGCTTGAATTGTTATTGAAACCTGGTGTTTTAACTGAAATGATTTTTAGGATACTCACGTTTCAGTTGTGGTTGTAGGATTTTTTGAAAAATTTATAATTGAAAAGATCATGCCTCCCCCTGAATTAATAAAAGACTGATTATAAAACTATTTAAAAATCTGAGACGACAAATCATATGTATAATCGCCACAAGTAGTTTCAACCTTTGTTGGCTGCTTACGCTAACAACCGGAGTGTGTGAGGTAAGTATTCCAAATGTGAAATGAGAACTAGGCCAATGACTTGCGGTGTTTATATGGTTTAGTGATGACTTTCGGTGAGACCGTGAACCAAGATGTGGATGCGATGTAAACATGATCTATTTTTTCTTGTCGCCTCCTTAGCTGCTTTTCTGAATCAGCAGGAACCTTGAGCTAACCACTACCATTGAACACATATGGGTTTATGATCAAATCTTGAGAAATGAAGGTCAATTCATTGTAAAGAGAAGGTCCACAGGATTTGGTAATTATATATAGAGAAAATTTGCAGCAATATTCGGAGATTATACAATTTAGGTGTTGTTTACATAAGTGAACCTATTCTAAACAATGAATAAGCTCTTTTTTTTTTACATATTAACATAAAATAAGTTTTAATTAGCCTAAATAAAAATCAAATTGAAACTGAGATATATATGATCCATTTCCTTTGACTTATATTTGAGTTTCATGCCACTTTTAACCCATGACTGACCTAACACAAAAACTTACTTGAATGCCTATACATGAAAGAGACTTTTTTTTTGTTTTTTTTGTTTTTGCCTTTCGGTATCTTTTGACCCCTTCAACTGTGGAACAAATTATACATTACTCCATGCATCTTCCCATCCTTGAGGACAACCATAAGATCCACAGGGGATAAGATGGTGTCTTTTTGAAGAGCTCTGCAGGTGGAAGGTGGAAGGCGGAAGGGTGAAGTTTTTAGCAAAGTATCATAATGCGTATTATTGAAAAGTGTGTTGGGAAAGAAAGTGAAGGAATGTGTAAGAAAAGTATAGTAAAGTGCCCAAAACTTTCTTTTTCTTTGCATTTTTCCCTTTCCTATTTTCTCTCTGATTAAGAGAAAAGAACATTAAAAGATAAGTGAGGAAGTTATTTACCTTTTGTTAAAATACTATGAACAATCAACATGGAGAGCTTTGAACCTGAATTCATCATTCGTTTTATTCTCATGATTTGTTACCTACAAAGAATGCAAATGTATAAGAGAAGGTACAAAAGGCTTAAGAAATAAATAAAAATAAAAAGAAATTAGTAAAATGTAATCAACAACATAATGAATTTGTAATAGTATGAAAAATAGCAAAAAGGAAAAGAATACGAAAAAATATGTTTCATATATTATAAAACACTCTCTTTTTAGTTCCAGACTGTGAAGATGTGGAGGCAATGATAACCGGTGGTTCTTATTTTATAGCGATCGCTCACCTATCAAATCGTCTTTATGTGGTTGATGTGGGATCTATTTGCGATATAAACATGCATCAAGTAAAATTATATGATACAAAACAACATAGCTTATGATAGATATTTCTAATAGCTTAACATTATGTTTTAAATAAGTTTTACGAAAAATATATTAAGTGAAAGAATACAAAAATCTTCCACTTGTACATGGTTTGTGAACATGTATTTGTGAACTGTGAATACTCTGATATATCAATTGTGAATTGTGAACACGTATTTGTTAACCGTGAATTGTGAACAAATAAATATGAATTATGAAATCTATCCTATATCGTAAAAGCAATATTGTGAACATGTATTGTGTGAACTGTGAATTGTGAAATCTATCATATATTGTAAAGGTCATGTTGTAAACTGTGAATTGTAATGTATGATCATTTAAATTGTAAATGTCATATTTTGTTCATTCAAAATACATCACAATTGACTTTTTTGAATCCGATTGTTGATTTTTTAAATTCCATTTTGATTTTGTTGAATCCGATTATATTACGTACCGTGAATGGAAGAAGCGTAAATTAAGAAAGCAAATTAAATTACGTTATTGTCTATGGTATCCCATAATTCAAGCATTCAGTTGACTTAAATTGATTTGATATGCATTCCTCGATTAAGATTACAATTCATTGACGGTTTTACTCTTGATTTTATTTTGTTCATTTTACCCGCTTATAAGGTGCATTGGTTCCTTTTGATATTGAGGTGCATTTGGGATCCGGATTTTATATATATATATATATATATATATATATATATATATATATATATATATATATATATATATATATATATATATATATATGTGTGTGTGTGTGTGTGTGTGTGTGTGTGTGTGTGTGTGTGTGTATGTATGTATGTATGTTTACAGGGTTAGGTTCAACGGGGCACTGTGTGCATCGTGCAACTTAGGAACCTATATACACCGTTAGATCTAGAAAATGAATGACTAAGATTATAATGACAAAAGGGTAATAAAGATGAAACTCGTGTATGCATCATGATGCACGGTTCATATATTAGATGTGCATAAGGGTATTTTGGAAAAAAATAATATATCAAGTCAACTCAAAATTAAATTTATATTGATTGAATATTTAATTCAATAATCAAGTATTAAATGCTAATAAATTTATAAAAGACACTTCTAAAATTATAAAATTTCAATTGAACAAAAATCCAACATGACTGTGCATCTTCGTATTCAACTTTCCCAGGTTATACATCATCGTGTTCACATGGGGCACCATGTTATGCCTCATCATGTTCATACTGTGCATCTTCGTATTCATCTTTTCTAGATTATGCATCATCGTGTTCATCGTGATGCATATATGGAATTTAAACGTGTTAATCACTGTCTTCAACACGTTCATCATCATCTTGATGCACCGCTAATGTGCATCATGTTTGAATAAAAAACATCAACATTCATCTTTTGAGAGAGAGAGAGAGAGAGAGAGAGAGAGAGAGAGAGAGAGGTGGGTGAGGGAGGAAAGTGTGGAAGAAAATATGGAAAGTAGTTAATGATATTATTTAGTTTTCTATTTTCTAACTAATCTATAAATTAAAAGATCAATTAATTTTTTAAAATAATTAATATTCCCGTATTACCCTTATTGCATCCTTAGTAAATAGGTTATGCATTTTTGGTTCCCACTGGTTACCAATGCATCGTGATGCCCCATAGAACCTCAATCTATATATACATATATATATATATACACACACACACACACACACACATATATATATAATATATATGGGTTAATTGCGCAAAAAACCATCAACTTGTCAGTTTTTTGTGATTAAAACCCCAAACCATTTTTCGTTGCATAGAAAACCCCAAACTAACTAAAAATCAGTACATCAAGGTTTTATCAATGGGTAACCGTTTAAACCGGTTATTAATTTTTAATAACTCATTAATTGTTAAAATCGGTTGTCAAGTATTACACATCATTTAAACCCCTGTTGATAATTTTTAATTGTAATTTTTAAACGGGACTATATCATGAATGGGGGTTAAAAGAATGTGTAATACTTTACAACCGGTTTCAACCGTTAAAATTTATTCCACGTAGCTTATTTATCGATCCACATAGTATAAATAACCGGTTTCAACCGGTTACCCATTGATAAAACCTTGATTTACTGATTTTTAGTTAGTTCGAGGTTTTCTATGCAACGAAAAATGGTTTGGGGTTTTAATCACAAAAAACTGACAAGTTGATGGTTTTTTGCGCAATTAACCCTATATATATACATATATATATATATATATATATATATATATATATATATATATATATATATATATATATATATATATATATATATATATATATATATATATATATATATATATATATATATATAGGATTGAGATCAGAATCTTAATTTAGTACAGAACTATAAAACAAATCTACACCATAGAATTATAGTATAACACTAGGGATAATATGGTAAATATGCCATTAAAATTAAATTAAGGGTCCACCAAGTATGACTACCAAATTTGATAATTGTTTTGACTTTTATGATATTGAATATATATGCAGCGTTGTATATGGTATATAATATTACTTCGACATTAAATATTGTTTTATCGTATATTAAATGTATATAACACGTAATTTTTTTTTTGAAAAAAATATAATAGATGGTCCGATCGATGTATAAAGATATATAATAGAAACATTGAATATTTATGTCAAGTCTCGAATTATGAGTTATAATAGTAATAACATCGTTTAAATATTTAATGTTAAATATATATGAAGTGTAGAATATATATTATATATAAAATACAATAATAATCACATATGATATTCAATATTGAATATATGATATAAATTGTTACTTCGACATTGAATGATATTATATGATATATCATTCGACCATCTGGGTAAAAACATTTTTACGAAAAATAAACACGTTAAATTTCTTCGGAAAAAATATATCATGACCGGTCTCGTTTTAAAGATATTAAAATTCTCATTTTTATGGTATAATTTTTTTGATTTAGAAATAATCATATTAATGTTATATTAATTATAAGAAATATGATTTTTATTGCTATTATCAATATTTAGGTTCTGCAATGTACCATATATATAGGGTTGAGATCATTGTAGAATCTTAACTTGATGTAGTATTGTAGAACCAATAAAGACCTAAGAATTATAATTTAATATAAATGATAAGAATGTAAATCTGCAACTAACATTTAATTAATTTTAGTCTCTAGCCAACCAAGTTTGATCACCAATTTTGACTATGATTTTGACTCCTTATTAATCATAACCGCTTTGACCAATCTATATAAATGTAAAAATTAAATATGTGTATCACATTTCAAATTATGAATTGAATAGTAATCACATTCTTTAAATATTTTATGTTAAATACATATGCAGTGTTAAATATATGATATATATATGAAATACAATAGTAATCACATATAATATGCGATGTTGAATATATGATATATAGTGGTAAATCGATATTCAATGATCTCGATATGATATATAAAATGTTCATCTGGTTAATTTTTTTACAAAAAATAAACACATAAAATTTTTTCAAGAAATATATATCATTAACGATTTTGTTTTAAAACGTATAAAACTCTCGTTTTTATGGTATAATTTTTTTGATCTAAAAGTTAAGCATGAAACTTTTATTTAAATTTAAAAAATGAGATATTTTTGCCCGAGGCCACTCTTTTTGCTACTACCGATCTTTTATAATTTTACCATGCAATGAATTAAAAAATTATTAATAGAAATATTTTTTACTAATTTTGCATTTGATCTATTTAATTAAGACCATTAGATTAATCTAATTTGTAGACGAAATTATTTTACAGTTTTATATCAATTTTAAGTTCTGCAATGATCATATATATATATATATATATATATATATATATATATATATATATATATATATATATATATATATATAGTGAGAGAGAGAGATAGATGAAATTAAACGATCAAACGCAGAACTTTAATTCTTTATAAAACTGTAAATTTATTGTCATCTATAAAAGTATAATATTAGATTAATAGTAAATTACGCGCGTATAATAAAAAGTCCAATAAATTTATAATGTGAAATCAAGAAATTAGATTTACACTAGATTTAATTCTGTATTCAATTTCACTGATAATCAATGTTCTCATCATTTAACAAATATGAATATAAATATTGTATGATTCGATTCCACCGTATTAAACGTATCCTAGTTAATAGTTTTAAAACTCTAACATGCATTGAAGTTGAACTTGAAACGGATTAATATTTTGATACAATATTATAATTTGAAATACAACCTCTATTAGTCTCAAAAGAAGATGTGACCAAAAGATATGTGAAAAAAAATTATAAATAGAAAGAGTCATGTAATATTTGATTTTAAATATCCAATCTTCAATGTTGAATGTATAATATTTCAATTTAAATTCGATATTACATATATAATATTGAATATTTAAAATATATAATGTTTACTATTCAATTCGATATTAAATGTAGAATACATAATTTTATTATTATTAACATTGAAATATTTAATGTAATATACGATTTGATATTATATTAATATTAAATATTCAATACTCGATGTTAGTTGGAAAAAAATTCCAATATTCCATAAAATTGTATAGATTTTTTTATAAAAACATACCGCGTAAATTATTCAAAAAAAACTACATCATGATTGGTCTCATTTTTATGGTCTAATTTTTTGATAAAAATTTTAATCATATTAATATTATTTTAGTGAAAGAAAATAAGAAAACATTTTTGTTGACGTAAAACTTTTTGAAATACAACCTCATTTTTCATCTCAAAATATTAATACATAAATATTTAATTTTCGTTGTGATCACGGTTACATACTTACACTTGCACACATTTGTAGATGACAACAGGGTATTTCAAAATTTGCCAATAGGAAACCGGGCCATTTAGTTGTTAGCAATTTTTAAACACAATACATTTGAAAACTATCATCAGACCAAATACCGTTTTTACCATCCAACTCTTTACGATTTATCTTATTAATTTATTTTTGAAGATTTAGTGATTAAACTCTAATTTATTAATTTTCTCATTTTGAAAAAATAAATAAAACTAATGGTTAAAACGGTACAAAATATGATAGTTTAATTAGTGATCACATGCATGCATGTGTAAAATTTTCAATGGCTAAAACGGTAAAAAAAGTTTATTTACTGAATGTGTAAACCAAAAATAGTTTAGGGGTTAACTCAGTACAAATAATAGTTTAGTGACTAAATGGAATAAATCAAGATATGCTTGATGCAAATAATGCTATTTTTGTGGATTTTAACGCACAATTTGGTTCTATATATAGCGTCTTTAAAAATACAAACTTGCCGGTTCTCGACTTTCAACCCGTTATTCCTACGCCCAATTATGATAACTTTGAGAACGATGATGGCGGGAATGATGATGATGAGGACTCGGATGATTACGACTATTTTAATATGTATTTGCTTTAAAGTAAACCTTTCATAATGTAACAAATTCGTAAACTTTTATTATAAATGCATATAATTTTGTATTTAATATTAATATTAGTTTATGCAACTTTTAGTTTAAGCTAGTTTAATAATGGAACTGTACAGGTAATAAATTATGTGTTTAAAAATAAAAATAAAAATTATAAAAAACTTTTAGCGACGACATTGATTATAAAAAAATAATTTAAAAATCGTGGTAGGGTTTCGCGACGACAAAATCCCGTTATTCAAAAATCAAAGAGTTAACTTAAAATTATGCAAGGAAAGGATACTCTTTATACTCGTCTTCGTGATAAAATGGGGGAGAGATATCGTCAAGGAAATTAAATTAAGTGCCAGATTTTTTATGCAGTCATGGTGTCTTTACAATTAGTGTTGGCTTGTGGTGGTGTCGAGTTCTCAACGTTTAAAGGGGTTTCTTCATGAATTTGATTAGTTTTCGCTTGGTGCATTCCTTATTTTTTTTTTTAAGTTTATGGATCAAATCGAATTTGAAAATAAAAGAACTATTGAATGAATTTGGCTGAAAGGGTTCACACCATACATGAAATGAACCTCCAACATGACTTTCACAAACCTTATTTTACATATATAACATATCATCGACTCTACTTTCATCGTCATCTCCTTTAACTACGATTTCCAGTTGAACCACCACCATTGTTATTTGTTGCTACCCTTTGAACATCCATATGGGTTTATAATCCAATCTTGAGAAATTAACAAAGCCAATTCATTGAAAATAGCTGGCCCACAAGACAGAAATTTGTAGCAAAATTTGGTGATTATATATAGAGGCCAACAATATAGGTATTATATATATAACAATTACAACATGCGTAGTTTTCACGCTTTCTTAATACGCTGCCAGACAACTCAAGCAGACAGGTAATTTATTTTATTACTTTATATATATTATATAGCATTTTTGTTTTCCTGTGATAACTTTTGATATATTGTATTTTATTAAAATTTGAATACGTCATTACGATCGCGTTATTTTTGATATAAAATTTATCGTCGTTGGAACCATTTTCGTTAAACAGGCAAACATGCAGCTGCCTAAATATATGATTTTATATAAAATATATAGTTGTTTTGTTGTTCTATTAAAACGTTTCTTATATTTTATAAAAATTCAAATATATCGTTATGATCACTTTCCTTTAAACTATATTTTAACATAAAATTGAATTTCGTCTCAAGTTTAAAATGAATTTTTTTTATTATTTACTTGATCGCACTCTTTCATTCACCGAATGATAAAGCTAGGCAGAGCTAGTTGCCTGGTATGTAACGACTAATTTTTACTTTATATATGACATATAACATTTTTGTTTTCCTGTGATAACCTTTGATATATTATGTTTTATTAAAATTTGAATATTTTATTATGATCGCATTACTTTAATGTACATTCTGATATAAAATTTGTTATCTTCAGAACTATTTATATTGGGCAGGTAGGTATACAACTAACTAATTATTTTATTTCATACATAATATATATTTATTTATGTGTTATAACGTTTGATATATTATATTATATGAAATGACGGATATATATTGTTTTTCGTCTCAACTATTTTTAGAATGACAATTTTTTTTAATTATTTAGCTGGTTGATCAATCACATTCTTTTCATTTATAAACTTAGATTGAAAGCATAAAATGATTCTCAATTGAGATTCACGATTGGTAGCTAATGTTATTTTATTATTTTAAAGTAATATATTTATAAAAATACAATTTATAATCCCGCTGCAACACGCGGTTGCACACCCTAGTTGAGTACATAAGTGAACTTATGCTAAATAATGTTTAAATATGTTTTTTAAATAGTCATATAATAAAATTTCTATTAGCCTTAATAAAAGTCATATCGAAACTGGGATTTTTTTTTATACCGCAGAATTCACACGTACACCTATCTAATCATACTCCTAAATCTACATCTTTTTGTCCATAATGGGACTCGAACCCACAACCTTGGGGTCTCCTATAACACCACCTTGATACCGCTAGGCCAAAATCCATTTGGTAAATTGAAACTGGGATATGATCGATCTCCTTCAACTTCTAGTTCAATTTCATGCCACTTTTAGCCCATGATCTGATACTTGGAAGCTTGAATATGGAAGCGACTATTTTTGCCTTTCAATTCCTTGCTACTTTGAGCCCAGCATGACTTTAAGACAAAAGAATATTACAAAATTAGTAATGTGGTTATTTACCTTTCATTAAAATATTACGAAACAATAAGATGATTATTTACCTTTCATTAAAATACTATGAACAATCAACTTGGAGAACTTTGAACATGAATTCATCATTTGTTTTATTCTCATGATTTGTTACCTAAAAAGAATGCAAACGAAATAAGAGAATAAGCAAAACAAATAAAAGGCTAAGAAAGAAACCAAAATAATAATAAAAAGTAAATGCAATCAACGGCATAATGAATTACATGGTAAAAGGATGAAAAAAAGCCAAAAAGTAAACGACATACCTTTTAAAACACTGTCATATTAATTCGAGACTATGAAGATGTGGATATATGTCATGATAATCGATCGTTCTAATTTTAAAGCGATCCTCACCTATTAAATCGCCTTTAGGTGGTCGATGTGGGATCTATTCACCGATATACACATGTATCAAGTTAAATATTGTGAGACACAAAAACATAGCTTATGATAAATATTGTACTGTATGACAAGGTGGATCCATCCTAATAAATAAGAACAATTTCTAATAGCTTAAGATACATTATTTTTTATAAAAGTTTTACTAGAAATACATTAATTGGAGAACATAAAAATCTTCCACTTATACATGGTTTTGTGAAAAAGTGTACATGATAAGTAATAACATTATGCTAGATAAACCAATATTCTATAAAAATATAGTTTTTGGCCATTGTAGTGGCGCGCTTTTAAAATAGTTACCGAAGAAGCAATCAAATTTCAATACTCGAGTATATAAGACATCTAAAGCGATAAACATCCGCTTATTATATACAGTTCATACGATTCTTACTTAAGTTCGCCATCATATTCAATACGAGATGTTTGAATTTCTCAGCATTTCAATAATTTCTCCATTGTTCGCAACATTCCTACCAACCTTGTGACAGTTGGCTAACATCATTAACGACATAGCAAGGTCACAAACATTAGTACATGTTACGGTTATTTTGTGTGACAATTGTCATGTGTTTAAGAAGTTTGTTTCAAGAATTATAATTTGTCGCACTATCATATTAAGGGATCCGAATTGATTTCATCACTGTGGATACATCTTGCTCCTACAAGGACCTTTGATGATCATCTATATGCTGTTAATTGTACATTTTTATATGTTTCTAAAGTGGTTGTTTACCAAGTATTTGAATCCATAAGTTTTGTATGCTTTAAAGTATTAAAAAAGGTAAGTATTATATTTGAATGTAGTTTAATACTTTTGGGTCTAAATATTATTTTTTATATATCCTATTCATTTTGGACACACTCCAAACCAACCGTAAACTTCAAATTTATTTTCTTTTATTTTTTATTACATGTATATTAGTAATATTGATGATTGTTATAAAAGGATATATATTTTACGTTTTGATCTTAATGGTTGTTATTTATTTGGGTTTAATTTCGGTTTTTAATATGAATAGTGAATAGTTTTCTTATTCACCCGCTTGGGATAACGATTTCTATGTATTAGTTGGTATAATATTGGATTGATTGATGAGTTTTGGTTTATATACGTCGGATTCTTAATTATTTCATGTTTTCTTGTTAAGAATCAGATTTTTATTAATTTTTAGCATTGTTTTGCGAAAATAAAGTATTAATTAAATCTGCGTTATTAAAAGGAACGATGCTTTGAATGAAACATTAATAGTTGATTATCTCTTCTAGGCATTGTATTGCGATAATGATTTGATAGTTGATTGTTAATCTAGAATTTTATGTGTTTGTAAATTCTTAGGCATTTTGTTGCGATAATAGGGTTAATAAACCGTAAAGTTTGATTTTTAAAGTGACAAAGTTAATTAGTTGTATTTTGGTGTTAATCGATTACCTTTATGCATTGTGTTGCGAAAATAAGATTTATTGGTTAATATTGGAGTCTGGATTAGTTGCTTTGTTTTCATCACATGGTTATAAAGATAAAATCTTTTAACTTAAAATAATTAATTAATCGTTAAATTAAACCAAAATTCGGGCTTAACTGAATTTATAATTGGTTATTAACCAATATATTTTTAGTCAATCAATTCAATCCATCGCCAATTAATCATAGTTATCTCATTCCAAGTGGGTGACGCTTACGCACTATAAGAGTTTCGCAAATTTTAATTTATCATAGATATTTAGTGCTTAAGTTAGTTCAGATTTGATTTTGTTTTTGTTAGCTTGGTTCGTATTATATAGTTGTCATTACTTGTTGCGTTCGTTAGTTAAGTTTAATTAGTGTTTGCCGGTATTAGTTTTTATTAAAAATTGAAAAAGCCAAAAAAAATTAGTTTAACATTTTAATCTTGTGTTACTTAGTTTGCTTTAGTTATTCGGTTTGTTAATTTTAATTATTGCCTCTAGTTGTTAATTTCCTCAAAAAGTCCTAAATAGCTAAATATTGGTTAGGTTGTTGTATTTGAGTCTCCGTTCTTTATTCCGTTCCCTGAGATCGATAAATCCTCCGTGATTCTTGAAGCTATATTGCACACGACTGGTACACTCCCCAGTTGTGTTATTTATATTTTGGGTTCATTTAGTTAGTAAAACCTGAGGTGTGTTTTGCACGCATCAGTAGCAACATGGAATAAATCTAAAAGTTGGATTATCAAAAACATACTTAACCCTTATTATTATTACTTTTAAAAATTTATTTTACCTTCTTTAGAGAACAATTATCCAACTCTTGGAATGGATTAATTTTAACTTTGAACGATTGCATGCATGAGTTTACCTCTTGGATTATTGAACTAAATTCCCAAATTTACTAGAGGACTGAATTATGTTAGCCAACAGAAAATCGAATCATGTATTGGATCAGGATCAGCGTCAACTCCATACCATCATTTGGATCCATAGTTCGCCAATCATCATTTTTGACGAGTTAGCTAGCCAAGGAGAGTCTCCTTTAAGCGAAGAGGTAATATATATTTTTGGTTCATGTGTCAGCACATTATCCAGATATTCAAAAATCAAAGAGTTAACTTAAAATTATGCAAGGAAAGGATATTCTTTAAACTCGTCTTCGTGATAAAATGTGGGAGAGATATTTTTTATACAGTCATGGTGTCTTTACAATTAGTGTTGGCTTGTGGTGGTGTCGAGTTCTCAACGTTTAAAGGGGTTTCTTAGTGAATTTGATTAGTTTTCACTTGGTGCATTCCTATATTTTTGAAGTCTTGTTGTTTTTAAATGGATGTCGGGGATGTTTATGAATCAAATCAAATTTGAAAATAAAAGAACTATTGAATGAATTTGGCTGAAAGGGTTGACACCATACATGAAATGAAACTCGAACATGAATGTCACAAACCTTATTTTACATATATAACATATTATCGACTCTACTTTTCTCGGCATCTCCTTTAACTACTTTACTGAATAAGTAGGAACCTTGAGCTACAGATTTCCAGTAGAACCACCACCATTGTTGCTACCCTTTGAACATCCATATGGGTTTATACTTTATAATCCAATCTTGAGAAATTAACAAATGCCAATTCATTGAAAATAGAAGGCCCACAAGACAGATTTTTGTAGCAAAATTTGGTGATTATATATAGAAGCCAACAATATAGGTATTGTGTACATAAGTGAACTTATTCGATCTAAATAATGTATAAATATGTTTTTTACATAGTCACATAATAAATTTTCTATTACCCTAAATAAAAGTCAAATTGAAACTGGGATATATATTTTTTTTATACTGCAGAATTCATACGTACACCCATCTAAAACTACTCATAAATCTACACCTTTTGTCCAAATGGGACTCGAACCCACAACCTTGAGGTCTCCTCTAATACCTTGGTACCGCTAGGCCAAAATCCCTTTGGTAAATTGAAACTGGGATATGATCGATCTCCTTCAACTTCTAGTTCAATTTCATGCCAGTTTCAGCCCATGACCTTATACATGGAAGCTTGAATATGGAAGTGACTTTTTTTGCCTTTCAATTCCATGCTACTTTGAGCCCAGTATGACTTAAGATAAAAGAATATTACAAAATTAGTAATGTGGTTATTTACCTTTCATTAAATGTTACAAAACAATAAGATGATTATTTACCTTTCATTAAAACTCAGTATTATTTCAATAAATTTAAATAATAAAAACAACAAATATAAATAAGATATGTATATTATAACTGAATAAATTTTTCGTAGGTGTCACCCAAAAAAATTCTCAGGTGTCACTCGTATTTTTGATACACATGCAACTCAGTATTTTAAAAATTTATAGGTGTCGAGTGACACCCATTCCAAAGAACTACATCCGCCCCTGAGTATTATATTTAAATGTAGTTTAATACTTTTGGGTCTAAATATTATTTTTTATATATCCTATTCATTTTGGACACACTCCAAACCAACTGTAAACTTCAAATTTATTTTCTTTTATTTTTTATTACATGTATATTAGTAATATTGATGATTGTTATAAAAGGATACATATTTACAATGAATATTTCTTAAAATGTTTAAATTATATTATAATAAATACATGATAAATAGAACTAAAACACTATGTTTTAGTTATTATATTTTCAAAATACCATGCATATTTTGGTTAAAAACACCAGGACTCGAAACATTATAAAACAGAAAACTTCATATTGTGGTTCTTTTTCAGGTGTGAGTCTGAGTCTCTGAGGCTCGAAACTTACAAGACCATAATAAAACCTGATGATTACATGTATACCGGGTATGTGTAGTTTAATTCTGCCCTACATACACCATAGATGTAGTTTTAAGTATTAAATAACAAGAAAATTGCAACCAAACCTTCATTTAGACAGACCATACATGGATTAAGCCATACATGTTGCCTGTATAAATCTCGTTACGCTCCTCGTTATAGAAAACAGATGAAATATTTTGAAGGGCTTCAGAAGCCGAACTCTTTCCACACACATGTTCGTCTAATGGAACAACATTATTTGCTGTTATTTTGGAGACACATTCTCCTGTCAAAATGTTGTTGAAATTTATGGAAACGGAATCCTCTGCATTACCAAACTGGCATGGTTAGTAAAAGACCAATAATTTACAAACTACATATGTACATATGACCCAGATATTTTATGTACCATTTATTCCGGTTGAATGATAGGCAGAATTAGCTATGCGAGCTGAAATAATAAGCTCCTGATCATTTGTGACGTATAAGGAGTTAGGACTGCTGCACACCAAAGGAATATCAAATGAAGTCACAAGTTCTCCATGCAAGTTCCACACAGCTATAGTTCCGTCTATTAATAAAGTGAGCAATAATCGCTTTCGACGAAGAAAGATAAATCTTGATGGAGTCGTAAAATACGTCTTGCTAACTTCTTTTAAATCACAAGTTTGTACCTAAGTAGAAAAAAAAAAGATTGAGACTCTAAGTATGCTTTCATATTATGGCAATAATTAATTAAGCACAAATAACAAGAAAATTCCTCACATCAAGAATCTCAAGATTGATAAGAATCTTCTCATTTAACAGCTCAATGAATTCAATGTTCTTGTGTCGATGAAGACCATGTTTGAAAGATCTTAGAAGGGTTCCAACTTCGATTGAGAAAATCTTTAGAGTGAGATTCGTCCTAGCTTTATATGCTAACAACAATATTCCGGGACTTTTGTTCCCAAAAAATAAGGGAGGGAAATCTCATGAGTACCGTAATACATAAGGAAGATCCATTTTATTCACCACATGAATGATGTATACAGTAATAGATCCAAACAAGATGTAAAAGTTGGAACACAACTTAAGGTTCTGAGTAATTTCATGTGGCGGATTCGCTACAAGATTCAAAAAACCTGTTATAGGATTAATGTATTCTTGAACTGTAGAGCTTGCATCACAGTAGCATAATGATTTGGGAACTAATCTCTTTCAAGGTTGACAATCCAAAGCGCAACAACCGAAAATCCAAGCCATAAAAACCAAACCTGACAAAGCATCGAAACTTTACCAAATATAGCAAGGATAATTCCAAATTAACCATAATTGTCATTAGGATAATAAGTTGGGAGTAGAAACTGATTATAGGGAAAACAAGTGAACAAACTTGGTTAAACGAAATGCATTATTGTATAATTCTTAGACGAACACAACTTGAATCTATTCAAATTATAGATACTCTATAACTGCTGCATTATGTAAAAGCATGTTTTATTATTTTACAATATGATAACAAATGGAGGAAATAAAAGACAAAATAGAAGATTATGTTGGTTGTAATGCATGTGTTTCACAACCAGAATCATAGACACCCTCAAATCACACTTTTTATTTTAAGAATCACATACTCACAAGCAAGACTTCACACAATTTTCTGCTTGAATACATTCAGAATTATGAATGCAATCATGTCTTGTAGTTGATTTACTTGTTATATAAACACATTTTTTCCTCTAAAAAGAAGCTCAATCACACACACAGACACATAATCTAAAAAAGAAAGAAGTGTATTTAACAACTTATATAAAACCTAATCCTACAAACAAAGAGAATTCTTACCTGAAAATTGAAGTTGTTCGGTAGAGGAATCGCTTAGGAACCAGACTATGTTAATTTTAGGGCTCGATTAACAGAGTAGGTGGAGCAATAGAGGCTGATGAGGTGACGAAGACGCAAACGAAGTCGGAGGCACAACCCGAGCCGAGGAGGAGCCGGAGGCAGAGTGAATAACACCCTCGAATCGTTAATTTTTAGGCTCGATTAGCAGAGGAGGTGGAGCAAGGCGGTGGTAGAGGCTGACAATGTGACGGAGACGAAGACGCAGACAAAGCCGAAGGCATAATGAGAGCCGAGGAGGAGCCGGAGATGGAGAGAAGGCAGAGGAGGACGCGCAGATTGAGAGTAGAGTCGAGAGAGTATGTGAGAGATGGACAAACGAATATATCTCTCTAGTAATGAATCTATCACATATAACTCTCTAGTAATGAATCATAATTTTGTATTTGAACCAAATATATATTACTATTGGATTTTTTTTTAATTGCAAAATTATAATAGATTTTAAATACTTCTATTCTTAATCTACCCCGTATACCCCAGTGAGGATCACAGAACTTACATTCCCCACCAAAATGCCAAATTGCCTTCGACGTAAGTCGAACCGTAACCTCTCACTTAAATATCACCGCTCATACCAAATAAGTTAATTAATGAATAAAAAACAAAATAAATTACTATTAATGATAAAAGTTAAATAACGTTGCTATTAATGATAAAACATACAAAATTTGTTGCTATTTTTTGTGATTAGCCCTACATTTTGATAGTTCAAACTAAATTAACATAATGCTAGATTAATAATTTCAAAATTATGACATGCATTCAAGTTGAACTAAAACGGATTAAAATAGGATTAACGTAAGAGTTATGATAAATTTGATATTTTGTTGTATGCGGTTGCGTGATAGAGGCATTTAGGAAACCCTTCTTTTGGCTTCCGTTTCTTTTTCCGTCACAAAATTTTTCCCTTAGTCCGAATTTGTGCCTTTAGCATTTTTTTTATAGCCCAACTGCTGTTAATTCAAGAAACAGTTTTTGCGTTTGTTGTTGAGTTGGCCGTTTTATTAGTATATTGTGGTTAAATTCCATGTAAAAAAATAAAAATAAAAATCCAAAAAGCGTTGTAAAAAGAAAGCATAGCAAATAAGAAAGTCTCGTAGAGGCATTTGCTAAGTATATTCAAGTTAGAAGTGTCTAGTGTTTTGTTCATGAATTTTTGAATAACAAAAATTTCTCCCGTTCGAGCCGGTTCTTGTGTTGTTAGCCGCTCTCTTTCTATCCTTCGGTCTTTTTCCCCTCTTTTCTTTTCCATTTTAAGGCCTCTTGATTTTCGCATATTTATTGATCGAGTGTTATAGATTTGAGGCTCTAGCAAGCTTATGTTCATGCATATTTCAATGTGTTACAATTGAGAGACCTTGTCAACCTAAACACCGAGGGTTGAGTGTTCATATAGGTCATGCTTATTTTGTTCTCAAAAAGTTTAGGATGTTTAACTTCTATTTCTATTTTATGTTTTAATGGTTCTTGATTTTTTTGGGATCCTCGCTATGTGTTCATGTAAGTCGGAAATGCCTTAGGATTTTCATCCTTGTTCGAAAGTTGTCGAGTTTTTAATGTTGGAATACACAATATGTGATATCATACTTGATATTAAATACTCAAGACTCGATGTTAATCGAATTATGGTGCCAACAGATGATCGACTTGTATAATGCATTAGGACCAGCATCAACTTCGTACTTCACCCTTGCATTGACAGGGGGTTTATCATTTGGATCCAGATTTCGCCAATCATCATTTGTGATTGAGTTAGACAAGGACTCTACTTTGATCGAAGAGGTAATATATATTTTTGGTTCATGCTTTAACACATTATCCCGTGATATACTCCTTAAATTTGATCAACCAATCTCAAAATCAAAGTGCTAACTAAATATTATGCAACAACTTGATATTCTCTACACTTGTCTTCGTATTAAAATCAGTGAGAGATCTCATCAAGGAAAATTAAGTGCCAGATTTTTGATGCAATCATGTTGTCTTACAATTAGCATTGGCTTGTGGTGAAGTCGGGTTCTTAATGTTTAAGGGGATTTCTCCATGAATTTGATTCTTTTTTGCTTGATGCATGTCTTTTTTGTAGTTTTGTTCAAGAAATATTGGTGTTTTTAAAATGGAAGTTAGGATGATTATGGCTCTAACTGTATTTAAAAAAATAAAAGAACTATAAACGATTTTGGCTGAAAGGGCCGAAGCACCATACACGAAGGAAAGCCGAAGATCACTTTCACAAACTTTATATTACATAACATACTTTTCGACTCTACTTTTCTCGTGATCTCGTTAGCTACTTTTAAGAAATAATAGAAAAGTATAGGAAAGTGTCAAGAACATTCTTTTTTCTTTGCATTTTTTTCCTTTCCATCTTTTCCTTTCCGAAGATAAAGAAACAATATTAAAAGATAAATGAGGTGGTTGTTTACCTTTAATTAAAATCCTATGAACAATCAACTTGAAGAACTTTGAATCTGAATTCATTCATAATTCGTTTTCTTCTCATGATTTTTTACCTAAAAAATTGCAAATGAAATAAGAGAATGCAAAAAAAATAAATAAATAAATAAAGGTTTAAGAAAGAAATCAAAATAAACAAAAAGTAAATTGGAATCAACCACGTAATGAATTACATTGAAATAGGATGAAATAAAAAGCCAAAAAGGAAATGAATATGAAAAGAAGCATTTAATAAATTACGTACCTTTTATATCACCGTCATATTAATTTGAGGCTGTGAAGATGTCGAGACCGTGATAATCAAACATTCTAATTTTATAGCATTCCCCGCCTACTAAATCGCCTTTAGGTGGTCGATGTGGGATCCATTCACAATTTGATACGACACGCTTAAGATAAATATTGTAAGTATGACAAGAATGACACTTAACGTTATCTTTTATAAAAGTTTTACTAAAAATACATTAAGTGAAATAACACAAAATCTTTCTCTTATATATGGTTTATGAAATGTGTAAATGGTAAAGAGTAGAGCATAAACATTATGTCAAAATATACATACTTATATACCAAAATATAAATTCGTTCCATTGTAATGGCTTTCAGAATAGTCACAAAAAAAGTTGTTAGATTTCGATGCTTGAGGAGGCATCAGAAGTGATAAACATTCCCTTCTAAATGATATATAACTTTTGGAGAAACTTTGCAAATTTATTTGAACAACAAATAAAGCATACTTAGATGTTGTTTGTTTTTTAAGATGTTGATGTCTGCGGTCTGCGAACTTAGCTGTAGAAATGCGGTCAGAAAAGATGCCCTAAAGGTCTGCAAACGTCCGCAAACGCGGGAAGACGTTCGCAGACGCGGGAAGACATCCGCAGACGATGCGGCAGACGCAGGAAGATGTTCGCAAACGCGGGAACACGTTCACACGCGGGAAGACGAAAAAAAACAAACGCACTTTCATATAAAACATTTTCCCGCGTCTTCAAGTTCACAGACAGATGAGATTCGAAGATCTTCTAACAAAAAACAAACGATGCCTTAAAGAAAAAACTTGGCAGACACAAGAAGAGCAGATTTAAAGACGAAGAGCAGATTCAAAAATAGATGATTACATCAATTGGAGAAACTATGTTGTATGGATCAATGATCCAATTTGACCATCTGTTAACAAATCCCGTTAACAACAAACTTAAATTTTGATGCGTTATTATATGGGATTGACATGATTTTACTTATGTTTATCATCACATTCAGGACGTTTGATTTTCTCACCAATTCAATAATTTCACCCAAGTTCGAAACATTCCTAGCAACCTTGCAGTTGGCTGACATCATAATTAAATGGCATATCGTGGCCACAAACATTAGTACATGTTAGAGTTGTTGTATGGGTTGACGAGGAAGCATAAAGGACTACTGCTCATTAGAATTACAAATAATATACGAGTTTGTGATGATTGTCATGTGTATAACTGTTTATGACGTTTTTTTTTGTCGCACCATTATATTAAGGGATTCAAATAGATTTCATCACTATGGATAAATCTTGCTCCTATAAGATTTCATCACTGTCGCACCATTTGATGTTCTTCTCATTGTTGTTAACTATACATTTTCAATCCTTCTAAAAGTGGTTTTTTCATCAAGTATTTGGATACATAAGTTTTGTGTGCAATAAAGCATTTAAATAGGTAAATATCATATTTAAAGTTTGTATTAATTTTAATGCGTAGTTTTGGGTCTAAATATTATTTTTGTGTATCCTATTAATTTATTTTTTAAAAAATATAGAATCGTCCCCATACATACAGCATAGATTTTTTAGGATCCAAACTGTGAGATGAGAGCTTGTCGCCTAGTATGCATTAACAAATTAACATGTATGTGGTACAAATTTGAGCTCTCGTCAAATTGTCACAAAGTATTTAGGACCCAAACTCTTTTATGTAATTTGAAATTGAGAAGTTACTAAACCAGATCATTTTATCAAATATAATCATTTGTTGTTGTTGACGATTTGCGCGGAAAATATGTATGTATGTATGATTTCCATTAAACACCATATACCGGAGTACTATATGTTCATTACGTTAAATTTTTAAAATTGCATATCAAAGTGTAAGGTACATATATTCAAAATTGTATTACGAACAAAATTTTGTGTTTTTTCAGGTGATGGAAAAATCAAAATAACATATTTATATTCTTAATAAACATATATGCTTTTATTTTAGTTTCAAAAAAAATATTTTTATTGATGCACAAAACATGATTTTTATCGGTAAACAAACTTCGTCTTATGCACAATATGATATATTACAAATTTTCATATTTTATGGTTTAACAAAAGAAATTATTATTGGAAAACTAACAATGAAAATTTAAGTTTACTTAAAATAAAAAAGTATGCATTAAAAAATAAAATGTTAAAATTGATTTCGGTTTCCTAGTAAAAGTAATTAAAATCTTAATTGAACTTCTTTTTACGAGCACGGACACACATACATATGGGGTTGGATTCCGGTAAAAACCATCATTCCGCGAGAACGTGAGAAACACTCTAAAATTTGTTATTCAAAACTGGTATTTTTAACCGAAGAGTTACGTACCAGAATAAATGGTATTTAGGTCAGGCTGTGGATGTTGGATTTTCTGAAAAGTTTATAACCGAAAAGATCACCCCCTCCCCGCCCGGACTGACCTGACTGCCATTGGTTATTGATGAAAGACTGGTTATAAATCTATTTAAAAATCTGCGACGAAAAAACACATGTATAATCGCCACAAGTAATTTCAATATTTGTCGGGTGCTTTCGCCCAATGACTTGCAATAATCATATGGTTTGGAACAGTGATGATTTTCGGTGAGACCAAGACCCAAGATGTGTGATGCGATGTAAACATGATCTATTTTTCCTTGTCGTCTCCTTTAGCTACTTTTCTAAATAAGTAGGAACCTTGAGCTAACCACTACCATTGTTGCTACCATTGAACACATATGGGTTTATGATCAAATCTTGAGAGACTAAGGCCAATTCATTGAAAAGAGAAGGTCCACAAGATTTGGTAATTATATTTGCACCAATATTTGGTGATTATACAATTTAGGTGTTGTTTACATAAGTTAACTTATTCTAAATAATGAATAAGTTTTTTTTACATATTCACATAAAATAAGTTTCTAATAGCCTAAATAAAAGTCAAATTGAATCTGAGATATATATGATCCATTTCCTTTAACTTATATTTCAGTTTCATGCCACTTTTAGCCTATGACCTAACACAAAGAATATTGCTTGGATGCTTAAATACGAAAGTGACTTTTTTTTTTTGGCCTTTCCAGTTGCATGCCACATTTAACTCACTGTACGGAACAAATCTTGCTTAGGTCCGCTGTAGTGGTGCCCGTTGAGGACAACCATAAGATCCACAGGGGTTAAGATGATGACTTTCTAAGGGCTCTGGAGGTGGGAGGCTGATGAGTCTGCAATGTGGCGATGTAATGAAGTTTTAAGCAAAGTATCATAATGCATATTGTTGAAAAGTCTGTTGGAAAAGAAAGAGAAGGAATGTAAGAAAAATATAGCAAAGTGCCCAAAACTTTCTTTTTCTTTGCATTTTTTCCCCTTCCTATTTTCTCTCCGATTAAGAGAAAAGAATATTAAAAGATAAGTGAGACAGTTATTTACCTTTCATTAAAATACTATGAACAATCAACTTGGAGAACTTTGAACCTGGATTCATTATTCGTTTTATTCTCATGATTTGTTACCTACAATGAATGCAAATGTATAAGAGAAGGTGCAAAAGGCTTAAGAAATAAATCAAAATAAAAAGAAAGTAAAGTGCAATCAACAACATAATGAATTTGTATAAGTATGAAAAAAGGCCAAAAAGGAAAAGAAAATGAAGAAAATTGTTTCATAAATTGACATACCTTTTAAAATACTCTCTTTTTAATTCCAGACAGTGAAGATGTGAAATTTATGATACCCGTCGTTCTTATTTTATAGCGATTCTCCCCTACTAAATTGCGTTTAAGTGGTCGATGTGGGATCTATTCGTCGATATAACCATGCATCAAGTAAAATTATATGATACAAAAAACATAGCTTATGATAACTATTGTAATCTTTGACAAGGTGGATCAATTAATCCTAATAAATATGAACTATTTCTAATAGCTTAACAACATGTTTTATATAAGTTTTACGAAAAATATATTTTGTGAAAGAATACAAAAATCGTCCACTTATACATGGTTTGTGAAACGTGTACATGGTAAGTAGTAGAACATAAACATATTGGTAATTTTTTTCAAAGTGTAATTTTTTTCGAAAAAAATTAATCATAATCGCTTCGACCGATCTATATAAATATAAAATGTAAACATTAAATATTCGTATCAAATCTCAAATTATGAATTGAATAGTTATCACATTCTTTAAATAATTTATGTTAAATACATATGCATTGTTGAATATATATGATATATCTCAAATACAATAGTAATCACATATAATATGCAAGGGTCAATTACTAAAAATAGTAACAACTATTTGATTTTTTATCATTTATAACAACATTATTTATTTTTTTTATCACTAATAGTATCAACATTTGTATTTTTCATATGAATAACATCAACTTTTGTATTTTGTACCCTTAATAGCATTAACTTTTGTATTATTTTTATCATTTATAGCAACAACTTTTTTAAGTTTTGCTATAAATGATAAAAAAAAATGTAAAAGTTGATTCTATTAAAGATAAAAAAAATAAATAATGTTACTATAAATGCTAAAAATTGCATAAAGTTGTTTCTATTTTTAGCAATTAGCCCAATATGCAATGTTGAATATATGATATATAGTGGTCAGGGGTGGCTTTTAGTGTGTGCGAAAGGCTCGACCGCGCAGGCCCCCGATTTCGTAGAGCCTCACGGTTATAATAAAAATCTAAATTTAGACCAATAAAAATTTTTTATATCTGACATGTATACGTTGTGCATCGGTGCGTTAAAAAGAAATTAATGTCAAATTCAATTTAATTCGTATTATTTATTTTAATTTCTCACTAATCAGTTTTTTTGTTATTCACGAACTCGACTTTACTTATTAAAATTTGAGTCTCAAAATGACCAGTTTACTATTTAAAATATTTAAGCGACTATGTTCTAATCACATGCACTAGGCCTTTAAAATCCATGAGACGACTCTGATAGTGGTAGTTCGATATTGAATAATCTCGATATGATATATAAAATGTTCATCTAAGTAATCTTTTTACATAAAATGAACACGTAAAATTTTCCCAAGAAAAATATATCATGACCAGTCTCGTTTCAAAGAACATAAAATTCTCATTTTCTTGGTATAATTTTTTTGATCTAAAAGCTAATCATAAAACCTGTTATTAAATTTAAAAAGTAGGATTTTTTTTTTGCTGATGTCACTCTTTTTGCTATTACCGATCTTTGACAATTTTACCTTTCAATGAATTAAAAAATTACTAATACCAATTTTTTTTTACAAATTTCGCATTTGATCTATTTAATTAAGATCATTAGATTAATCAAATATGTTGACGAGATTGGTTTTACAGTCTTATATCAAATTTAAGTTCTTCAATAATATATATATATATATATATATATATATATATATATATATATATATATATATATATATATATATATATATATATATATATATCTCGAGAGAGAGAGAGAGATGAAATCAAACGATCAACACAACACAGAACTTTAATTTGTTGTACAGCTGTAAAATTATTGTCATCTACAAAATTATAATATTAGATTAATAGTAAAATACATATAATAAAAAGGTCCAATTAATTCATAACGTGAAATCAAGAAATGAGATTTACACTAGATTTAATTTTCTATTTAATTTCATTGATAATCAATGTTCTCGTCATTTAACCAAAATAAATATAAATATTGTATGATTCGATTCCATCTTGTGGGGGAATATTAGACAGATAGTCATTAGCTTATATTACGAGGTTGTAATGTGTAAATATTTAGTCTATATATTCTCTCATGTAACCTCATCATTATCACAATTATCAATCACAATTACCAAGTTTATCTTGGTATCATGGCTAAAAGTCTCATGATAACGTGCTGATGAAAACCCTTGGCTACTACTCGAGCCTTGTAACGTTTAATAGCACACCTTTTGATTTTATAGACCCACTTAGAATCAATAAACGTGTTGGGAATTCGTATGGGTTTTTCATAAAAACATAAACATTAATCTTATTAACGCACAGCGGAAGCTTTTAAAAGTACGAATTCCGTACACGGATCATCAAGTAAAACATAAGATAAGTAAATAATAAAGCGGTAAAAATCCGTACCTTTGAATTCTATGACAAGAATACACGAATGAGACGCTCTCGGTATCCACCGGTGATGACACGGTCGAGCGGCGCCAAGTATGCAATCGAACGCACGAAGAACGGGAAAATCAAACCCTTTTGGTTTTAATTCTCTCTTGCGGCCGCACCACACACACTCAATGTGTGTTCGTGTGTGTGCCTCCACCCAAAAAACCCTTCGTGGGTTAGGTATGCATATATATATCCTTTTTTTTCAATGTGTGTTTCACACATATTTTTGTATATGCGGCCGTATATTTTTATTTATATATATATTATTATTAAGAGTTTTAGTTTTAATCAAACTCTAATATAATAATATAATATATATCTTAATAACTATCTTTATTATTTAAACATTATATAATTATCTCTAATTTTATATACCCTTTAAATAATATTAATCTTTTATACATTATCTAATAATATATAAATGACTAGATAATTATTTATAATTATCTCTTATTTATTTGTTTATAATTATCGATCCAATTATCTAATAATAGATGATAATATTAATTCAAATAAATCAATCTTTTATTTATTATCAAATAATAAATAAAAGACCAGATAATTATTTAATCATCATCCAATGACAATTAAATTACTACAATATCTAATATTGCACTTTCAGTCTCCGTACTATGAGATATAATTAATCACACATTAATTTAATCTCAATGATCATTTCGTGTCATAAATAATATCCAATATCATTTATTTAATCGTTTAATTGCATCTGCTCAGTTGTGCTCATCGGTGTGACCCTCAAGTGTTTTATAAAATCAGCCATGATGCAGTAGTAATGTCATCTTTACACACCATATACTAACAAAACGTATCCTAGTTAATAGTTTCAAAACTCTAACATGCATTTAAGTTGAACTTGAAACGGAATAATATTTTGATACAATATTATAATTTGAAATACAACCTCCGTTAGTCTCAAAAGCAGATGTGGCAAAAAGATATGTGAAAAAGGATTATAAATAAAAAAGAGTCATGTATAATTTGATATTAAATATCCACTCTTCGATGTTAAATGTATAATATTTCAATTTAAATTCGATATTACATATATAATATTGAATAGTTAAAATATACAATGTTTGCTATTCAATTCGATATTAAATGATAATAGATAGTTTTATTATTATTAACATTGAAATATTTAATGTAATATACATTATTTGATATCATATTGATATTAAATATTCAATACTTGATATTAATAATCTGTATAATTTTTTTTTATAAAGATATACCGTATAAATTATTTAAAAAACACTATATCATGATTGGTCTCATTTTTATGGTCTAATTTTTTTGATAAAAAATTGAATGATATTAATATTATTTTAGTTAAAGAAAATACGAAAATATTTTTGTTGATGTAAAACTTTTTGAAATACAACCTCATTGTTTGTCTCAAAATATTTATACATAAATATTTAATTTTCGTTGTGATCACGGTTACATACTTACACTTGCACACATTTGTAGATAACAACAGGATATTTCAAAAGTTTGCCAACAAAAAACCGTGTCATTTAGTTGTTAGCATCCTTTAAACACAATACATTTGACTACTATCATCGGGCCAAATACCTTTTTGACCATCCAACTCTTTACGATTTATCATATTAATTTATTTTTGAAAGATTTAGCGATTAAACTATAATTTATTATTCTAATTTAGAGAAAATAAATAAAACTAATGTTTAAATCGGTACAAAATATAATAGTTTGATGATCACATGCATGCATGTGTAAAATTTTCAATGGCTAAAACGGTACAGAAAAAGTTTAGTTATTAAATGTGTAAACCAAAACTAGTTTAATGGTTAAATCGGTATAAATAATAGTTTAGTGGCTAAATGGAATAAATCTAAAAGTTGGATGATCAATAACATAGTTAACCCTTATTATTATTATTACTTATAAAATTTTAATTTTACCTTCTTTAGGGAGCAATTATCCAACTCTTGGAACGGATTGATTTTAACTTTGAATGATTGCATGCATGATCAGTATTCCTCTTGGATTAGTGAACTAAATTTCCAAATTTACTAGAGGACTGAATTACGTTAGCCAACAAAAAATCGAAACATGTATTGGATCTGGATCTGCATCAACTCCATGCCATCATTTGGATCCATAGTTCGCCAATCGTCATCTTTGATGGGTTAGCTAGCTGGGCTATTGCCCACGGCCCAAATCCAACATTATCCAGTTATTCAAAAATCAAAGAGTTAACTTAAAATTATGCAAGGAAAGGATACTCTTTAAACTCGTTTCGTGATAAAATGGGGGAGAGATATCGTCAAGGAAAATTAAGTGCCAGATTTTTTTTTGCAGTCATGGTGTCTTTACAATTAGTGTTGGCTTGTGGTGGTGTCAAGTTCTCAACGTTTATAGGGGTTTCTTCATGAATTTGATTAGTTTTCGCTTGATGCATTCCTTTTTTTTTTTTTTTTTTTTTTTTTTTTGAAGTTTTGTTTAAGAAATTTTGTTGTTTTTAAATGGAAGTTGGAGATGTTTATAGATCAAATCGAATTTGAAAATAAAAGAACTATTGAATGAATTAGGCTGAAAGGGTTGACACCATACATGAAATGAAACTCGAACATGAATGTCACAAACCTTATTTTACGTATATAACAACATATTATCGACTCTACTTTTCTCGTCATCTCCTTTAACTACTTTACTGAATCAATAGGAACCTTGAGCTACATATTGTTGCCACCTTTTGAACATCCATATGGGTTTATAATCCAATCTTGAGAAATTAACAAAGGCCAATTCATTGAAAATAGAAGGCCCGCAAGACAGAAATTTGTAGCAAAATTTGGTGATTATATAGAGGCCAACGATATAGGTATTGTGTACATAAGTGAACTTATTCTAAATAAATAATGTATAAATATGTTTGTTACATATTCATATAATAAAATTTCTATTAGCCTAAATAAAAGTGAAATTGAAACTGATATGGTCGATCTCCTTCAACATCTAGTCCAATTTCATGCCACTTTCAGCCCATGACATCATGCATAGAAGCTTGAATATGGAAGTACTTTTTTTGCCTTTCAATTCCATGCTACTTTGAGCACAACATGACTTAAATCAAAAGAATATTAAAAGATTAGTAATGAGGTTATTTACCTAATTTCATTAAAATGTTACGAACAATAAGATAGTTATTTACCTTTCATTAAAATTCTATGAACAATCAACTTGAAGAACTTTGAACCTGAATTCATCATTTGTTTTATTCTCATGATTTGTTACCTAAAAGGAATGCAAACGAAATAAGTGAATATACAAAACAAATAAAAGGCTAAGAAAGAAACCAGATTAAAAAAAAAAAGTAAAATGCAATCAACGGCATAATGAATTACATCGTAAAAGGATGAAAAAAGCCAAAAAGTAAATGACATACCTTTTAAAACACTGTCATATTAATTCTAGACTGTGAAGATGTGGATATATGTCATGATAATCTATAGTTCTAATTTTATAGTGATCCTCACCTATTAAACCGCCTTTAGGTGGTCGATGTGGGATCTATTCACCGATATACACATGTAGCAAGTTAAATATTGTGAGACACAAAAACATAGCTTATGATAAATATTGTAATGTAAGAGTAGGTGGATCAATCTTAATAAATAAGAACTATTTCTAATAGCTTAAGGTACATTATGTTTTATAAAAGTTTTACTAGAATTACATTAAGTGGAGAACATAAAGTCTTCCATTTATACATGGTTTTATGAAAAAGTGCACATGATAAGTAATACAACATAACCATTATGCTAGATAAACCAAGATTCTATAAGAATATAAATTTTCACCATTGTAGTGGCATTTAAAATAGTTACCGAAGAAGCAATCAAATCTGGATACTCGATAATATATATAAGACATCTAAAGTGATCAACATGTGCTTCTTCTAATGAATAATGGTGGATCTAGTATACAAGTATAGGTTTCACGTGACACCAATAAACTTTATCTGTGATATGTAATATATTAGATAATTTTCGTAAAGTTCGCATTATATACGTAATCGACACCTAGTATTACTAGATTTTGATAAAGTGACACTAATGAAAAATATTTTTAGATCAGCCCTCCTAACTAATGGATATATAAGCTTTGGCAAAACTATGGAAACTTTGCAACTTTTTTGTGAACTACAAATAAATCAGATTTAAAAAAAAAAAGAAAAATTATGCGAAAAACCATCCAAGTATAAAAAATTTTAATTAAGTCACTTTTTTATTTTTGACAAGTCCCTAAACCAATTAAAACTAACAGAATAATTCCGAATGTAACTTTACGATACTTGAGATTAATATATGATACTTGACATTCTACGTAAATTACATGATAATCTACGTAGATTAACATTACCATTAATAATATATGTAGAATGTTATATAGAATAATATGTAAGAACACAGTTTATTATCATGTAACCTACGTAGAATTTATGATACTTGACATTAATATATGATACTTGACATTCTACACGACATTCTACGTAGATTACATGATAATCTACATAGAATATGTTCGTCGATACTCTATATAGAATATAACAGATTCATTTTCCATGTTTTATAATGAAGATTATTTGTAATATATTAGATTTATAATGAATGTAATAGTTATTAGATGTCTTTTGTTAAAAAGATTTTTGTTTACGATTCACAAGATTAATGGTTTTTTTAAATGTGTTTTTGGTATATTTTATATCAGTTGCATACCAAGTGTTTGATAAAATGTCTAAATTTTCTTTTTGTTTCAGTTCATCTACGACACTCTATGTAGATTATCATGTAATCTACGTAGAATATATGATATTTGACATTCTACACGACATTTTACGTAGATTCACATTACTATTAATAATCTATGTAGAATGTTACGTAGGATGATATGTAAGAACACAGTAGATTATCATGTAACCTACGTATAATATATGATATTTGACATTCTACACGACATTCTATGTAGATTACATGATAATCTAAATAGAATATGTTCGTCTTTTATAATGAAGATTATTTGTAAGATATTAGATTTATAATGAATGTAATAGTTATTAGATGTATTTTGTTAAAAAAAAAATTTTGTTTACGATTCACAAGATTAATGGTTTTTCTTTGTTTAAAAATGTGTTTTTGGTATATTTTATATCAGTTGCATACCAAGTGTTTGATAAAATGTCTAAATGAAATCTTTATTTTTTGTTTCAGTTTGTCTACGACATTCGATGTAGATTATCATATAATCTATGTAGATTATCATGTAATCTATGTAGAATATATGATACTTGACATTCTACACGACATGCTATATAATCTACGTAGATTAACACTACTATTCATAATCTATGTAGAATGTTACATAGAATGATATGTAAGAACACAGTAGATTATCATGTAATCTACGTAGAATATATGATACTTGACATTCTACGTAGATTTCAAATAATAGTAATGTAAAGATATAGAATTCTATATAGACACATAATATTTTTATATAGAATACGTTAAATTTTTTAGCAATTAAATAATTTTCTATAAAGAAATTTTTTTATAAAAAACGTTTTTTGCTATAAAAATTAATTTAAATGAAAGAAAGAGAAAATAAAAATGAAAAAAAGTAAGAGACAGAAAGAGAAAAAAACAGATTTTTCTTTCTTTCAAAAATACCATTTTCACACATTTTCAAAATTCTCCACTATTAAAGTTCTAAAAAAGTACAAAAATGTCATCCAATGTATTAGCCGTTGATTCTATTAATCCAAAGGTCATAAAAGGTTCTTAAGTTCTCACAATATTTATGGTTCTCTATAGAACCCTTTCCTATATATATATATATATATATATATATATATATATATATATATATATATATATATATATATATATATATATATATTCAGGAGTAAATGAGAAACTAAATATATATTGAGAAGTGTGAGATTTACTAATTTTTAAAGCTATAAATAATGAATCATAAATTAAAAAAATTAAGTAAATCTGTAACACCCCAAATAATTAAAGGCAATTATATTCCTAAAAATGTTGAGTTAATATAATTATTGAAATGATTATTATTAATCGGAGGTAATAATAATATTGACTAAAGAGGTAACAAACTTTATTGAATAATTAAAATTGTGAACCTAAGAGCAATATTATGAGATAATTGTCAAGTATGTTATTATTGGGACTTGATTAGTACAATGTTGGCTAGCTAATGAATTGACAAAATTGGGTGATATACTTTTGGATTTATAACTTTTATAACAATTACCTCAAGTAATTGTTATAATTAAAAGTGTAATTGTGTGTGTAAGATAGATGTAATGTTGGGGGGTGTATTTTGACATAAAGATAGAAGTGAGAGGTGGTGTTTGGCAAAGAAACCAAAATTCTCTCCCTCCCCTTTTTGTCGAACCGTCCAACACACACAAGCACATAGTTTGTGTGTGTGTTTTGTTCTTACAAGAGAGAAAAAGATAGAAAATCTAGGGTTTTTGGAATTTGATGAGCTAAGGTGGAGATTGAAGCTCAAAAACTCATATTTGGTGTCTTCATTAAAGGTATATCATCTTCTTCATTCTCTTCTTCATCTTCCCTCTAATCCACCATTTTTGGAGATGAAAACCCTAAATGGGTTAATGTTGAAAGGTTCGATAATGACTCTAATCTTTTAATATGTTGTTATATGATCAAAATGGAGCCATAATATGCAACTACATTGGTAGTTTGAGTTAGTTTTGGTTTGAACCCAATCTTAGGCTCAAATGAGCTCCAATGGGTTATAGATTTGAGTTTGATGTTTTAGTAGGATGAATATTCTCAATCTTGATCCTTATATGTTAAATGATGATATGTAATCAAATGGAATTAAGTAGAAGCTCATTTGGAGCTTTGAATAGGTGAATTGGCTTTTAACCCATTTGTGAACTCAAAAGAGTTCATATGAACCAACCGGCAATCTTTTATGATTTAAATGTGTGAGAAGTGTATCAAATGATCTAAATATGCTAGATTAATGATTTCATGTATTGGTTGGTTAAACTCGAGCAAAGGCTCAAGATTGGTGTTTGGAGCCAAAACCACACGCCAAGTGTTCGGTGAAATGCCACAATGAGTTCTTAATCATTGTTGGGTTCAATTGAATGATTAAATATAAATTGAATGTCTAAACATAGCCCAAATATGTTATTTATAGCAATGGAATTAAATGGAAGCTAGTAGGAACTCATTTGAAGTTTTGAATGCTTAGTTTGGGTTTTGGTCATTTGAAACCCATATGGAGTTCGTATGAACTCCATGAAGCAAAATAAAATGCTATGTTATAGTATAATATGTTTGGAAAGTGTTCAATTGTGTTATTAAAGTATTTTCATGAGTCGGGAAACACAAAGTATGTGCAAGAACTCAAATTGGTGTTTTAAGTCGAAACCGCACGTCAAGTGTTCGGTGAAATGTCTCAATGAGTTCCTAATCATATTTGGGTTGAATTAAATGTTTGAATATATTATGAATGCCTAACCATAGCATGAATATGTCAAATATTGCTATGGAATTGATTAGAATTGAAATTGAGATCAAATGAAGCTTGGTGTTGTCGGTTGGAGCTTTCAGTCATTTTCGGATTCGTTTGGAGTCCGTATGAGCTCCATAGAATCATGGGATATTATGAAATCATTCTATTATGTTTAGAGGTGTTAAAGTAACCTTAATATTCTATAAATATTGTTGGTAAAGTCCCTCCAAAGTTACGAAAACTTTTATTGAGGTTTTGGGAGTTTGGTGTGCATTTTTGACTAAAAAAAAATGAGTTGGGAGCTGTCCAGGAGGGGGGTAGCGGCGCGACTAACCTCTTGGTCGCGCCATGACCAACATTCTGCCCCGAAAAATGAGTTTTCTTGGTCGGGGGTCGATGCTTGGTTCTTATACGTTCGTTGCACCTCTAAATTAAGTTTTTAAAGAGTTTGAGGGCCTTCGATTTAGTCTGGAACTCCTAAGGCCTCATATGAACTTAGTACTTTCGGTTTGATAACCGAATACCCTTAGCCCACTCTTAGGGGCTTATCTTGTGCTCGGGAGCTCACGAGTTTGCGTTATGAATGCTTCTAGGTGAATTGAGTCGAAAGGAGCTTTATTGCAAGCTTTAGCCATTCTCCGGGCTATTGTGGCTTTATCGGAAGGATTTGGAGTCCTATAAACCGATCACTGTGAGTTCTAGGACTAATGTAGATGAATGATTACATGTTAATTGTTGTTTATGCCTTTGTTGATAACATGCTACTTGATCATGCATATTCACATGCTATAGATGGATTCATTGTATCCTTATTGAACATGTTGTCATGCATCATGAATTGAAAAGTGAATTGTCATGCTAGTTGACATTGTTGTGGACTGGTTTGTCGTGCATCTCATATAGTATGCTTAACTGCTTATCTGTATGAATAATAATGATTGGAAGATGGCAATTCGTGTTGGTTGACCCAGTAGGTTGGATTACTCACTTTTGTGAGTGATTAATAATAGTTGGGATATATGCATGACTCTTTAAGTTGTATATTGGGTCGCCTTCGTGGCAATATAATTGATTATGATTTGGCATAAGGGACCATTTAACCGGTAGGTTTATTAGTAATGTCAAACGACCCCGATGATATGTTAGAATCATTATTGAAGAACGGTTAGTATTACCACATGAGTGGTTTCTTTAATTGGTCTTATGGACTATTATAGACTCTCATGAGTCATCTTAAACCCTAATTTGTTGTGGAATGCGTTTTGGACCCCTTTAGATGTCCATGGGTTATTCCTGGCCCCTTTGGATGCCGGATGCCGGCGTACTTGCATTGTCGGAAGTCCCGTACTTGCTAGGGACAACCTTGTACTTGACAGAGGCAATACCACTCCCGACTTTGATAGGGAACCCTAGACGACCATGGGGTATGTGGTATTTGGAGTTGGATGAGATTATCTCATGTGAGGACGGCAACGGGCCGTCTACGGGCGATGATGATTTGACACGTTGGGCCGCAAACATGAGTTATATCCTAGTGGCAGTGTTGGCATCATGTGAGGACGGCAACGGGCCGCCTTCGTGGCAATGATTATGACACGCTGGGCCGCAAGCATGTTTGTCATCACCTTTGATTTGTGTCGTTAGCACTGGTAATGTAACGTGACGACTTTGAATGACAACTATGTAAAAGCGTTACATCGTGCTACTATGACATTCATTGGGATCCCCACTTCGGCTCGATTATGATGAGCAGTGTAGTGGATCCCATGATTTGATTTGGTTTCCCACCTTGACTCGGCTAGGCCGGGCGGTGACAGTGGAACATAAAATAATGTTAATCGTCGGGAATGCTAATAGTCCTCAGTGAAATGAAGTGCAATGGTATTATAGTTTAGAAAGCCAATAGCCTTCTGTAAGGTGTGGCATCTTGTTGTGAATCTTGATAAATCAATAATTGACGTGGGACACCAATAGTCCTCAACGATGATGAGGCGATCCCATTCTAATTTGGCATTGACGTTTTAGCTAGCCGATAGGAAATAAATGTTGGATAGAAATAATTATTGTGTAACTATTGTTTATATTAATATTAGAATTCACTAAACAACTTTTGTTGTTTACCCCTTTTAGTTGTTAACCTTTTTCAGTTGTTGAGCTATCGAGCGGGAAGTACATATTCTTCGTTGTTGTCGAAGATTGTAGACTCGAGACTAACGGTATGCTTTGGTGATTGTGTTGGGTTTGGGTTATTCGACCTCTTGGCCATGACTATTCGTTTGCAGGATCATGACCTGTAGCCTAGTAGATTGAATAGTTGTTATTTGGATGCATCGCTTATGATACATTAGTTGTAAAAGTTTTAGTTCTACCCTAATTTCGCAAGTATTGATGTATTAATTATTGTTAATTACACTTAAATATATATTATTGTTGTATGGGTGTTTCAAAATCAGCATACAAAAATACTGAATCATAATGCTTCTCATAATTCTCAATATATATATATTAGCTTTTCATAAGATCCAAAGCGCGCGCGCACACACAGATTTTAATATATATATATATATATGTGTGTGTGTAATTTAATTTTATTATATATATATATATATATATATATATATATATATATATATATATATATATATATATATATATATATATATATATACACACACACACACACACATAAGCATATAATCTAATTTATAATAGATATATTATAAAAATATTATCGTATATATCATCATCGTATTATATATTGTAAATATAATATAATATCATTATATAGAATAAATATATATAGTATAATGCATATCTCTCTGTTGTAATTGGTCAAATTATTATTTAGAAATTATTACTTTAAAAATTTTCTTAAATTATTCTAAAATGAAAAATTGATATTTTTAATAGAAATTATTTAGTTATTGAAAAATATTTCAATTAAATAATAATTAGTTGATAATATTTTTAAGGAGTTTAAATTATTCATCAAATATGCCTTTTGTAGTTAAAAACTATATTTTATAAAGGTTGTTTAATGATCATATAATTCAAAAGTGTTTGAATTAGTTATTGAATAATTTTATTAAATAATATAGTTTGGAATCTAAAATAATGTAAGGATGAAATTGGATTTGAAAATTTTCAAGAAAAAAAAATTCTATTTTTGAAAAGTGCTTTTAAAATTTGAGTTTTCAAACCATGTTTTATTTAAGAACGGTATTGAATATAAGTACTCTAATTAATGGTAAATTAATTGCTTGTGGAATTATTTTCATGATAGATGGGAATAAGTTTCAATTGTTTATCTATTTTTACGTGTTTTATGATTGATTGTGACATAGCCTAGCATTTAGACCATTTGTTTGTGATTGTTGTTTATTTTATCTTGTATGGTTGCTATTTTTATTTTTGGTTATATTATGAAGGTCTGCCTGTCACTTGGAATACTTGTCGACAATAATATGTAAGATGATAGGAAATGTGACTAGATTAAATTTGTGTAAAATCTTGGTAATGATATCTATCAACAAGAGAGTTCATGAAGGATCATCGGATGCTAAGACTAGTAAAAACTAAAAGAGTTCACGCATTTTGTCATGATTGTCCCTTAGGTTTTGACCCAATTGGTTTTCTGTATAACTCTCAAAACCAATTTAGTTTCAAAACTATGTCACCATGTGATTGTTTGTATATTTTCTTTATGCTTTATTTGTATTTGCGTGGTTGTATAGACAAGCAGTTTCAACCTTTGTTGGCTGCTTGCGCCAACAACCGGAGTGTGTGAGGTAAGTATTTCAAATGCGAAATGAGAACTAGGCCAATCACTTGCCGTATTTATATGGTTTAGTGATGACTTTCGGTGAGACCGTGACCCAAGATGTAGATGCGATGTAAACATGATCTATTTTTTCTTGTCGTCTCCTTAGCTACTTTTATAGAATCACAAGAACCTTGAGCTAACCACTACCATTGAACATATATGGGTTTATGATCAAATCTTGAGAAACGAAGGTCAATTCATTGAAAAGAGAAGGTCCACAGGATTTGGTAATTATATATAGAGAAATTTTGCAACAATTGGAGATTATACAATCTAGGTGTTGTTTACATAAGTGAACCTATTCTAAATAATGAATAAGCTCTCTTTTTTATTTATTTATTACATATTCACATAAAGTAAGTTTTCTATTAGCCTAAATAAAAATCAAATTGAAACTAAGATATGATCCATTTCCTTTGACTTATATTTCAGTTTCATGCCACTTTTAACCCATGACCTAACACAAAGAATTACTTGAATGCCTAAACATGAAAGTGACTTGTTTTTTTTTTTTTTTTTGCCTTCCAGTATCTTTTCGTCCCTTTTACCGTGGAACAAAGCTTGCTTAAGTCCCGTGTAGTGGCCCCGTCGATTTCCTCCGCAAATGATACATTACACCATGCATCTTCCGATCCTTGAGGACAACCATAAGATCCACAGGGGATAAGATGGTGACTTTTTGAAGGGCTCTGCAGGTGGGAGGAGGAAGGGTCTGCAATGTGGCGATGTAATGAAGTTTTTAGCAAAGTATCATAATGCAAAGCGAAGAAACATGTAAGAAAAGTTTGGTAAAGTGTCCAAAACTTTCGTTTTCTTTGCATTTTTTCGCTTTCCTATTTTCTCTCCGATTAAGAGAAAAAAATATTAACAGATAGAGGCAGTTATTTACCTTTCATTAAAATACTATGAACAATCAACATGGAGAACTTTGAACCTGAATTCATCATTAATTTTATTCTCATGATTTGTTACCTACAAAGAATGCAAATATTTAGGAGAAGGTACAAAAGGCTTAAGAAATAAATCAAAATAAAAAGAAAGTAAATTGCAATCAACAATATAATGAATTTGTAACAGTATGAAAAAAGACCAAAAAGGAAAAGAATATGAAAAAATATGTTTCATAAATGGCATACCTTTTAAAACACTCTCTTTTTAATTCCAGGCTGTGAAGATGTGAAGGCCATGATAACCGGTCGTTCTTATTTTATAGCGATCCTCACCTACCAAATCGCCTTTAAGTGGTCGATGTGGGATCTATTTGCCGATATAAACATGCATGAGGTAAAATTATATGATACAAAAAAACATAGCTTATGATAGATATTGTAATGTTTGACAAGGTGGATCAATCCTAATAAATATGAACTATTTCTAAAGCTTAACATTATGTTTTACATAAGTTTTACGAAAAATATATTAAGTGAAAGAATACAAAAATCTTCCACTTATACATGGTTTGTGAACATGTATTTGTGAACTGTGAAATACTCTGATATATCAATTGTGAATTGTGAACACGTATTTGTTAACTGTTAATTGTGAACAAATAAAAAATCTATCCTATATCGTAAAAGTTATATTGTGAACATGTACTGTGAACTATGAATTGTGAAATCTATGATATATTGTAAAGGTCATACAGTAAACTACTGTGAATTGTAATGTATGATCATTTAAATTGTAAATGTCATATTTTGTTCATTCACAATACATCACAATTGATTTTTTTGAATCCGATTGTTGATTTTTTATATCCGACTTTGATTTTGTTGAATCCGATTATATTACGTACCGTGAATGGAAGAAGCGTAAACCAAGAAAGCTAATTAAATTACGTTATTGTCTATGGTATCCCATAATTCAAGCATTCAGTTGACTTAAATTGATTTGATTTGCATTCCTTGATTAAGATTACAATTCATTGACGGTTATACTCTTGGTTTTATTTTGTTGATTTTACCCACTTATAACGTGCATTGGTTCCTTTTGATATTGAGGTGCATTGGAGATCCGGAATATATATATATATATATATATATATATATATATATATATATATATATATATATATATATATATATATATATATATATATATATATATATATATATATATATATATATATATATGTATATATGAGATCGCTGCAGAATCTTAATTTAGTACAAAACTATAAAACAAATCTACACCATAGAATTATAGTATAACACTAGGGATAATATGGTAAATATGCCATTAAGATTAAATTAAGGGTCCACCAACTATGACTACCAAATTTGATAATTGTTTTGACTTTTATATTACTGAATATATATTCAGCGTTGTATATGTATATGATATTACTTCGACATTCAATATTGTTTTATCGTATATTAAATGTATATAACACGTAAATTGTTTTTGAAAAAAAAAATATAATAGACGGTCTGATGGATGTATATATAATATAAACATTCAATATTTATGTCAAATCTCGAATTATGAGTTATAATAGTAATAACATCTTTTAAATATTTAATGTTAAATATATATGAAGTGTTGAATATATATTATATATGAAATACAATAGTAATCACATATGATATGCAATATCGAATATATGATATAAATTGTTACTTCACTGAATGATATTATATGATATATTATATCGAATATAATGATATATCGAATGACCATCTAGGTAAAATCATTTTTACGAAAAATAAACACGTTAAATTTCTTCGAAAAAAATATATCATGACCAGTCTCGTTTTAAAGATAATAAAATTCTCATTTTTATGGTATAATTTTTTTGATTTAAAAATAATCATATTAATGTTATTTTAATTATAAGAAATATGATTTTTATTGCTAATATCAATATTTAGGTTCTGCAATGTACCATATATATAGGGTTGAGATCATTGCAGATCTTAACTTCATGTAGTATTGTAGAACCAATAAAGACTTTATAATTATAATTTAATATAAATGATAAGAATGTAAATGTGTAATTAACATTTAATTAATTTTAGTTTCTAGCCAACCAAGATTGATCACCAATTTTGACTATGATTTTGACTCCTTTTTAATATTGAACACACATGCAGTGTTGAATATACGATTTATAGTGTTACTTCGACATTAAATATTTCGCTATCCTATATTGAATTTACATACGGGTAACTTTTTTTCAAAAAATATAACGTGTAATTTATTTTTGAAAAAAATTAATCATAACCGCTTTGACCAATCTATATAAATGTAAAAATTAAATATGCGTATCAAATCTCAAATTATGAATTGAATAGTAATCACATTCTTTAAATATTTTATGTTAAATACATATGCAGTGTTAAATATATATATATATATATGAAATACAATAGTAATCACATATAATATGCAATGTTAAATATATGATATATTGTGGTACTTCATATTCAATGATCTCGATATAATATATAAAATGTTCATCTGGTTAATTTTTTTACAAAAAATAAAAACGTAAAATTTTTTCGAGAAATATATATCATTAACGATCTTGTTTTAAAAAGTATAAAACTCTCGTTTTTATGGTATAATTTTTTTGATCTAAAAGTTAAGCATGAAACTTTTATTTAAATTTAAAAAATGAGATATTTGTGCCCGATGTCACTCTTTTTGCTACTACCGATCTTTTACAATTTTACCTTGCAATGAATTAAAAAATTATTAATAGATTTTTTACTAATTTCGCATTTGATCTATTTAATTAAGACCATTAGATTAATCTAATTTGTAGAAGAAATTATTTTACATTTTTATATCAATTTAAGTTCTGCAATGATCCTATATATATACACACACACACACACACACACACACACACACACATATATATATATATATATATATATATATATATATATATAGGGGTGGGTTCAATGGAAAACCTATATGCATCGGAAAACCCGGGAACCACTTTATAGCCATTGGATTAAGTGATGCATCACACGGGAATTTGATGCATCACGCGGGAATTTGGTGCATCACGCGTGGAATTTGATGCATCACGCGGGAATTGTGGTGCATGGAGGTTTTCCAAAGTTTTCCGATGCATGTTGGTTTTCCATTGAACCTCCCTCTATATATATATATATATGGGAAAAGTGAGTATGTGGTTGTCATGTATCCAACCTTGGGTATAGAACCCTCCAAACGATGTCGTTTTGGGAAATAAGAGAAAAACCCGCTTCAATCCTCTTCCAGACTCTCCCTTGCGTGAGTGTGACCATCCATCTTTCTTTCTCTTCTGCATGACCAACTGACCATCCCCTGCTTCTCTTCTTCGCTCTTCGAATTGATTCATCTTTGCGATTTGGTTTGTATTTTTTGAATTGAAGTAGCAGACCTGCTTCGAACCAGACGTGCTTCCTTCATTATTCGACCATCCGTCTTCCTCTCCCTCCCTCCCTGCTTCTCTTTTTTTTTTAAACGAACCAGACCTACGCTTTGACTTTTTGTCTCTCAAAACCGATCAATCTACGATAAAGGTAATATTATTTGACTTTCCTCTCTTAACTCGCATCTATTTCATACACACTACTATCTCAAATTTGGTTGGTTTTTCTGTCAACAAATTTGCTTTAATGCTCGATTCTATAAGAGGTAGTATTAATTGATTATGTGTGGGCAACAGTTAAGTGTAACTTTTATTGATAATTGTATTGAATAAAAACACCCATGAGGTGTTCGATGAAATTCTAAATGAAAACTTAGAATTTCAATTTTATATATACACCATGGGCTAATGTCTGTGCAGAACTGCAGAATAAAATGCTATATTTTTCTCCATGTAAGTGATGGCCATTCCATTTACATTCAGAAAATGCCTCTTAATGCGACAGTTATGAAATTTGGACCTATCAAGCAGGGAGGTATCAAGTCAGAAGCAACAAGGTGCGTTCTTTCATTGATACTCATAATCTTGGATTCTGTTTTGGCTTTGTTGAATTTCAAGATATCAGTACCATGCAGTAAGCAATTCAGGTTTGAATGCAATCTTATTTTGAATGTTAAGTTGTTTATAATCTAGTATCCACCATCGTCTATCCAGTTCAATCTAGGTCTCTATAAATAGTTCTACGGCAAGCCCATGCCTTTGGGATCACAAAAACCCAAAAGATGCTGTGTATCTATGAGGATAATACAGAATTTCTTGAGTTGCAGTAATGTATCATCTTTTTGCCGCATATATGATTTTTGTTAACATCAGCTACTTATTTACAAGCCTACAACTTATTGTATGCCATAATGAGCAAGTAAAATGCATCTGCCATAATGTGCAAGTAAAATGCATCTGCCGTCTGAATGTATCAATAGCTAAATTGGATTGCTAGTTTGATCTATGGAGTTCTGCTTGACTTTTTTTAGCTTAATGTGGCTGTCCATCTTGAATTGTTTGAGCTGATGTAATTAAATATTTATTTGAGCTGCTATAATTAAACTTTTATTTGAATTGATCAATCGCCACTGCCAAATCTGCTCCTGCATTTTCTGCAACTACTCCACCTCTGCTGTGTGTTGCTAAGGGCCGGTTCCTCTTCCTTTTCTCTACCCTTGCTTGATTAGTACATATCTGTTAGGTTGATAATTTTATGAGTGTAGATCCATAGCTCAAATGGTTAGAGCGCCCATACGGGAAGATGGTGGTTCGATTCCACCTGGGTCTTCGATATATTTATTTTTCTGTGCTTACGACTATATAATAAAGAACCACATTAGAAATTAGACTATTTGGTGGTGTATCTCTTTGTTTCATGTGTTTCTGTGAAACCTTTTGACAGATATGAGCTAACACTTTGAAGTTGTTTCTATCAACAGAAACTGTAGTTTGCTGCTAGTTTACGATCAATTAGACTAACTAGATAATGATTAACAACAACTTCAATATGGTTTCCCCCTCAAATACTAGTATACTACAATCATGTGTTATGTTGTTGCATAAAAAAAACACTACATTATAACTAGTACAGGCTATATCAGGTTAATAACTTTGTTTGAAAGCATGTAAAGATTGTTAGTTTAATCTTGATTATATAATTAGTTTAGAGATAAATATGTAATTGTATAAAGTATAACGGCCTAGAATAGCATGTTGTAAACATGAAGAGTTGCAACTATTCGTAAAAGTCGCAACGGTTCATGAAAGGGTACCACGAACCATTGTGTCGGTTCACTCGCACCTTTTCGTCTAGTATATATAGATTGTATTGTAAAGATTGTAAAGTGTGATTTCAAAGATTGTTTATAATAAAGATTAGTTTGGTAAATCCTGTGTTTATTTAGAGAGTTTTTCCAACATTTGGTATCAGAGCGCAAGGTCAATAGATCCTGAAATTCTCATCATTTACCGAGAGAAACAATCCAAGAAATACACCCGGCGATTAGAACATCGTCGTTAAGGAGATTGGCAAAGAGATTGCCAGATTGATACCCGGGGCAGAAGAACACAGAAGTATTCTACCACCAACCGGCACCAAAACAGAGAAATCAGATTGATTTCAAGAGACGAATCTAGACAAGATTCAATTTAGAGAAATTCAGTAAGTTTATCTCATCACAGTAGGCAAAACCCCACAGAACCGAAGGCAACAAACTCAAAGCAACGAATTTTTCCACAAAAAACAGTAAGCCCCTTCGCAAATATCACATATAGAAATAGATTTAGCAAACCCTAGAAATCAGTCAAAGGGATATACCAGTACGTATAAGCCTCGTACCGAAAGCAATAGAAGCCAAAATCAGAAAGATATAACCTGATTTTGAAGAAGCCACCGCAGAAAAATCCACAGAAAAGTGCCACCGCCGTAGGAGAAAACCCACGGACAGAATCTCCATCACAGAACCACCGCCGAAGGAGAAAACCCACGGGTAGATCCACCACCGTAGAAACACCACGGGCAAAACCACCACCGCGAAACCACCATCACAGAACCATTAACGCAGAACCATCACCGTAGAACCACCAATCGCCACCATCAAATAGAGGCAACGATTAGGGTTCTTGTTTTTGCCCCAAATCAGTTTGCAGATCCGAGAAGAGACATAGCACCGATTCAGAGGAATCACAAAGGGGTAGCACTGATTCATAGACAGAGACAGAGCACCGATTAGGAAGGCAGTATAGCACCGATTCATCGAGCATAGCATCAGGGTTGCACCGGTTCAAGAGGAGAAGGGTTACACCGATTAGGAAAAATCGGTTCAAAGAAAAAGAGAAGTAGCAGAGACACGTTTCTTTTGTGAAGAAGATACACCAAATAGGCCCAAAGAGAAGGGTTTAAAGAAAAGAGGAGAAGGCCCAGAGAAATCAGAAGAAGGGAGACCAACAAAACAAACAAAAGACACAAAGAAAAAAAACAAAAACAGGTTTTTTCTTTCCAAACTTTTAATTTTAATATATATATTCTCTGTTTATATATATTATTATTATTTTAGAAGTTAGATTTTAATTTATTAGAAAATAAATTAAAGTTTGAAATTTGCCATTATAATTTTAGTTAGAAAAGATTAAATTATTTGAAAAATAATTGTGGTTAGATATAAAAATTAAGTTGAATTATTTCTTAGATATATTTTTTTAGTTTAAGAAAAAAATCAATTTAAATAGTATGTCAGGAGATAAAGATACTGTTGTTGTCACAACTTTATCATCATATCAATGTCCAATTTTGAAAAATACAAATTATACATTATGGGCATTAAGAATGAAGAAAATATTAGTGGCAAATGGAGTTTGGGATTTGATAGAAGAAATAGATACATCAAATGAGATTGATGTAAAAAAGGATAGTTCAGCATCAGCATACCTATTTCAAGGGTTACCAGAAGATTTGCAAATGCAAGTTGCGGGATGTGAAACAGCAAAAGAAATTTGGGATTCGTTAAAATCAAGATTTATTGGCACAGAAGATGTACAACAAGCACACTCGCAACAACTAAAATCAGAGTTCGAAAAATTAGTGATGAAAGAAGATGAGACGATAGATGCATTTGCAGGAAAGTTAATGAGTATTATTTCGAAGGCTGCAACATGTGGATTAACATTTGATGAGCAAACAAAAGTACGGAAGATACTTAATTCAGTACCAGATAGATTTATACCAGTAGTAGCAACTATTGAGATGATTGCAGATCTTAAGACAGTAAAGTTAGAAGAAATTATCGGAAAACTTAAGACTTACGAAGAAAGGATTAAGTTTAGAAAAAATAGTCAGGAATATTATAGTGAGAAGTTGTTGCTCGCACATCAAGGAAATGACAGAAGTTATGAAAGCAACAATAGACGAGGAGGAAGAAATCAGACACAAGGAAGAGGCCAAGGAAGATTCGCAAGAGATAACAGAAGTAAAGATGGTCATGATAAAGGAGGAAGAAACCCTGGAAATCAAAGCTACCAAAGAAGAGATACTAGAGAGATAGAATGCTACAATTGTCACAAATTTGGACACTACGCTAAGAATTGTTTAGAACCAGATCATAGAAAAGAAGTCTCAAACCTCATTGAAGAAGACTTAGAACCAACGTTACTGATGGTTATTGATCAAGATTAGATCAATAACAAGAAAGAAAGGAGAGAGAGAGAGAGAGAGGAGACAAGGTCGAGTTTAGACCGAAGAGAGTATGATTGATCGAGAGTAGATGATCAATCAAAGAAAAACTGATCAAGAGTAGATCATTTTTCTTAAAAATAGAGATTCAAAGAAGAACTGATCAAGAGTAGATCGTTTTTCTTAAAGTAGGTTAGAGAAACCGAAGATTTGATTCAGCAAAATCAAATACAGATAGAGAGACCGCATTTGAGACACAGATGCAGCATTTGAGACACAAATGCAGACACAGTTAGAGAACCTAACAAGATTGAGATTGCACAAGCAAGAAGATGCAAGTGTTGCAAGATTGAGATTACACGAGCAAGAAGATGCAAGTGTTGAAGACAAACAGAAGATCAGAAGATTGAAAACTTGAAGAACAATCAAGATTAAGGGGGAGAATGTTAGTTTAATCTTGATTATATAATTAGTTTAGAGATAAATATGTAATTGTATAAAGTATAAGGGCCTAGAATAGCATGTTGTAAACATGAAGAGTTGCAACTATTCGTAAAAGTCGCAACGGTTCATGAAAGGGTACCACGAACCATTGTGTCGGTTCACTCGCACCTTTTCGTCTAGTATATATAGATTGTATTGTAAAGATTGTAAAGTGTGATTTCAAAGATTGTTTATAATAAAGATTAGTTTGGTAAATCCTGTGTTTATTTAGAGAGTTTTTCCAACAAAGATCCAGGTGGAATCGAACCACCGTCCTCCCATAAATGGGTGCTCTTACCACTTGAGCTTATAGATCTATCAAATGGAGAACAAATGGACACCTAAATAATAACTATCTATAAATTATTAGTCCTTTCAATTGCTGCAATATAATCTGTGAAACATAACGTGCATATGTGTGTGTTTGTGAGTCCGTAACTCAGCTTTAAGTTGAGTCTCAGAATGGACATTTGATCTTTCTTTCTGTTTTATGATGCAAACAATAAACAATAAACCAGAAGTAGAAGCAAAAAAGAAGAAGAGAGTAAAGTTGGCTTGTACAAGGGGCTTTAGGTTATGTTTATGGTGATTGTTGCAGTGAGTAAAAAGAAAAAAAATGATGCTTCTGTTTAATTGTATTTCCAGATTGTGTCGGTTGAGGTTTCAATGGAATTGTGTATGGTTGTGTGTTTGTAAGGATTTGAAGTGTTTGTATAAGGAATTTCAAATATTTGGTTCTGTTTTTACCATGTAATGATGAGAGATATTAAAAGTAGTGCTGCTTCTGTTTAATTGTCTTATTCTATTACAAACTGAGTGTAGCAGGTTCTATTACAAACAGATTCTGTTGATCGATTTTACTTCATTTAGTGCAGTAACACATGCACAAACACTGCACACATTCAAACAGCTTATGTATTTCTGATTTTACTTCAAACAGTTTATGTCTTTCTGATTTTACTTCATTTATTGCAGCAAGAAAGGAGGATAATTGGCAATTGAATTTTATGTCGAGGCAGCCTCTACGAAGCAAATTCTGAAACTAAATAAGTCTTCATGACCACACTTGTTTATGTTTTCTAAAAATGTCTCAGCTATTAAGAATTCCTTTCTCTGATTATTGTAGAGTATATTTATATACTTCTATATTATATGATTATCCAGTCAAAGCAAAACATTGCTCTAAAACCCAACAAATATGTAACTCCTCTCTACACCACAACAATAAAAATTGTAATTGATAAAATAAGTACCAGAAGCTATCACACTAAGATATTCGTTTTATAATCTGATTAAAATCCTCCAAAGCACCATTGTAACATATATACAAATCATGGGGGTGGGAGAGAGAATTTATATGGGAAAAGATTACCAACAAGCTTTCTACTTCAGCTGTAAACAATCAATCTGTTCCCCTTCATAACTTCATTGGAGGTCATTGTTGCATGTTCATGTTCCTTGGCAAGCAATGATTCTTTCAAATCAGTCTGCATGATAAGGTAACATGTATTTCAATATAAGCAATTAGATCGACTTCAAACCCATGCCAAATTTCCATGTTCAGCTTGAAAAAATAAAATCAAAACCCATGCCAAAGAAAACACAGATGCCAAATTTTCATGTTCTGCTTGAAAAAATAAAATCAAAACCCATGCCAAAGAAAAAACAGATGCCTAATTTCCATGTTTTGTGACAGACGATTCATAAGAGTCATGCTAATAATGAATCATTTGTAATATCTGATAATAGGAAAATTCTAGTAATTAACAATCTGTTCCATATTTAATCCTGTACAAAAGTAGGTATGGGTTTCCTGGAGATCATTTGGTTCAAGTCAATAACTCAATGATATAAATATTTTTTGAATTTCACTGTAAAAAATCTAAGCTGAATCAAGTTATCGAACAGAAGTGCAAACACTACAAAATAAAAGCCTTTTAGTGACTGAACATTCTGTCACTAAAACTCAAAAATAGTCACTAAATCCAATTTGACTTTCTCCCTCTGAAATAAAAACAGTCACTAATGTCACAGTCACTAAAAGTATTTACATACACAATTTTTCAGTCAATAAAAGCTAAGGAGATTTAGTGACTGATTATTTCAGTAGGTATAGGGTGCTTGGAAAATACCGACGCTCCATCATTTCTTTTATTGACATAACATTTACAGTCACTAAAAATGAAATTTCAGTCATAAGAAGCCATTTTTACTTACTTTTAATTTCAGTCACTAAAACCTATATATATATATATATATCTATATATATATATATATATATATATATATATATATATATATATATATATATATATATATATATATGTGTGTGTGTGTGTGTGTGTGTGTAAATATAACCATAAAACCCTATTAACAATATTGACATATCAAAACTATTTCTTCATTTCCATTTTAGTCGAACAAAAATTACAATTCAAAATTCAAATGTATTCCAATACTCCCATTTTAGTCAGACAAAAATTACAATTCAAAATCCAAATGTATTCCAACAATTCCATTTTAGTCAGACAAAAATTACAATCCAGTTAATGTTTCTACATCCAACATCTTCAACCTTTCCAACCTCCTGATTCCTTTATAAAAAGCATGTTTACCCGAATTTGTTATCTGCAAAAATCACAATGAAAAAAATATTATGCTAAGATAATATGAAATAACTACAAGTACTAATCAACAACGATAAGAACTAATCACTTTTAAGCATTTTTACACAAAAATGACGAATTCGCAATACACTTGACTTCCCATATAATGAGCATCCGTTTTCATGACTAGTTTTTCTAACAATACCTTTTAATGGGGTAAGATATAATTCGATACCAGCAATGAAAATGAATTCAAAGTACATTAATTTTTATGCAATTTTTTTCTATTGCATATTATTAATAAGAGGAAAGAACATTAGATATACTTTTAGTGTCAATAGAACTCAAATGACAATACACGGAAATAAATAAAGTAAATAACAATCTGTTTCATATTCAAGTCATAACCTTATATGCAGATGAGACAGATTAGATCAAAGAAGAAGAAAGCCATGTCCACAAGATAATAATCAAACACAATACTTGAACCAAATAACCTTTTATCATAGTTAAAATCATAAATCGAAGACAAAACTTGATTATAGCTTACGATATAGAGTTGAAGAAATAGGGATTTCCCTTGCTACTTCAGTTCGATCAGATGATAAGCGAAGAACCCTAAATTCGAAGAGGAAAACCAAAGAAACCCTGGTTTGATTTCATATATCAATTCGACACTATAATTGAGGAGGAACCAAAACGATGAGCAGGGAGTCGAAGCAGGGGATGGTCACCAGAAGAGAAGGGGAGCAGATTAGAAGATGGAAGGTCACGCAAGGGAGAGTCTGGAAGAGGGATTACAGCAGCGGGTTTTTTTTTTAATTTGACAAAACGATGTCGTTTTGTTAAGTTCTATACCCAAGGTTGGGTACTGACAGCCACATGCTCACTTTCCCCCATATATATATATATATATATATATATATATATATATATAGAGAGAGAGAGAGAGAGAGAGAGAGAGAGAGAGAGAGATGAAATTAAACGATCAAACGCAGAACTTTAATTCTTTATACAACTGTAAATTTATTGTCATCTATAAAATTATAATATTGGATTAATAGTAAAATACGTATAATAAAAGGTCCAATAAATTCATAATGTGAATCAAGAAATCAGATTTACACTCGATTTAATTCTGTATTCAATTTCACTGATAATCATTGTTCTCATCATTTAACAAATATGAATATAAATATTGTATGATTCGATTCCACCGTACCAAACGTATTCTAGTTAATAGTTTTAAAACTCTAACATGCATTGAAGTTGAACTTGAAACGGATTAATATTTTGATACAGTTTATAATTTGAAATACAATCTCTATTAGTCTCAAAGGAAGATGTGACCAAAAGATATGTGAAAATGAATTATAAATAGAAAGAGGCATGTAATATTTGATTTTTAGTATTGTTGAATGTATAATATTTCAATTTAAATTCGATATTGCATATATGATATTGAATATTTAAAATATACAATGTTTACTATTCAATTCGATATTAAATGTATATAATACATAATTTTATTATTATTAGCATTGAAATATTTAATGTAATATGCAATTTGATATTATATTAATATTTTTTGTGAGAAAATGGCTTTTCTATAAATGAAATGAACTCCTAATTGACAATTGGAACAATTAGGACTAAGATGAATACAAGATAAATTTGTTCTTCTCACAAAACTTGAAACTGGTTTGCATACATATAACTTGAATTTGTTGTAGGGATATTGTGCCCGATACCAATTATAAAATATAAGAAATGTATTACGAATTACAATTCAAGAAATGAAATTACAATACACGGAAATAAATAAAGTACGGAAATTAAAATTACAAATAAAAGAAATAATAATACGGAAAGTAAATTACAATACGGAAAATAAAGGCTGAGTCTCGTGTTTGACACGCTTCCCTTAAAACATATTCGAAGTCTGTTTCCCAGGGTACAACAGCCAAAGCAGCGTGTACTGCCGGAGGTAACCAACTTGCCTGGAAAAACACGTGAATTCTAAGTGATCTTCGTTCTTGGAAGCAGCAACGTCTCGCCGTTTAAAGTGCAAAATCTTTCAAGAATGCAAAGTGTTTTCCAAGTCTTTCAAGTGTTTCAAGTGTGTTTTGGTGTTTGCATCTCCATCCCTTTTATAGGAGATGAGTTGTAACAACAAATTAATTATATTCAATTGTAATAATAATAAAAAACCATTTTGTTATTAATAATTAAATATAATAATTCTATCATTAAACCATGAGTTGTAACAACAAATTAATTATATTTAATTGTAATAAAAAATATTTTTTATTAATAATTAAATATAATAATTCTATCATTAAACTATTTCTGTAACGGCTCTAGAATTGTCTAGATTCGTTCTAAGACACGAACGCGGCTCACGCAAAACAAAAAATACCTTATCCAAAGTACGAGGCAGATGCGAGTGCACACAAGTTTAATGATTTGCTATTGCTTGGACCAAAGTTTTGTCTTGAAGTAACTTGTCATGCTTGTCAAGGCTCCTCATTATAAACCACTCATGGTTTGGTCCATCTTCCTATGTGGGACAAGTTTTCACACTTTTAAGTTGCATTTTCCCACATCAAACACCAATCTTTGAGCATCGATATCTCATTCATCTTAGCTCCGTTTTGGACGTTCTTTATATCGTTGTAATCCTCTCTTCAAGGAGAATACATACCCACAAAATAATAATTATATATCTCACAATTATATATAATTATATTTGGTCCAAAACATGGAAAATACACTTTTTCCTTTGAAAAATTTACACTTTTTTCCAACAATCCCCCACATGAATGAGAGATCGATCGAAAACACATTCCAATCATCCCCCACATGTATGAGATTGATCGAAGACACATAAAATTTCAATGAATTTTCAATTGTTGAAATCTTGCATAGGATAGGTAGGTGTAAACCTTTGAACCTTCCCTTATGAAATGCACTTAGTCTTCTAGCCGTCAGTAGAACTCGATGTCTTTGAACTGAGCTGCCATTTGTGAAGACGACAATACACTTCACACAAGAATCTCCCTAACAAGGTTAACTCCTCATAGTCGTGTCCGTTATGGTCATGGAACACTAGTCTGGTTCTGCGAGAGCTACTAAGAATTGTGCCCCTACAATTCCACTCGAAGCGACCCCACTTCTCTCTCACATAGGTGATTTCTCCCGAATCATTAAAAGCATAATTGATTTCGACCGAATCATTATAAAATGCTTAACCTCATTGTCACTAAAATGATTTTCTTCTAGAAATCATATAGGAATGGACTAGGAGTTTTTCACAACCCCCCACAGTGACCACACTTTATTCATACAAATAGGTTGTCCTTTTGAACCAAGATCTTGGGATCTCCAGTCAACAAGGTAAGGTTTTCCTTCGTATGAATTTATTCATTCATGGGCTTTAGTCCCATTCCTTTTGACGACTTCAAAACTAACTCTCTATTTAGGCCTTTCGTAAGCGGATCTGCAATGTTATCTTTTGACTTCACATAGTCAATAGTAATAACACTTGTTGAGAGTAGTTGTCGTATCGAATTATGCCGACGTCTAATATGTCTTGACTTACCTTTATACATTATGCTATGCGCTCTACCAATCGCTGATTGGCTATCACAATGTATAGTAACGGCTGAAACGGGTTTCGGCCACTTTGGTATGTCTTCAATAAATTGACGTAACCATTCGGCTTCTTCACCACATTTATCTAATGCGATGAATTCAAATTCCATCGTAGATCTAGCTATCACTGTTTGCTTGGAAGACTTCCAAGAAATAGCAGCACCACCAAGTGTAAATACATATCCACTTGTAGATCTAGAATCTTTTATATCGGATATCCAATTCGCATCGTTGTATCCTTCTATCACAGCTGGATATCTCTCATAACGCAGTCCGTACTCTCGAGTATATCTCAAATACCGAAGTACTCGTATCACACTTTTCCAATGAATCCGACTCGGATTACTCGTGTACCTACTTAGCCTGCTTACAGCATATGCTATGTCCGGTCTGGTACAAGACATTAGATACATTAGACTGCCTATAATTCTTGAGTATTCTAGTTGATTAACACTTTCACCTCTATTTTTCGATAGATGTTGACTAGTGTCAATTGGAGTTCTAGCTATACTAGAATCACCATTACTAAATTTCTCAAGAATTTTATCCACATAAAATACCTTATACAAAGTACAAGGCAGATGCGAGTGCACACAAGTTTAATGATTTGCTATTGCTTGGACCAAAGTTTTGTCTTGGAGTAACTTGTCATGCTTGTCAAGGCTCCTCATTATAAACCACTCATGGTTTGGTCTCTTCCTATGTGGGACAAGTTTTCACACTTTTAACTTGCATTTTCCCACATCAAACACCAATCTTTGAGCATCGATATCTCATTCAGCTTAGCTCCGTTTTGGACGTTCTTTATATCGTTGTAATCCTCTCTTCAAGGAGAATACATACCCATAAAATATTAATTATATATCTCACAATTATATATAATTATATTTGGTCCAAAACATGAAAAATACACTTTTTCCTTTGAAAAATTTACACTTTTTTCCAACATTTGTATCAGAGAACAATGTTACTTAATCTAGTATTTAAGATACCTGCTATATAATAACAAAGACTTACCAGCATATGAAAGCGTGAGACCTAAACCCAATAAAACTCTACAATTAGCTTGTATAATAATAACTTTAGAAAAACATTAAGAATCAAAGGTTATTTAAGGATAAGAACAATACCCATGAAGAAAGAATCAAGGGCTATTTAAACAAGCCATGTGAGGAGAAAGAATCAAAACCATGAATCATTTGAGATCAACATGAGGTTTGTGTTATTAAATTCTGATCAACAAGATTCTGCTCTAGTTACCCTTCCACTACGAACCAATTATTTTCCACAAGCTTATAATATTGAATAATTCGAACAAAGATTAAGCGAAGTGAAACAGTTAGCAGAAGCTAATGCAATAGGAGCTAACACTACCTTTATTAAAGCCCATATGCTAAAATGAGATCGGTATTCTAGGCAAGTCATGCCTTAATTACCAACTTCTAACATATCTGTGTCTACAAATAAAGAATAAGTTGTTCAGTATCATTGAATGTGACAAAACTTACAAAAGCAATATTTGAAGGCCGATAAGATAAGAATATATAAATAAATTAACATTAAAGATAATGATGATTGAAAAAACAGACATAAAGAACAAGGCCCAACCAACAATACCGAAGAAGAAAATAACAGTCTTGCTAACAAACTTGAGTTTCTTCGTTAACTCAAATGTCTGAAATAGCATTGAGTCTACGAATTGCAACCATTAAATTTTGATACGAAGGGCACAAAACATAGCCTAAACAGGGCTGACTTAATCGATACACAACTTTTACTGCCCACTCCTATATCATGCAACTGAATTACTTGAAAAACAAAACATTCCACGAGTCCCAGAGCTTTGAATCACTGATGGTTGATATAAGCATTAACAATAATGGGAAATCACATCAAACTCTTGTGGCAACTGTTTATTATCACACTAAAAGGAAAAATATAACACAAATAACATTCAACATTCAATTTATGAATTGACTTTCTGTAATAGAATAAGAAATCAATATGAGTTCCAAACATAGAAAATCCTTATGTGAATTAATGGAGATTGTTCAGCAGAGCTCAGAAGGTGTGTCTTCAATTACAAATTGGTGATGAACTAGTTAAAATAAATTCACGATGAACACAAATTAAAAGAATAAAAGGAAATACTTAATACAATCAAATCGCAAATAGCAAAAATCGCTTAATGGTGAACCTGACTATTAAAAATCGGTAAAATTAGGGCTCGATTATCAGGAGAGTAGGTGTGGAGGCACAGCCGGAGTGGAGGTGAAGTGAAGAGAGAAACCGAACCTGAGGTGAAGCTGAGGCGGAAGTAAAGCAGCAGTGGAGGTTGTTGGAAATTCATTTTAAGTGTTATTAAGATATATAAGTTTAGTGTATGTATTTATTTGTGTAAAAATTCCGGTATGTATATGTGTTAAAAACCGGATGACATTAAGTAGTTATAAGTAGTTATTTTCCCTCCAAAATTAACTACCAAATGAACCATCACATTGGTTCATTGCTCCGGTTGATAGTCTATATAAGGAGGAACAAATATGTAATTCATCAGTGGATTAAGTTAGTTTATTAACTTCTGTTTTTCTCTCTGTTTTCTTCTTACACACAGAAAACACAGAAAATCGCTTACCTAATTGTGAGATATGTCAAGGCAATTACGGGCATCTAGTTACAGAGATTATAGGATGCCTTTCTACCGTGATCCCCTTCCTAACAATTGGTATGAGAGCAGGCTTCGATTGGGACTGAGTGGAAACGTTGAAAGTGGAACATGGATGAAGGAAAAGTTGCGCAGAATGAGGGATAAGAGACTGCACTTGCAGCGATGGGAAGAAGATCGCAGGCTTGAGGAATTGGAGAGAAAAGAAAGACGTTCAAGATGTTACAAGTGTCGAACCAGAGGACACATCGCATGGGACTGCACTATGAATGGATCAATGAAAGGAAAAGAAAAGATTTTTGAACCAAATTCTGAAGACCTGTCGGTGAACAAATCAAAAGAGAAAGAATACACTCCTTCCTTTCCAAACCAGCAGACAGAACCGCTGAAACCGTATGTTCAAAGATACAAGGAACAGATATGCTTTGATGGTGAATACCTGGTGCAGGGAACGGACAGCACCAACTGGAACAATTATTGGTACGTGAACACCAAGATCTCTAAACACATGACACCTAATAAGGATTTGTTTAACAAATTGAAAAGTTGTTTCATAGTGGAAACTCAGGAGCATGAATCAAACATACTATTTACACATGGTATTGGGGTTATAAAATTGAAAACAACCCATAATGAATACGCAATACCATATGTAGCGTATGTCCCTGAAATCAACATCAACTTGCTTAGCATGAACCAACTGATCATGCAAGGTTTTGAAGTTGATTTTGATGGTCTAACATGCAAGGTGTCACATGTGTTTGATCCTGAAAATGAAGAGAAGAGTTTTGTTGAAGAAAGTGGTTTTAAAAGACAAGATGAATATCTTACAAAGTATTTTGAGGACATTGACAACTCCATAGATGTTGTCAAGTCACAAGAAAATCAAGAGGATGATTGGGAAGTAGTGTCTTTAAAGATTGATAGTATTGAAGAATTTATCAAACTTTTGGATTTGATAAATGACAACCACTTTGTTATGGCACATAAAGCTTTGTTTAAAAATGCATTTGAAAGAGCTTTAAGTTGGTATCATGAGAACATTACCAAGTCAAAGATAGAATTGCCATTTAAGTTGTTTGGAGCAAAAATATGCTTGTTTGATCTTTACAAGATCGTTGAAAGTAATGGAGGCTTTGAAAGTGTTACATCAAGAAGCAAGTGAGGTGGAATAGCCAACGGTTTAGGCTTTCCAATTGATTTCCAAAATGGATTAAAGGAGATCTATATTGCATGCCTAGTACACCCTCAAGAGTACTATAAGTTCATCAAGAGAACCGAGAAGCGGCAATGGGAGCATTCAAATGAGTTGAATGTTATGGGCACAACTAAGAGAGTAGTTGGCCAAGATGAACCAAGATTTGAGGAATGTATAGCACGAGGATGCAAGGTTGATGATGTGAACACAAAGGACAAGAAGATGGTGGTTGAAGGAACAAGCAACGAAGAGGATGAAACAATTAATGTGGTTTTGAAGATGGCTAGTGAAGTAATTGAAGATGGTGACAGCAAAGAAGATGATGACTTTGTTGTCATTGTGTGAAGCTCAAAGATGGAAGGTTCATATTAAAGTTTATAACACTTAGGGGGTGAATGTTGGAAATTCATTTTAAGTGTTATTAAACTTTAAGATATATAAGTTTAGTGTATGTATTTATTTGTGTAAAAATTCCGGTATGTATATGTGTTAAAAACCGGATGACATTAAGTAGTTATAAGTAGTTATTTTCCCTCCAAATTAACTACCAAATGAACCATCACATTGGTTCATTGCACCGGTTGATAGTCTATATAAGGAGGAACAAATATGTAATTCATCAGTGTGTGATTAATGGATTAAGTTAGTTTATTAACTTCTGTTTTTCTCTCTATTTTCTTCTTCTCGGAATACACTCTGCACACACACAGAAAACACAGAAAACCGCTTACATAATTGTGAGATATGTCAAGGCAATTACGGGCATCTAGTTACAGAGATTATAGGATGCCTTTCTACCGTGATCCCCATCCTAACAGAGGTAAAGCAGCAGCGGAGCATGGGCAGAAGCTGTGGCGGAGCAGAGACGAAGTGGATGCAGCAATGTCGAGTAGAGAGAAGGGACTAGTGGGGAAATGAGAACTATTTGGGAGGAAATGAGAACTCTTACTTTATCTTTTTAAAAAATTTATCGTAATTTACTTTTCAGTCAATGTAGGTATTAAAATGCTCTTTAATGACTTTTCAGTCAATAAAAGGCATTTTTATTGTAGTGATAATACATAATTTTATTATTATTAACATTGAAATATTTAATGTAATATGCAATTTGATATTATATTAATATTAAATATTCAATAATCGATGTTAATTGGAAAAAAATTCCAATATTCTATAAAACTGTATAGATTTTTTTATAAAAACATACCGCGTAAATTATTTAAAAAAAAAACTATATTATGATTGGTCTCATTTTTATGGTCTAATTTTTTGAAAAAAAATTTAATCATATTAATATTATTTTAGTGAAAGAAAATAAGAAAATATTTTTGTTGTTGTAAAACTTTATACAACCTCATTGTTCGTCTCAAAATATTTATACATAAATATTTCATTTTCGTAGTGATTACGGTTACATACTTACACTTGCACACATTTGTAGATGACAACACGGTATTTGATAAGTTAGCCAATAGGAAACCGGGCCATTTAGTTGTTAGCATTCTTTAAACACAATACATTTGAAAACTATCATTGGGCCAAATATCTATTTGGCCATTCAACTCTTTACGATTTATCTTATTAATTTATTTTTGAAGATTTAGCGATTAAACTCTAATTTTTTATTCTAATTTCGAGAAAATTAATAAAACTAATGGTTAAATCGGTCTAAAATATGATAGTTTAATTAGTGATCACATGCATGCATGTGTAAAATTTTCAATGGCTAAAATGGTACAAAAAAAGTTTAGTTACTAAATGTGTAAACCAAAAATAGTTTAGTGGTTAAATCGATACAAATATTAATTTAGTGACTAAATGAAATAAATCAATATATGCTTGATGCAAATAATGTGGCTATTCGTGTGGATTTTAACACGCACAACTTGGTTCTATATATAGCGTCTTAAAAAATTCAAACTTGCCGGTTCCCGACTTTCAACCGATTATTCCTTCGCCAATTATGATAACTTCGAGAACGATGATGGCGGGAATGATGATGATGAGAACTCGGATGATTACGACTAATTTAATACGTATTTGCTTTTAAGTAAACCTTTCATTATGTGACAAATTCGTAAACTTTTATTATAAATGCATATAATTTTGTATATAATATTAATATTAGTTTATCCAACTTTTAGTTTAAGCTAGTTTAATAATAGAAATGTACACGTAATAAATTATGTGTATAAAAATAATTTTTTTTAGAGTAAAGGACATTTTTGGTCCTTGTGGTTTGATAGTTTACCCGGATTCAGTCCCTTAACCATAAAAAGGTCAAATTTCATCCCGATTTTGCTAATTTTGTGCCCTTTTAGTCCCTCGTCCGTTAAACTTAACGACACAACCGTTAAATTTATAAGAATGACATTTTTACCCTTTTCATTGAGACGCTTTTAGTCCCTATGGTTTTATTATTTACCCATTTATAGTCCAACATTTATTTTATTTTATCTTTATAATTATATTATTTATAGATATACTTAATTTATTATAAACACACTTATTTTATTTATAAGTATACTTATATTTTAATATTTTATTTACATTTAATATTGTTCGTATTTTATTTAAAATTTAACTTTTATTTTAATTAAAATTATATATTTTGTTTACTAATTTATTTAAAGTTCATCTTCTTTATTAATTTTAATTTTTGTAATATTATTGTTGACATTTATATATGTAATTTTGTTAGTTGTGTTTAAGTAGATATAATATCGTCGATATTTTTCCTCTCCAAAGTCACTATTTCTTCAAATATCTTCCAACCTAATCAATTATCGACACATAAATTATATACATATGTGAATATACTTGAAAAAATAATGACACTGAAAGATACTTGAAAATATATATATATATAAAATATGGTTCGAGGGAGTACCACTACTTATAGAGCGCACCAGAAGCTACCACCTTTAAAAAACGTTTTTTTTAATTTTTTATTTCATAAACATGTTTTAATTAACATTATGAAGATTATATGTAAATTTCACATACATTCACATCTTCTAGCTCCTAAAAAATGATGTGAACGCACACTTACATAATTTTGCATATATGTGATGCATGATTTCATGCACTTAGAGTGTTCGAATTTGCGTGAAATTCACATATTATTTGTGTAATCTATACTATATAAAATAAGAAAACCACTTGGAGAATCTGGACCATTGGATGGAAAGAAATCAATGGTCCAGATTAATGACAACTCATAATTATTTATGAAATGTCTCTTATACCCTTAATTAAAATCAATAATTATACCTATGCCATTTTTTAATTCATTTTCCAATTTTACTACCTTAACTTAATATAATATAATTTATGTGTTGACAATTGATTAGGTTGGAAGATACTTGAAGAAATAGTGACTTTGGAGAGGAAAAATATCGACGATATTATATTTACTTAAACACAACTAACAAAATTACATATATAAATGTCAACAATAATATTATAAAAATTAAAATTAATAAAGAAGATGAACTTTAAATAAATTAGTAAAGAAATATATATTTAAATTAAAATAAAAGTTAAATTTTAAATAAAATACGAACAATAGTAAATGTAAATAAAATATCAAAACATAACTTATTTATAAATAAAATAAGTGTGTTTATAATGAATTAAGTATATCTATAAATAATATAAGAGTGTTATAAAGATAAAATAAAATAAATAAATGTTGGACTATAAATGGGTAAATAATAAAACCATAGGGACTAAAAACGTCTCAATAAAATGGTAAAAATGTCATTCTTACAAATTTAACGGTTGTGTCGTTAAGTTTAACGGACGAGGGACTAAAAGGGCACAAAATTAGCAAAATAGGGATGAAATTTGACCTTATTATGGTTAAGGGACTGAATCCGGGTAAACTATCAAACCACAAGGACCAAAAATGTCCTTTACTCTTTTTTTAAAAAAAAACTTTTAGCGACGACAATGTCGTTGCAAAATATTATAAAAAAATAATTTAAAAATCGTGTCGCGACGACAAAATCGTCGTAGAAGGTTATATAAAATAAATAAATAATAATTTAGCAACGACAATGTCGTCGCAAAAAGTCATTAAATTCATTTTTCTTTTTTTCTTTTATTAAATTTTGGGCGACGAAACATTCGTCGCAAAAGCTTTCCTAAAGGTTTTCTGCTACGGTCATTTGGCGACGAACTTTTGCGACGACATGTATTTTTGGTTCATGTGTTAGCACATTATCCAGTTATTCAAAAATCAAACAGTTAACTTAAAATTATGCACGGAAAGGATACTCTTTATACTCGTCTTCGTGATAAAATGGACGAGAGATATCGTCAAGGAAAATTAAGTGCCAGATTTTTTATGCAGTCATGGTGTCTTTACAATAGTGTTGGCTTGTGGTGGTGTCAAGTTCTCAACGTTTAATGGGGTTTCTTCGTGAATTTGATTAGTTTTCGCTTGGTTCATTCCTTTTTTTTTTTTTTGAAGTTTTGTTTAAGAAATTTTGTTGTTTTTAAATGGAAGTTGGGGATGTTAAGTTTATGGATCAAATCGAATTTGTAAATAAAAGAACTATTGAATGAATTTGGCTGAAAGGGTTGACACCATACATGAAATGAAACTCGAACATGACTGTCACAAACCTTATTTTACATATATCATCGACTCTACTTTTCTCGTCATCTCCTTTAACTACTTTACTGAATCAGTAGGAACCTTGAGCTAAACCACCACCATTGTTGCTACCCTTTGAACATCCATATGGGTTTATAATCCAATCTTGAGAAATTAACAAAGGCCAATTCGTTGAAAATAGAAGGCCCACAAGACAGATTTTTGTAGCAAAATTTGATGATTATATATAGAGGCCAACAATATAGGTATTGTGTATATAAGTGAACTTATTCTAAATAATGTATAAATATGTTTGTTACATATTTCATATAATAAAATTTCTATTAGCCTAAATAAAAGTGAAATTGAAACTGAGATATGATCGATCTCCTTCAACTTCTAGTCCAATTTCATGCCACTTTCAGCCCACGGCATCATGCATAGAAGCTTGAGTATGGAAGTGACTTTTTTTGCCTTTCAATTCCATGCTACTTTGAGCCCAGCATGACTTAAATCAAAAGAATATTAAAAGATTAGTAATGTGGTTAATTACCTAATTTCATTAAAATGTTACGAACAATAAGATGGTTATTTACCTTTCATTAAAATGCTATGAATAATCAACTTGAAGAACTTTGAATCTGAATTCATCATTTGTTTTATTCTTATGATTTGTTACCTAAAAAGAATGCAAACGAAATAAGTGAATATACAAAACAAATAAAAGGCTAAGAAAGAAACCAGAATAAAAAAAAGTAAAATGCAATCAATGGCATAATGAATTACATCGTAAAAGGATAAAAAAAGCCAAAAAGTAAATGACATACCTTTTAAAACACTGTCATATAAGATGTGGATATATGTCATGATAATTGATCATTCTAATTTTATAGCGATCCTCACCTATTAAATTGCCTTTAGGTGGTCGATGTGGGATCTATTCACCGATATAAACATGTATCAAGTTAAATATTAATGTGAGACACAAAAACATAGCTTATGATAAATATTGTAATGTATGACAAAGTGGATCAATCCTAATAAATAAGAACAATTTCTAATAGCTTAAGGTACATTATTTTTTATAAAAGTTTTACTAGAAATACATTAATTGGAGAACATAAAAATCTTCCACTTATACATGGTTTTGTGAAAAAGTGCACATGATAAGTAATAACATTATGCTAGATAAACCAAGATTCTATAAAATTATAATTTTTTGACATTGTAGTGGCTTTTAAAATAGTTACCGAAGAAGCAATCAAATTCTAATACTCGAGTATATAAGACATCTAAAGCGATAAACATCTGCTTCTTCTAATGGATAATGTAATATATTAGATAATTTTCGTAAAGTTCGCATTATATACGTAATCGACACGTATTATTACTAGATTAATTTTGATAAAATGACACTAATTAATGAAAAATATTTCTAGATGCGCCCCCTACTAATGGATATATAAGCTTTGGCAAAACCTTGGAAACTTTGCAATTTTTTTTGAACAACAAATAAATCATATTTATATTAAAAATAAAAAAAAACTTGCCAACACAAAAAGAGGATTCTAAAAGATTGACGACTACATCAAACGAGAAACTATTTTGTATGGATTAATGATTTACTGATGCAGAAGACCGGGCCTTAGAATACTTGGAGGCCCATGACCACATTGGCTCACTAAAATGGCCATAACTTGGGCCTCGGGTATCCGATTTGGGCTTATAATATATCAAAACGACCGTATGGACAGGCCCAACGTGCTGGCAGGCGGTTTGAGCCATGCTTTTCGCCCGAAAAGGCCACGAAGACTACTTAATTTGCATTTTTCTATTTTTCTTTCAGTTTGGACTTTAGTTTTTTTGGCCCGTGTGTTTGGCCCATTATCATTTTGGCCCGTTTATGTTTTTCTGCTTCTTTTTAGTATTGTAATGTGTGAACTTGGATGGTCACTTTCAATTTTTATGAAACTTCAGTTTTCTCTCCCAAATTTGTGTTCTTTGTGTGAACCAATTTTGAAGGCCAAATTCGCGGTATTCCTGTGAAGCAACGTGAGTTTGGTTAAGATCTTCCGGATATTCGTGGAATCAACGGATTATCTTTGGTTTTTTTATTTGCTACGCTGCATCATTTACTCTGACCATTTGAGAACAAATCCAATTTAATCAACAAACTTATATTTTGAAGCCTTATTATATACAGTTCATATGATTCTTACTTAAGTTCACCATCATATTCAATATGATATTTTTTTATTTCTCAGCAATTCAATAATTTCTCCATTGTTCGCAACGTTCCTACTAATATCATTATCGACATAGCAAGGTCACAAACATTAGTACATGTTACGGTTATTTTATGGGTTGATGAGGAAGAGTGAAGGATGACAACCCATTTGGAATTACAAAGAATTTTTGATTGTGTGACAATTGTATGTGTTTATGAAGTTTCTTTCAAGAATTGTAATTTGTCGCATTATCATATTAAGGGATCCAAATTGATTTCATCACTGTGGATACATCTTGCTCCTACAAGGATCTTTGATGGTCATCTATTTGCTGTTAATTGTACATTTTTATATGTTTCTAAAGTGGTTATTTACCAAGTATTTAGATCCATAAGATTTGTGTGCTCTAAAGTATTTAAAAAGGTAAGTATTATATTTAAATGTAGTTTAATACTTTTGGGTCTAAATATTATTTTTTATATATCCTATTCATTTTGGACACACTCCAAACCAACTGTAAACTTCAAATTTATTTTCTTTTATTTTTTATTACATGTATATTAGTAATATTGATGATTGTTATAAAAGGATACATATTTTACATTTTGATGTGTTACACACAACATTTGAAAACAGTCGATTATTCTATATACTTTCTATATACAAGCTTGGAGTACGTTTCTGACATTGTTTGTTAAATGTTTAGTGAATTGTTATCTGGTTCTTTGGCCTCAAGATCGAACAATATCTGGTTCGGTCTTTTCATTGGGGGAGACTGCCATGAAAAGATGCACCTCATATGTTTTATTTGTAAATTAGTTTTAGCAAATTATAAGAGCGTTTGTATGGGAGGATGCTAGTTCGATTCCACTCACATCTACGATGTCACTTTACATATTATTTGGTTAACGCACATGCTTTTTTCAGCTATGACTTGCAATTAACAATAAATTAAAGTATACAATAGCACGAAGATTGAATTTCTTGATAAAATAATTAGTTTAGGAGGTTAAGATGGGATAAATATTCTTCAAATTAAACATGGTGTCCAGTTTAAACATGTTGAAACATAGTGATAGAATTGGATAAATATTCTTCAAATTAAATATATTTCTTTCTTATAAATATTGCTAGTTGTATGAATAAATGAATGCAGGGAAGAGGTTAGGGAAAATTGCAAGTTTGCTCCAAGAATTCATGAGCATATTCCATTCTCAGTCAACATCACTATCAACAATCATCAAGTTTACATGCCTTTCTATTGAAGGAATTAACCATGCCAAACAATTTCATTGATGAAAACCAATCTTAGCATAACTTAAACATATCAAATTGAAATCTACATGGAATCAAACCAGCACTACAAAATAAAAGTGTTGTTTTAGTGACTGAACATTTATGTCACTAATACTCAAAAATCAGTCACGAAGATTAAATTAATTGGTTACGTATATGATAAGATTTTGCTACAAAAATCCTAAAATAAATATAGTAGTAATTAAGATACCATGTCGTAGGCACGATGACATAATCTCGTTATAAGATCTACATGAGTTAGGTTTTCCGGTCCACAGCTGCCGCTCGTGTTTGGGCACGCACCCGAGGGGGATGTCACTCATGAGTCATGATGTATTTCTATTTACAATGAATATTTCTTAAAATGTTTAAATTATATTATAATAAATACATGATAAATAGAACTAAAACACTATGTTTTAGTTATTATATTTTCAAAATACCATGCATATTTTGGTTAAAAACACCAAGACTCGAAACATTATAAAACTTAAAACTTCATATTGTGGTTGTTTTTCAGGTGTGAGTGTGAGTCTGAGGCTCAAAACTTACAAGACCATAATAAAACCTGATGATTACATGTATACCGGGTATGTTTAGTTTAATTTTGCCCTACATACACCATATATGTAGTTTTAAGTATTAAATAACAAGAAAATTGCAACCAAACATTCATTTAGACAGACCATACATGGATTAAGCCACACATGTAGTTATAGAAAACGGATGAAATATTTTGAAGGGCTTTAGAAGCCGAACTCTTTCCACAGGCGTGTTCGTCTAATGGAACAACATTATTTGCTGTTATTTTGGAGACACATTCTCCTGCCAAAATGTTGTTGAAATTTATGGAAACGGAATCTTCTGCATTACCAAACTGGCATGGTTAGTAAAAGACAAATAATTTACAAACTACATATGTACATATGACCCAGATATTTTATGTACCATTTATTCCGGTTGAATGATAGGCAGAATTAGCTATGCACACCAAAGGAATATCAAATGAAGTCACAAGTTCTCCATGCAAGTTCCACACAGCTATAGTTCCGTCTATTAATAAAGTGAGAAATAATCGCTTGCGACGAAGAAAGATAAATCTTGATGGAGTCGTAAAATTCGTCTTGCTAACTTATTTTAAATCACCAAGTTTGTACCTAAGTAGAAAAAAAAAAGATTGAGACTCTAATATGCTTCCATATTATAGCAATAATTAATTAAGCATGAATAACAAAAAAATTCCTCACATCAAGAATCTCAAGATTCGCGTCTTTTTGCGTGATAAGAATCTTCTCATTTAACAGCTCAATGAATTCAATGTTCTTGTGTCGATGAAGACCATGTTTGAAAGATCTTAGAAGGGTTCCATCTTCGATTGAGAAAATCTTTAGAGTGAGATTCGTCCTAGCTTTATATGCTAACAACAATATTCGGGGACTTTGTTCCCAAAAAATAAGGGAGGGAAATCTCATGAGTACAGTAATACACAAGGAAGATAGAAAATCTTTAGAGTGAGATTCGTCCTAGCTTTATATGCTAACAACAATATTCGGGGACTTTGTTCCCAAAAAATAAGGGAGGGAAATCTCATGAGTACCGTAATACACAAGGAAGATCCATTCTATTCACCACATGAATGATGAATACAGTAATAGATCCAAACAAGATGTAAAAGTTAGAACACAACTTAAGATTCTGAGTAATTTCATGTGGCGGATTCGCTACAAGATTCAAAAAACTTGTTAAAGGATTAATGTATTCTTGAACTGTAGAGCTTGCATCACAGTAGCATAATGATTTGGGAACTAATCTCTTTCAAGGTTGACAATCCAAAGCGCAACAACTGAAACTTTACCAAATATAGCAGGGATAATTCCAAATTAACCATAATTGTCATTAGGATACTCTAGAACTGCATTATGTAAAAGCATGTTTTATTATTTTACAATATGATAATAAATGGAGGTAGTAAAAGACAAAATAGAAGATTATGTTGGTTGTAATGCATCTGTTTTACAAACGATATCATAGACACCCTCAAATCACACTTTTTATAATAAGAATCACATACTCACAAGCAGACTTCACTCAATTTTCTGCTTGTATACATTCAGAATTATGAATGCAATCATGTATTGTAGTTGATTTACTAGTTATATAAACACATTTTTCCTCTAAAAAGAAGCTCAATCACACACACAGTCACATAATCTCAAAATGAAAGAAGTGTATTTAACAACTTATATAAAACCTAATCCTACAAACAAAGAGAATTCTTACCTGAAAATTAAAGTTGTTCGGTAGAGAAATCGCTTAGGAACCAGACTACGTTAATTTTAGGGCTCGATTAGCAGAGTAGGTGGAGCAAGGCGGGCGATAGAGGCTGATCAGGTGACGAAGACGAAGATGCAAACGAAGTCGGAGGCACAACCCGAGCCGAGGAGGAGCCGGAGGCAGAGTGAATAACACCCTCAAATCGTTAATTTAAGGCTCGATTAGCGGAGGAGGTGGAGCAAGCTAGTCCGGTGGTAGAGGCTGATATGATGTTATTTGTATATATTTTTCGTATCATTTTGTCTTACATTTTGGCGATTTTAGCCTCGTTATACGTGGAATTGGTATTGATTTGCTTCATATTTGTATTTCGTAGGTTTGAAACCGCCATGTTGCCAAAAGGATGAAAAATGAAGAGAAAACGTTGAATTCACGGATTTAGCCGTCCTCCCTCGAAGCTGGAATAAGTTTGACAAAGCCAGGTCGTGACCACGACTTTTGTCGTGGTCACGACGCGTCAGATTTGATTAAAAAGAGAGCAGCGGCCAAATTAGGGCAATCTTCGTTTTTATCTTATTATAGCCGCAATTTTCACATACTTTAAGGTGCGATTAGTAGGTGTAGGTAGGGTTTTCATTATTCAAGCATAGTTAGGGTTAGATTAGCTCAAGCATCCGGTTTTCCTTGGTGATTCAAGGATTCGGTTACGATTTCTTCTCCTATTTCATCATCTTTAGCTACGGTTTTGGTACAATCTTTCCTTAAACTTTCTGAAATGGTTTTGTTTAGTTTAGATTTCGTTTATTTTATTGTTATTAGCATGATTAGTGAGTAGTCTTGTTAACACTCACTTGGATTTTGTTTCTTAATGGATATATGAAAAGATTTTGATGTTTTAGTTGGAAAAGTGTATGTCTCAATTGTGTATGATTTAATTAATGTGTTGGAATTAACAAAATCGGTGTTAAGTTTGATTTTCTAGCATTATTGTGATCATGAGAATTGAATTTAAACGCTGATTTTTACAAACTTTATCAAATTTGTGTGATTTGTTAGTTTGTTGCCATTTCTAGCATTATTGTGATTATGATATGGTAACTAGTTGATAAATTGTGAAGTTACCGCATGAAATTGATCCTTAGCATTATTGTGATCATAGGGTTAATTTGATCTTTAAGTTCCATGAATATGATATGTGTTTGTTCGATTAAAATGAATGTTTGAAACCGAATCCGAGCACTTGACGTGTAGAAAGTTTTGGTTTTAAAAGCTAGTTTTTGTTGGTTGATTCTTTCGTAAAATGCATGCTTTCGCTAGTTTTATGGAGTTGGGGAATACTGGAGAACTCCATACTTGATTCCTTAAATTAGTGGGATGTGTTCTTTAATTGTCTTGTACGCACTTGATTGACATACATTTGTGTTTTAAATGTTAAAACGGTTGGATTTAGTTCTAACTTGTTTTCTGTTTCAACTAAAACATACCGAGTGTTTATTCACTTAATTCCTTTTCATAAATCCTAAAGAACAATTCCAAGTGAGTGTTGCTTTTATTATTTGATCTTTATCTTAGTTATTTGCTTTTGATAGTTTCGATCATCATAGTCTTTCTTTATCTCTCATTTTAGTTTAAGTATCTTAGTTTATCTTATGTGCATTCATGCATTTCGTAGTTTAGTTTAGTTTAGTTTGTAGGTAATCCATCATTTTCCCCTTTTAAGTGGCTAGATATTAGTGATAATTCTAGTATCGGTATCTCGATTTTATTCGCCGTTCCCTGAGTTCGATAATTCCCGAGTTCAGCTTCAACCTATACTATTTACGACGTATAACTTAGGCTTTCTTCTATTCTTTTGATTTTAATAGCCAAATCTGCGGAAGATCAGAGGCTGACAATGTGACGGAGACGAAGACGTAGACAAAGCCGAAGGCATAATCAGAGCCGAGGAGGAGCCGGAGATGGAGTGAAGGCAGAGGAGGACGCGATTGAGAGTAGAGTCGAGAAAGTATGTGAGAGATGGACAAACGAATATATCTCTCTAGTAATGAATCTATCACATATAACTCTCTAGTAATGAATCATAATTTTGTATTTGAATCAAATATATATTACTATTGGATTTTTTTTAAATTGCAAAATTATAATAGATTTTAAATACTTCTATTCTTCATCTACCCCGTTTACCCCAGTGACACACAACCTACATTCCCCACCAAAATGCCAAATTGCCTTCGACGTGAGTCGAACGGTAACCTCTCACTTACATATCACCGCTCATACCAAATAAGCTAATTAATGAATAAAAAACAAAATAAATTGCTATTAATGATAAAAGTTAAATAACGTTGCTATTAATGATAAAACAGACAAAATTTGTTGCTATTTTTCGTGATTAGCCCTACATTTTGACAGTTCAAACTAAATTAACATAATGCTAAATTAATAATTTCAAAACTATGACATGCATTCAAGTTAAACTAGAACGGATTAAAATAGGATTAACGTTAGAGTTATGATAAATTTAATATTTTGTTACCATATGATAATTTGAAATACAACCTCATTATTAGTCTCAGAAGGAGATGTGACCAAAAAAATATGCTAGAGAGAATTATAAAGAAGAAGAGTCAAAATATTTGATATTAAATATCCGATATTCAATATTGATTATATAATATAATTCGATATTACATATATAGTATTGAATAGTCATAATCAAAATTTAAAAATATACAATGTTTAGAATTGAATTCGATATTAAATATAGACAGGGGTGGATTTAATGTATAGGTACCGTTGTCATAACATAACATTTCAAATTGATCGATGTATTAGATATGTATTCAAATATCGATTGACACTTATGAATTTTTTGAGGTGACACCAAGAAAAAAAAAGTATATCTTAACAATGAACAACTATAAATAGTTAAATACATAAATAAAGTTTAAAAAACATAAAAAATGAATATAATATAAAATATCAAATCCACAAACCTATCTGCATCTTTGTTACATCCAATCAATAGAGAAACAAGTCTTGGCAAAGGGTAGAAACAGCCAACAAATGATGATGAGAATGTGAAGTTATACAGATGGTTTAGGGGTGCAAACACTAGTGAAAAAATAAAACTAAAACTAGAGGCGAAGATAAATAGAAAATGAACCAAGTTGAAAGTTGTAACAACTAATGAAAAAACAATGCATGCGTCCCTTATATTGAAAGTCGTACAAATTGAATGGAACGGTGGTTCATTGGAATGGAATTGATGTTGCATTAACAAATATATTAATTGTTTTGTATATATTAATTGTTACGAATAAAAAATTAATTGGAATGATTAATTTAATCATTTAATATTTAAATAGTTTTTGATAATGAACAACTAAGTGTAGCGTTGTTCTGTAAAAAAATGATTTCTTAAAAAACTTGAACAAAGATACATGAATCATTTTAAAATTAAAAAGCTCGTAGAACCAATTATAGAATGCAATTTGTTTTTCCCTACTAAGTATTGTAATTTTATTGTAAATATTTGTTACTTAATTCCTCAATTACCAAAGAACTAAAAAAAATAAACTATTAATTGAATTTTGGTATTATAGTGACACCGATAACTTTTTTTACTGGATCTGCTCCTGAATATAGAGTATCTAATTTTTATTAATTTCAATATTTGGATATTTAATGTTGAAATACACAATATTTGATATCATAATTGATATTAAATACTCAAGACTCGATGTTAATCGAATTATGGTGCCAACAGATGATCGAGATGATCGACTTGTATAATGCATTAGGACCAGCATCAACTTCGTACTTCACCCTTGCATTAACACAGGTGGTTTATCATTTGGATCCAGAGTTCGCCAACCATCATTTTGATTGAGTTAGCCAAGGACTCTACTTTGATCGAAGAGGTAATATATATTTTTGGTTCATGCTTTACCACATTATCCCGTGATTAACTCCTTAAATTTGATCAACCAATCTCAAAATCAAAGTTTTAACTAAAAATTTTTTAACAACTTGATATTCACTACACTTGTCTCCGTATTAAAATCAGTGAGAGATCTCATCAAGGAAAATTAAGTGTCAGATTTTTGATGCAATCATTTTGTCTTACAATTAGCATTGGCTTGTGGTGAAGTCGGGTTCTTAATGTTTAAGGGGATTTCTCCATGATTTTGATTCTTTTTTGCTCGCTGCATGTCTTTTTTTTTTTAGTTTTGTTCAAGAAATATTGGTGTTTTTAAAATGGAAGTTGGGATGATTATGGCTCTAACTGTATTAAAAAAAATAAAAGAATTATAAACGAATTTGGCTGAAAGGGCCGACCCACCATACACGAAAGGAAAGCCGAAGATCACTTTCACAAACTTTATATTACATAACATACTTTTCGACTCTACTTTTCTCGTGATCTCGTTTAGCTACTTTTAAGAAATAATAGAAAAGTATAGGAAAGTGTCCAGAACATTCTTTTTTTTTTGCATTTTTTTATTCTTTCCGAAGATAACGAAACAACATTAAAAGATAAATGAGGTGGTTGTTTACCTTTAATTAAAATCCTATGAACAATCAACTTGAAGAATTCATAATTCATATTCTTCTGATGATTTTTTACCTAAAAAGAATGCAAATGAAATAAGAGAACGCAAAAAATTAAATAAATGTTTAAGAAAGAAATCAAAATAAACAAAAAGTAAATTGGAATCAACCACGTAATGAATTACATTGAAATAGGATGAAATAAAAAGCCAAAAAGGAAATGAATATGAAAAGAAGCGTTTAATAAATTACGTACCTTTTATATCACCGTCATATTAATTTAAGGCTGTGAAGATGTGGAGACCGTGATAATCAAACATTCTAATTTTATAGAAATCCCCGCCTACTAAATCGCCTTTAAGTGGTCGATGTGGGATCCATTCACAATGTGATACAATACGCTTAAGATAAATATTGTAAGTATGACAAGAATGACTTAACGTTATCTTTTATAAAAGTTTTACTAAAAATACATTAAGTCAAATAACACAAAAATCTTTCTCTTATATATGGGTTATGAAATGTGTAAATGGTAAAGAGTAGAGCATAAACATTATGTCAAAATATACATACTTATATACCAAAATATAAATTCGTTCCATTGTAATGGCTTTCAGAATAGTCACAAAAAAAGTTGCTAAATTTCGATGCTTGAGGATACAAGACATCAGAAGTGATAAACATCCCCTTCCAAAAGATATATAACTTTTGGAAAAACTTTGCAAATTTATTTGAACAACAAATAAAGCATACTTAGGTGTTGTTTGTTTTTTAAGATGTTGATATCTGCGGTCTGCGAACTTAGCTGTAGAAATGCGGTCAGAAAAGATGGCCTAAAGGTCTGAAAATGTCCGCAAACGCGGGAAGACGTTCGCAGACGCGGGAAGACATCCGCAGACGATGCGGCAGACGCAGGAAGATGTTCGCAGACGCGGGAACACGTTCATACGCGGGAAGACGAAAAAAAAAACAAACGCATTTTCATATAAAACATCTTCCCGCGTCTTCAAATTCGCAGACAGAGGAAATTCGAAGATCTTCTAACAAAAAACAAACAATGCCTTAAAGAAAAAACTTGGCAGACACAAGAAGAGCAGATTAAAAGACGAAGAGCAGATTCAAAGATAGATGATTACATCAATTGGAGAAACTATGTTGTACCGATCAATGATCCAATTTGACCATCTGTTAACAAATCCCGTTAACAATAAACTTAAATTTTGATGCGTTATTATATGGGATTGACATGATTTTTACTTATGTTTATCATCACATTCAGGACGTTTGATTTTCTCACCAATTCAATAATTTCACCCAAGTTCGAAACATTCCTAGCAACCTTGCAGTTGGCTGACATCATAATTAAATGGCATATCGTGGCCACAAACATTAGTACATGTTAGAGTTGTTTTATGGGTTGATGAGGAAGCCTAAAGGACTACTACTCATTAGAATTACAAATAATATACGAGTTTGTGATGATTTTCATGTGTATAACTGTTTATGACGTTTTTTTTGTCACACCATTATATTAAGGGATTCAAATAGATTTCATCACTGTGGATAAATCTTGCTCCTATAAGATTTCATCACTGTCGCACCATTTGATGTTCTTCTGATTGTTGTTAACTATACATTTTCAATCCTTCTAAAAGTGGTTTTTTCATCAAGTATTTGGATACATAAGTTTTGTGTGCTATAAATCATTTAAATAGGTATTTATTATAATTAAAGTTTGTATTAATTTTAATGCGTAGTTTTGGGTCAAAATATTATTTTTGTATATCCTATTAATTTATTTTTTAAAAAAATATAGAATCGTCCCCATACATACAACATAGAATTTTTAGGATCCAAACTGTGAGATGAGAGCTTGTCGCCTAGTAGGCATTAACAAATTAACATGATATATGTGGTACAAATTTGAGCTCTCGTCAAATTGTCACAAAGTATATAGGACCCAAACTCTTTTATGTAATTTGAAATTGAGAAGTTACTAAACCAGATCATTTTATCAAATATAATCATTTGTTGTTGTTGACGATTTGCGCGGAAAATATGTATGTATGTATGTATGATTTTCATTAAACACCATATACGGAGTACTATATGTTCATTACGTTAAATTTTTAAAATTTCATACCAAAGTGTAAGGTACATATATTCAAAATTGTATTACGACAAAATTTTGTGTTTTTTCAGGTGATGAAAAAATCAAAATAACATATTTAATTATATTCTTAATAAACATATATACTTTTATTTTAGTTTTTTGAAAAAATATTTTTATTGATGCACAAAACATGATTTTTATCGGTAAACAAACTTCGACTTATGCACAATATGATATATTACAAATTTTCATTATTTATGGTTTAACAAAAGAAATTATTATTGGAAAAATAACAATGAAAATTTAAGTTTATTTAAAATAAAAAAGCAGCATTAAAAAATAAAATGTTAAAAATTGATTTCGGTTTCCTAGTAAAAGTAATTAAAATCTTAATTGAACTTCTTTTTACGAGCACAGACACACATACATATAGGGTTGGATTCCGGTAAAAACCATCAATTCCGCGAGAACGTGAGAAACACTCTAAAATTTGTTATTCAAAACTGGTATTTTGACCGAAAAGTTACGTACCAGAATAAATGGTATTTAGGATACTCATGGTCGGGCTGTTGATGTTGGATTTTTAGAAAAGTTTATAACCGAAAAGATCAACCCCCCCCCACCTTCCCCGCCCGGACTGACCTGACTGGATTGATGAATGACTGGTTATAAATCTATTTAAAAATCTGCGACGAAAAAACACATGTATAATCGCCACAAGTAGTTTCAATAATTGTTGGGTGCTTTCGCCGACAACTGGACCAATGACTTGCAATAATCATATGGTTTGGAACAGTGATGATTTTCGGTGAGACCATGACCCAAGATGTGTGATGCGATGTAAACATGATCGATTTTTCCTTGTCGTCTCCTTTAGCTACTTTTCTAAATAAGTAGGAACCTTGAGCTAACCACTACCATTGTTGCTACCATTGAACACATATGGGTTTATGATCAAATCTTGAGAGACTAAGACCATTCATTGAAAAGAGAAGGTCTACAAGATTTGGTAATTATATATAGAGAAAATTTGCACCAATATTTGGTGATTATATTTAGGTGTTGTTTACATAAGTTAACTACTTATTCTAAATAATGAATAAGTTTTTTTACATATTCACATAAAATAAGTTTCTAATAGCCTAAATAAAAGTCAAATTGAATCTGAGATATATATGATCCATTTCCTTTAACTTATATTTCAGTTTCATGCCACTTTTAGCCCATGACCTAACACAAAGGATATTTGATGCAGCATAGCAAATAGAAATATAGATTATTCTGTTGATTCAAAGAATCCCAGAACAATCTCTACTAAAAGTTTGTTGATTCTGTGAATACCAAACGATTAGGCTTCAAACAACCGATTTTGAACTCGGAAATTTGGAAAAGAGAGAAAATTTTCTTAATTCATAAACTGTCTTCCTACATAAGTTCAACACACTTTAAAAAGAAACAGGAAACTTAAAACGGGTCAAATAACCCAGCGGGTCGACTCAGGAAACAAAAATAAAAACCCAAATAACCGATAAAATTCATAAAAAGGCCTGTAACTCTCAATCCGGGTCGAATTTGGGCCGAACGGCGTGGAGCTCGAGCCAACGGTCGTCTGGACACCTGATTCGCCCCAAACGGAGACCCGAGTCAAAAGTTAGGGCCGTTTTCGTTTAGCCCCTTTTATTACGGGCTCTATCTTGGGCCTCCAGAAACATAATGGCCCGATCCTCTATACTTGGGCCTGCATCATTCCCCCCTGGGTAGACAAAATTCGTCCTCGAATATGCAGTATGCTCGTCATGAGAAGAATCCCCATGGAAAGGCACCAAATGCTTAACATTGAACACATCAGCACATCGGATATGATTTGGCAATTTCAGGCGATAAGCATTAGAATTTATCTTCTCTACAATCTCCACCGGTCTAATCTTCTTTGCAGATAACTTATTGTACTCACCCACCGAGAAACGATCCTTAGTCAGAATAGCCCAAACGAAATCACCAACCTCAAAATCAACGTGTCTGCGTTTCTGATCAGCATCCTTCTTGTATTTTGCATTAGCACGAACCAAGTTTTCTTGTACCGCCTTATGAACCTCATGAAGCCCAACAACAAAATCCTGCACTTTCTTTGGAATGGAGCTTGAGATAGGAAGGCCCATCAGATCCAGTGGGCCCCTGGGCTGAGCAGAATAGACCACTTCAAATGGACTAAAACCAGTACTTCTGTTCACCGCACGATTATGGGCAAATTCTGCTTGACACAACTTCTGATCCCAGGCCTGCACGTGTTCAAGCACCAAACACCTCAGAAGATTACCAAGGGATCTGTTAACAACTTCAGTCTGCCCATCCGTCTGAGGGTGATAGGCACTGCTGAAGTTAAGCTCTGTGTTTACCATCTTCCATAGGCTGCGCCAGAAATGGCTCAAGAAACGAGTGTCCCGATCAGACAATAGTAGAAGGTAACCCATGCAAACGGTAGATCTCCCGAAAGAACAACTGAGCCACATGAACCGCATCGGCTGTTTTCTTGCATGGAATAAAGTGTACCATCTTTGAAAAACGGTCAACCACAACAAAGATCGAATCATTACCCTGTTGCGTTCGGGGTAACCCTAACACAAAGTCCATACTGATATCAACCCAAGGTTGTGAAGGAACAGGAAGAGGCATGTAAAGTACAGCATTAGTGGCTGAACCCTTGGAAGCTTGACAGATCCTGCACCGCTTAACAAACCGCTCTACTTCCTTCCGCATTGTAGGCCAAAAGTAAGATGATTGCACCAAGTGTAAAGTGCGATCTCTGCCTACATGTCCTTCACCATGTAGCTCCTTTATGATGTGCAGACGAAGACTTGAATCAGGAATGCATAATTGATTCCCCTTGAAAAGGAACCCATCATGCAACAAAAAATATGCCCTCTTTCCAGACTGAACTTCCTGCAAAACAACAGAAAAGTAAGGGTCGTCTTCAAACTGCTCAATGAGACTGTCAAAGCCTAGCACTTCAACTCGCATAGATACAAGCAGACTACTCCTCCTGCTCAAAGCATCTGCCACCTGATTAGAAGTTCCAAATTTATGTTTCACAACAAAAGTAAATTTCTCTAGAAAAGCAAGCCATTGCCCATGCTTATGAGATACTTTTACCTGACTGCGAATGTGCCTTAAGGAGTCATGATCCGTGAACAACACAAACTCCTTATGGAACAAATAATGCCGCCAATGCTTCACTGCTTGGACCACTGCATAGAATTCAAGATCGTAGGTACTGTATCGCAATTTTGCCCCTGTCAACTTTTCACTGAAATAAGCAATAGGTCGTCCTCTCTGACTCAGAACACCCCCAATCCCAACCTTTGAAGCATCCGAGTGCAACTCAAAAACTTGGTTGAAATCTTGCAATATTAGGATTGGTGCTGTCGTTAGTTTTTCCTTAATCAACTGAAGAGCTGACTCTGCCTCGTCGGTCCAAGTAAAAGTCTTCCCTTTCCCCTTTATACAGTCTGTCACTGGTGCCATGATAGAACTGAAATTTGGTATGAACCTCCTGTAAAATGAGGCCAACCCATGGAAACTTCGGACGTCGGTGAGGGTTTTGGAGATGGCCATTCTTTCACAGCAGTAACCTTGGACTCATCCACTTGTATGCCTTCACCAGAAACCACGTATCCCAAAAACAGAACCTTCGGGGTCATGAACACACATTTTTTCAAAGCTGCATATAAATTATCCCTGCGAAGTAAACTGAGAACCTGCCGCACATGCTCTACATGCTCATCAAAGTTAGCACTGTAAATAAGTATATCGTCAAAGTACACTACCACAAATTTTCCAATGAAAGGCCGAAATAACTGGTTCATTACTCGCATAAATGTGCTAGGGGCATTCGATAACCCGAAGGGCATCACTAACCACTCATACAGCCCCTCACGTGTTTTGAAGGCAGTCTTCCACTCATCACCCGGTCTAAGCCGAATCTGATAGTACCCACTTTTTAAGTCTAGCTTTGTGAAAATGGTGGCACCACTAAGTTGATCTAATAAGTCATCAAGACGAGGAATTGGAAATCGATACCTTACTGTGATTTTGTTGATGGCACGGCTATCAACACACATTCGCCAAGTACCATCCTTCTTGGGAACCAGCAAAGCAGGAACAACACAAGGACTCATACTCTCCCGAACTTGTCCTTTGGCAACTAATTCCTCAACCTGTCTACGCAACTCCTCATGTTCAATAGGACTCATTCTATAGTGCGGTTTGTTGGGTAACTGAGCTCCGGGTTCCAAGTCAATGTGGTGTTGAATGTCTCGCAGTGGAGGCAACCCATCAGGTAACTCAGTAGGGAATACATCAGAAAACTCCTCGCGTAAAGGAGTCATAGCCTCTGGAATCTCAACTTCTTCAGGCACTTCCTTCCCAATCAAAACAAACACTTCCTCTACATCTTCAATGTCTTCTTCAAACTGGGCAAGGGTTAAAAGAGAACCAGATTGCTTTGTAACTATTTCCTTAGGCTTAGTAGGCACCAATGTTATTTTCACCCCACCAAATAAAAAACTATAAGTATTGGTGCGCCCATTATGGTCAACATTTCGATCATATTCCCACGGCCTACCCAACAACAAATGACAAGCATCCATAGTGACCACATCACACCACACATTATCCTTATATGTTTGACCAACAGAAAAAGCAACAAGAGCACGTTTAGAAACTGTTACCTCACCACCTTTCTTCAGCCACTGCAGTTTGTAAAGTTTGTTGCGATTTTCCATTTTCAAAGCCAATTTCTGAACCGCCTCCTCAGAAATGAGATTATCACAACTTCCAGAATCGATAACAAAGGTGCAAACCTTACCCAATATCGTACACGTGGATTGAAAGATGTTGTGTTTGAGCCAATCTTCACCAACTGCCTTTGGGGTAAAGCACGAGCGCCTTACAACCAGGTTCACCCCCACATCTCCGATGACGACTTCTTCATCGTACTGTGGTTCTTCATCAAACTGTGGATTATCCTCGTAACCCTCCTCAGCATACTCATATTCCCAATCCCCAGTCTCGGCATACATGTGTCGTTTCTCAGCCTTCTTGCAGTCAGATGCCCGATGGCCCGTCTCGCCACAACTAAAACATTTCAGACCCCCGCTACTACTCGCACCTCCTGTTGGAGTTGTTCCCGCAGAAGCACCCCATGTCTTCGATTGATTTGGGGTGAAACGTGTCATTGCACCACCCGAACCAGAACCTCTGCCACTAGGAGCATTCGGAAAGGCACCACTACCCGGGGAATTCGAAAGGACACCACCACCAGGGGAATTCGAAAAGACACCAGAACCACCACTCACCCGACGGTTTTGCTTCTCAAGAGCCAGTGCCCTTTGGTGTGCCTCTGAAACGGAAACTGGATCGAACAGATTCACGGCATCCATGATTGAAACCCTCAAGCCACCAACATACCGTGCAACAAGTTGATCTTCCGTCTCCTGAATATCATTCCGCGCGATCAAATGATAGAAATCGGTTGTATATTCATCAACCGTTCTGGCCCCCTGCCTGAGATTCTGTAACCGCTGGTACATTAACCGTTGGAAGTTATGAGGCAGAAAGTTGGACCTCATACACTTCTTCATCTTCCTCCATGTTTCCACCTTTGGTTTGCCAAGACGACTTCGTGTCTGTTTCAACTGCTGCCACCACGTCGATGCCCTACCGCGAAGTCTGGTAGCGATCAGTGATAACTTCTTGTTCTCGGGTACCTCTTTGAACTCGAACACTTCCTCAACCGTAGCCAACCAATCAATGAACCCCTCTGTATTCAGACTAGTCCCATCAAACTCTGGGATCTCAGTCTTAAATCCGGTCTCCCAGCGCCTATTATCATCCCTGCGATTCTGCCTTGGCCGTTCTTCATTTTCCGACCCGGAAGACGAACGGTCATTGACGAACGGGTTCTCAAATTCTTCATCCCCATGGCCCCTGTTCAACAGATCTGTGAATCGATCGGTCAACTGATTAACCACCTTATCCAACCTTTCATCCATCCTTGCGAAAATCCGTTGCTCAAACTCGCGTTCATACACTTCCTCAAGTGGTTTCTGTCTCCTCGGAGGCATCCTGAACTCGAGAACCTGGCTCTGATACCAAACTGATGCAGCGTAGCAAATAGAAATATAGATTATTTAGTTGATTCAAAGAATTCCAGAACAATCTCTACTAAAAGTTTGTTGATTCTGTGAATACCAAACGATTAGGCTTCAAACAACCGATTTTGAACTCGGAAATTTGGAAAAGTGAGAAAATTTTCTTAATTCATAAACTGTCTTCCTACATAAGTTCAACACACTTTAAAAAGAAACAGGAAACTTAAAACGGGTCAAATAACCCAGCGGGTCGACCCAGAAAACAAAAATAAAAACCTAAATAACCGATAAAATTCATAAAAAGGCCCGTAACTCTCATTCCGGGTCGAATTTGGGCCGACGGTCGTCTGGACACCTGATTCGCCCCAAACGGAGACCCGAGTCAAAAGTTAGGGTCGTTTTCGTTTAGCCCCTTTTATTACGGGCTCTATCTTGGGCCTCCAGAAACATAATGGCCCGATCCTCTATACTTGGGCCTGCATCAATATTGCTTGGATGCTTAAATACGAAAGTGACTTTTTTTTGCCTTCCAGTCGCATGCCACCTTTATCTTACTGTGGAATATATCTTTCTTAAGTCCGCTGTAATGGTGCCCGTCGATTTCCTCTGCAAATGATACATTACTCGATGCATCTTCCATTCTCAAGGACAACCATAATTAAGATCCACAGGGGATAACATGGTGACTTTCTAAGGGCTCTGAAGGCGGGAGGCCGGCGGATGAGTCTGCAATGTGGCGATGTAATGAAGTTTTAAGCAAAGTATCATAATGCGTATTATGGAAAAGTCTGCTGGGAAAGAAAGCGAAGAAATGTGTAAGAAAAGTTTAATAATTAAAGTGTCCAAAACTTTACTTTTCTTTGCATTTTTAAGTGAGACAGTTATTTACCTTTCATTAAAATACTATGAACAATCAGCATGGAGAGCTTTGAACCTGAATTCATCATTCGTTTTATTCTCATGATTTGTTACCTACAAAGAATGCAAATGTATAAGAGAAGGTACAAAAGGCTTAAGAAAATTAATCAAAATAAAAAGAAAGTAAAATGCAATCAACAACATAATGAATTTGTAATAGTATGAAAAAAGGCCAAAAAGGAAACGAATATGAAAGAAAATTGTTTCATAAATGACATACCTTTTAAAATACTCTCTTTTTAATTCCAGACGGTGAAGATGTGAAATTCATGATACCCGTCGTTCTTATTTTATAGCGATCCTCCCCTACTAAATTGCCTTTAAGTGGTCGATGTGGGATCTATTCGCCGATGTAAACATGCATCAAGTAAAATTATATGATACAAAATAACACAGCTTATGATAACTATTGTAATTGTAATCTTTGACAAGGTGGATCAATTAATCCTAATAAGTATGAATTATTTCTAATAGATCAACTCCATACCATCATTTGGATCCATAGTTCGCCAATCGTCATCTTTGATCGATGGGTTAGCTAGCTGGGCTGCTGCCCACGGCCCAAATCCAACATTATCCAGTTATTCGAAAATCAAAGAGTTAACTTAAAATTATGCAAGGATAGGATACTCTTTATACTCGTCTTCGTGATAAAATGGGGGAGAGATATCGTCAAGGAAAATTAAGTGCCAGATTTTTTATGCAGTCATGGTGTCTTTACAATTAGTGTTGGCTTGTGGTGTTGTCGAGTACGTTCTCAACGTTTATAGGGGTTTCTTCATGAATTTGATTAGTTTTCGCTTGGTGCATTCCTTTTTTTTTTGAAGTTTCGTTTAAGAAATTTTGTTGTTTTTAAATGGAAGTTGGGGATGTTAAGTTTATGGATCATATCAAATTTGAAAATAAAAGAACTATTGAATGAATTTGGCTGAAAGGGTAGACACCATACATGAAATGAAACTCGAACATGAATGTCACAAACCTTAATTTACATATATAACATATTATTTACTCTACTTTTCTCGTCATCTCCATTAACTACTTTACTGAATCAGTAGGAACCTTGAGCTACAGATGTCCAGTTGAACCACCACCATTGTTGCTACCCTTTGAACATCCATATGGGTTTATAATCCAATCTTAAGAAATTAACACAGGCCAATTCATTGAAAATAGCTGGCCCACAAGACAGAAATTTGTAGCAAAATTTGGTGATTATATATAGAGGCCAACAATATAGGTATTATATATATAGCAATTTACAACATGCGTGGTTTCACGCTTTCTTAAGTACGCTGCCAGACAGCTCAAACAAGGAGGTAAACAGCTGTCTTATTTTATTACTTTATATATATTATATAGCATTTTTGTTTTCCTGTGATAACTTTTGATATACTGTATTTTATTAAAATTTGAATATGTGATTACGATCGCGTTATTTTTGTCTACATTCTGATATAAAATTTATCATCGTCGGAACCATTTTCGTTAAGCAGACATGCATCTGCCAAAATATATGATTTTATATATAATATATAATTGTTTTGTTGTTCTATTAAAACGTTTCTTATATTTTATACAAATACAAATATACCGTTATGATCACTTTCCTTTAAACTACATTTTAACATAAAATTGTATTTCGTCTCAAGTTTTGTAACACCCCTCCCGATCCCGGAAATGTCACGTCAACCCAATATCATAAGTGACAATAACGCAAAGAATCTAGAACACACGCGTCATAGGATAATGCAGATATATTATGGCTAATTTAAAACTTTATTCACAAAGGATAAACACGTTTCAGTACATTCGCAACCCAATTAAACTAAACATAACGACACTGGCAATCAGATACATAGCTGATACCGCGTTTCCCAAAACAACTATCCCATACAATATTAAATATTACACAAACAAACAACAAGTCTATAAGCCAGCCCCGAACCTATCTCTGAGGCTGCTGAGATCCCTTCTGATTCCCTGAACATATTAGACTAAAAGACATGAGCTATAAAGCCACCTTTAACTTACTGTACGGAACAAATCTTGCTTAAGTCCGCTGTAGTGGTGCCCGTCGATTTCCTCTGCAAATGATACATTACTCCATGCATCTTCCCATTCTTGAGGACAACCATACACGGGATAATATGGTGACTTTCTAAGGGCTCTGCAGGTGGGAGGCCGGCGGATGAATCTGCAATATGGCGATGTAATGAAGTTTTAAGCAAAGTATCATAATGCGTATTATTGAAAAGTCTGTTGGGAAAGAAAGTGAAGAAATGTGTAAGAAAAGTTTAGTAAAGTGTCCAAAACTTCCATTTTCTTTGCATTTTTTCCCTTTCCTATTTTCTCTCCGATTAAGAGAAAAAAAATATTAAAAGATAAGTGAGGCAGTTATTTACCTTTCATTAAAATACTATGAACAATCAACATAGAAAACTTTGAACTTGAGTTCATCATTCGTTTTATTCTCATGATTTGTTACCTACAAAGAATGCAAATGTATAAAAGAAGGTACAAAAGGCTTAAGAAATAAATCAGAATAAAAAGAAAGTAAAATGCAATCAACAACATAATGAATTTGAAATAGTATGAAAAATACCAAAAAGGAAAAGAATATGAAAAATATGTTTCATAAGTGACATACCTTTTAAAACACTCTCTTTTTTAATTCTAGGCTGTGAAGATGTGGAGGCCGCCATGATACGCTCGTTCTTATTTTAGCGATCCTCACCTACCAAATCGCCTTTAAGTAATTGATGTGGGATCTATTTGCCGATATAAACATGCATCAGGTAAAATTATATGATACAAAAAAACATAGCTTATGATAGATATTGTAATGTTTGACAAGGTGGATCAATCCTAATAAATATGAACTATTTCTAATAGCTTAACATTATGTTTTATTTAAGTTTTACGAAAAATATACTAAGTGAAAGAATACAAAAATCTTCCACTTATACATGGTTTGTGAACATGTATTTGTGAACTGTGAATACTCTCATATATCAATTGTGAACACGTATTTGTTAACCGTGAATTGTGAACAAATAAATATGAATTATGAAATCTATACTATATCGTAAAAGTTATATTGTTCCTATATTGTAAAGGTCATATTGTAAACTGTGAATTGTAATATATGATCATTTAAATTGTAAAGGTCATATTTTGTTCATTCACAATACATCACAATTGATTTTTTTGATTCCGATTGTTGATTTTTTAAATCCGATTTTGATTTTGTTGAATCCGATTATATTACGTACCGTGAATGGAAGAAGCGTAAATCAAGAAAGCAAATTAAATTACGTTATTGTCTATGGTATCCCATAATTCAAGCATTTAGTTGACTTAAATTGATTTGATATGCATTCCTTGATTAAGATTACAATTCATTGACAGTTATACTCTTGGTTTTATTTTGTTGATTTTACCCACTTATAAGGTGCATCAAATTCCACGCGCGATGCACCAAGAGTATATATATACATTATAACAGAAGATGCGTCACGCGGGAATTTGGTGCATCACGCGGGAATTTGGTGCATCGCGCGTGGAATTTGATGCATCACACGGAAATTGTGATGCATTTGTGGTGGTGCATGGAGGTTTTTCAAGGTTTTCCGATGCATGTTGGTTTTCCATTGAACCTCCCTCTATATATACATACATACATATATATATATATATATATATATATATATATATAATCAGGTTCATCAGCGTACCTATGAGATTTCAGCGTACCCTAATGTGAATGATCATTCACATATATTTTTTTTAATAGACATGTATAAGACAACATTATAAGACTTTTTATCAAAAAGAGCAACATTATAAATCTTGTGAATGGTAAAAAAAGTTCATGTGAATGGTGTGAAATGACCATTCACATGGATGACCATTCACATAAATATGCATTGAGCATTCACATAATTTTTAAGGATACAGAATGTGTGAATGCATGTGAAATTTATATATCATGTGTATAACATTAATTTAAACATGGTTATAAGAAAAAAATTTAAAAAAAAAGTTTTTTTAAGGTTCGTACCTTCGGGTGCACTTGATTTTGAGAGGTACTTTTTTGAACCTGACTCTCTATATATATATATATATATATGTATGTATGTATGTATGTATGTATGTATGTATGTATGTATGTATGTATGTATGTATATATATATATATATATATACATACTATAAAACAAATCTACACCATAGAGTTATATTATAACACTAGGGATAATATGGTAAATATGTCATTAAGATTAAATTAAGGGTCCACCAAGTATGACTACCAAATTTGATAATTGTTTTGACTTTTATAATATTGAATATATATGCAGTGTTGTATATGGTATATAATATTACTTCGACATTCAATATTGTTTTATCGTATATTAAATGTATATAACACGTAATTTTTAAAAAAAAAATAATATAATAGACGATCCAATCGATGTATATATAATATAAACATTGAATATTTATGTCAAATATCAAATTATGAGTTATAATAGTAATAACATCGTTTAAATTTTAATGTTAAATATATATGAAGTGTTGAATATATATTATATATGAAATACAATAGTAATCACATATGATATGTGATATTGAATATATGATATAAATTGTTACTTCGACATTGAATGATATTATATGATATATCGAATGACCATCCGGGTAAAAACATTTTTACGAAAAATAAACACGTTAAATTTCTTCGAAAAAAATAAATCATGAACGGTCTCGTTTTAAAGATAATAAAATTATTTTAATTATAAGAAATATGATTTTTATTGCTAATATCAATGATTAGGTTCTGCAATGTACCATATATATAGGGTTGAGATCATTGCAGGATTGGTGTAGTATTGTAGAACCAATAAAGACCTTAGAATTATAATTTAATATAAATGATAAGAATGTAAATGTGCAATTAACATTTAATTAATTTTAGTTTCTAGCCAACCAAGTTTGATCACCATTTTTTACTATGATTTTGACTCATTTTTAATATTGAGCACACATGCAGTATTGAATATACGATTTATAGTGTTACTTCGACAATAAATATTTCGCTATCCTATATTGAATTTACATACGGGTAACTTTTTTTCAAAAAAAATATAACGTGTAATTTATTTTTGAAAAAATTTAATCATAACCGCTTTGACCAATCTATATACATCTAAAAATTAAATATGCGTATCATATCTCAAATTATGAATTGAATAGTAATCACATTCTTTAAATATTTTATGTTAAATACATATGCAGTGTTAAATATATGATATATATATGAAATACAATAGTAATCACATATAATATGCAATATTGAATATATGATATATAGTGGTACTTCGATATTCAATGATCTCGATATGATATATTAAATGTTCATCAGGTTAATTTTTTTAGAAAAAATAAACACGTAAAATATTTTCGAGAAATATATATCATTAACGATCTTGTTTTAAAACGTATAAAATTCTCGCTTGTATGGTATAATTTTTTTGATCTAAAAGTTAATCATGAAATTTTTATTTAAATTTAAAAAATGAGATATTTTTGCCTGATGCCACTCTTTTTGCTACTACCGATCTTCTACAATTTTACCTTGCAATGAATTAAAAAATTATTAATAGAAATCTTTTTTACTAATTTTGCATTTGATCTATTTAATTAAGACCATTAGATTAATCTAATTTGTAGACGAAATTATTTTACAGTTTTATATCAATTTTAAGTTCTGCAATGATTATATATATATATATATATATATATATATATATATATATATATATATATATATATAGAGAGAGAGAGAGAGAGAGAGAGAGAGATATGAAATTAAACGATCAAACACAAAACTTTAATTCTTTATAAATCTGTAAATTTATTGTCATCTATAAAATTATAATATTAGATTAATAGTAAAATAAATATAATAAAAAGTCCAATAAATTCATAATGTGAAATCAAGAAATTAAATTTACACTAGATTTAATTCTCTATTCAATTTCACTGATAATCAATGTTCACATCATTTAACAAATATGAATATAAATATTGTATGATTCGATTCCATATCATTTAACAAATATGAATATAAATATTGTATGATTCGATTCCATCGTACCAAACGTATCCTGGTTAATAGTTTTAAAACTCTAACATGCATTCAAGTTGAACGTGAAACGGATTAATATTTGATACAATATTATAATTTGAAATACAACCTCTTTTGGTCTCACATCATTTAACAAATATGAATATAAATATTGTATGATTCGATTCCATCGTACCAAACGTATCCTGGTTAATAGTTTTAAAACTCTAACATGCATTCAAGTTGAACGTGAAACGGATTAATATTTGATACAATATTATAATTTGAAATACAACCTCTTTTGGTCTCAAGAGAAGATGTGACCAAAAGATATGTGAAAAAGAATAATAATTGATTTTAAATATCCAATCTTCAATGTTAAATGTATAATATTTCAATTTGAAATCGATATTACATATATAATATTAAATATTTAAAAAATATACAATGTTTACTATTTAATTCGATATTAAATTTATAATACATAATTTTATTATTATTAACAATGAAATATTTAATGTAGTATACGATTTGATATTATATTGATATTAAATATTCAATACTCGATGTTAATTGGAAAAAAAATATATATTCCAATATTATATAAAACTGTATAGATTTTTTTATAACAATATACCGCATAAATTATTCAAAAAAAAAAAATATATCTTGATTGGTCTCATTTTTATGGTCTAATTTTTTTGATAAAAAATTTAATCATATTAATATTATTTCAGTTAAAGAAAATAAGAAAACATTTTTGTTGATGTAATACTTTTTGAAATACAACCTCATTATTTCATTTACGTTGTGATCACGGTTACATACTTACACTTGCACACATTTGTAGATGACAACAGGGTATTTCAAAAGTTAGCCAATAGGAAACCGTGCCATTTAGTTGTTAGCATTCTTTAAACATTATACATTTGAAAACTATTATCTGGCCAAATATCTTTTTGACCATCCAACTCTTTACTATTTATCTTATTAATTTATTTTTGAAGATTTAGCGATTAAACTCTAATCTATTATTCTAATTTCGAGAAAATAAATAAAACTAATAGTTAAATCGGTACAAAATATGATAGTTTAATTAGTGATCACATGCATGCATGTGTAAAATTTTCAGTGGCTAAAACGGTACAAAAAAAGTTTATTTACTGAATGTGTAAACCAAAAATAGTTTAGTGGTTAAATCAGTACAAATAATAGTTTAGTGACTAAATGGAATAAATCAAGATATGCTTGATGCAAATAATGCGGCTATTTTTGTGGATTTTAACGCACAATTTGGTTCTATATATAGCGTCTTAAAAATGCAAACATGTCGGTTCCCGACTTTCAACAGGTTATTCCTACGACCTATTATGATAACTTCAAGAACGATGATGACGGGAATGATGATGATAAGGACTCGGATGATTACGACTAGTTAAATACGTATTTGCTTTTAAGTAAACCTTTCATTATGTAACAAATTCGTAAAGTTTTATTATAAATGCATATAATTTTGTATTTAATATTAATATTAGTTTATGAAACTTTTAGTTTAAGCTAGTTTAATAATAGAAATGTACACGTAATAAATTATGTGTATAAAAATAATTTTTAAAAAAAAACTTTTAGCGCAAAAGATTATAAAAAAATAATTTAAAAATCGTGGTAGAGTTTTCGCGACGACAAAATCGTCGCAGAAAGTTATAAAAAATAAATAAATAATAATTTAGCGGTGACAATGTCGTCGCAAAAAGTCATTAAAATTATTTTTCTTTGTTTAAAATTTTGGCGACGAAACATTCATCGCAAAAGCTTTCCTGACCTTTTTGTCGTCGCAGAAGGTATTCTGCTACGGTCATTGGCGACGAACTTTTGCGACGACATGTATTTTTGGTTCATGTGTTAGCACATTATCCAGTTATTCAAAAATCAAAGAGTTAACTTAAAATTATGCAAGGAAAGGATACTCTTTATACTCGTCTTCGTAATAAAATGGGGGAGAGATATCGTCAACGAAAATTAAGTGCCAGATTTTTTATGCAGTCATGGTGTCTTTACAATTAGTGTTGGCATGTGGTGGTGTCGAGTTCTCAACGTTTAAAGGGGTTTCTTCATGAATTTGATTAGTTTTCGCATGGTGCATTCCTTTTTTTTTTTTGAAGTTTTGTTTCAGAAATTTTGTTGTTTTTAAATGGAAGTTGGGGATGTTTATGGATCAAATCGAATTTGAAAATAAAAGAACTATTGAACGAATTTGGGTGAAAGGGTTGACACCATACATGAAATGAAACTCGAACATGACTGTCACAAACCTTATTTTACATATATAACATATTATCGACTCTACTTTTCTCGTCATCTCCTTTAACAACTTTACTGAATCAATAGAAACCTTGAGCTACAGATTTCGAGTTGAACCACCACCATTGTTGCTACCCTTTGAACATCCATATGGGTTTATAATCCAATCTTGAGAAATTAACAAAGGCCAATTCATTAAAAATAGCTGGCCCACAAGACAGAAATTTGTAGCAAAATTTGGTGATTATAGAGGAACAATATAGGTATTGTGTACATATGTAAGTGAACTTATTCTAAATAATGTATAAATATGTTTGTTACATATTCATATAATAAAATTTCTATTAGCCTAAATAAAAGTGAAATTGAAACTGAGACATGGTCGATCTCCTTCAACTTCTAGTCCAATTTCATGCCACTTTCAGCCCATGACATCATGCATAGAAGCTTGAATATGGAAGTGACTTTTTTTGCCTTTCAATTCCATGCTACTTTGAGCCTAGCATGACTTAAATCAAAAGAATATTAAAAGATTAGTAATGTGGTTATTTACCTAATTTCATTAAAATGTTACGAACAATAAGATGGTTATTTACCTTTCATTAAAATGCTATGAACAATCAACTTGAAGAACTTTGAACCTTAATTCATCATTTGTTTTATTCTCATGATTTGTTAGCTAAAAAGAATGCAAACGAAATAAGTGAATATACAAAACATATAAAAGGCTAAGAAAGAAACCAGAATAAAAAAAAGTAAAATGCAATCAACGGCATAATGAATTACATCGTAAAAGGATGAAAAAAGCCAAAAAGAAAATGACATACCTTTTAAAACATAGTCATATTAATTCCAGACTGTGAAGATGTAGATATATGTCATGATAATCGATCGTTCTAATTTTATAGCGATCCTCACCTATTAAATCGCCTTTAGGTGGTCGATGTGGGATCTATTCACCGATATACACATGTATCAAGTTAAATATTGTGAGACACAAAAACATAGCTTATGATAAATATTGTAATGTATGACAAGGTGGATCAATCCTAATAAATAATAACAATTTCTAATTAATAGCTTAAGGTACATTATGTTTTATAAAAGTTTTACTAGAAATACATTAATTGGAGAACATAAAAATCTTCCACTTATACATGGTTTTGTGAAAAAGTGCACATGATAAGTAATAACATTATGCTAGGATAAACCAATATTCTATAAAAATACAATTTTTCGCCATTGTAGTGGCTTTTAAAATAGTTACTGAAGAAGCAATCAAATTTCAACACTCGAGTCTATAAGACATCTAAAGCGATAAACATCCGCTTCTTCTAATGGATAATGTAGTACATTAGATAATTTTCGTAGAGTTCGCATTATATACGTAAACGACACGCATTATTACTAGATTAATTTTGAAAAATGACACTAATTAATGAAAAATATTTCTAGATGCCCCCTACTAATGGTATATAAGCTTTGGCAAAACCTTGGAAACTTTGCAATTTTTTGTGAATAACAAATAAATCATATCTATCTATTCTATTAAAAGAGTAAATAGATGTCACTTGACACCTAACTAGAATGCCACTTGGCATAACGTGGATACGACACGTATATAATCTATAATTTCCATATTAAAATAATAATTGCATTAATTAAATTAATTTAAAATAAAATATACTCCTATTATTTTGGATTTCAAATTTAAATTTGAATCTATAATTCACATATTTTGTTGGCTTTTTATCCAAACTTCTTAGCTTCTATAATTTTTTTTTTCCTTTTTTGGTTATTATATAATTTTTAGTTATGTATTTTACATTTAACCCATTTTATATATTTTCTATAATCACTTTAAGAGTATAATATTGCTATTTATTTGTAGTTGTTGTAATAAATTTTCATATATATAAATAAATATATATATATATATATATATATATATATATATATATATATATATATATATATATATATATATATATATATATATATATATATATATATATAGTTTTGAAAAAATAAGTTATCTACTATTCCTTGTAGTACACGGGTAATATACTAGTTTATATTATAAGAAAAAAAACTTGCCAACACAAAAAGAGGATATTCAAAGATTGACGACTACATCAAACGAGAAGCTGTTTTGTATGGATCAATGATTTACCCTAACCTTCTGAGAACAAATCCAGTTTAATATCAACACATTTATATTTTAAAGCCTTATTATATACAGTTCACCATCATATTCAATACGAGATGTTTGAATTCCTTGGCAATTCAATAATTTCTCCATAGTTCGCTACATTCCTACCAACCTTGTGACAGTTGGCTAACATCATTAACGACATATCATGGTCACAAACATTAGTACATGTTACGGTTATTTAATGGGTTGATGAGGAAGAGTGAAGGATGACAACCCGTTAGGAATTACAAAGAATTTTCGATTGTGTGACAATTGTCATGTGTTTATGAAGTTTGTTTCAAGAATTATAATTTGTCGCACTATCATATTAAGGGATCCGAATTGATTTCATCACAGTGGATACATCTTGCTCCTAATACAAGGACCTTTGATGATCATCTATATGCTGTTAATTGTACATTTTTATATGTTTCTAAAGTGGTTGTTTACCAAGTATTTGGATCCATAAGTTTTGTGTGCTCTAAAGTATTTAAAAAGGTAAGTATTGTATTTAAATGTAGTTTAATACTTTTGTGTCTAAATATTATTTTTTATATATCCTATTCATTTTGGACACGTTCCAAACCAACTGTAAACTTCAAATTTATTTTCTTTTATTTTTTATTACATGTATATTAGTAATATATATTGATGATTGTTATAAAAGGATACATATTTTACGTTTTGATGTGTAACACACAACATTTGAAAACAGTCGATTATTCTATATACTTGGAGTACATTAATATACTTGGGAGTACGTTTTTGACATTGTTTGCTAAATGTTTAGTGAATTGTTATATGATTCTTTGGCCTCAATATCTGGTTCGGTCTTTTCATTGGGGGAGACTGGGGGAGACTGCCATGAAAAGATGCACCTCTTATGTTTTATTTGTAAATTAGTTTTAGCCGTTTGATACATCCATAAAAACACGTTTAGCGGCGACGTGTATTAGCGGCGACGCCTTTAGCGGCGACAAAGCCCTATGTCGCCGCTAAAGGCCTATGTCGCCGCTAAAGGCGTTGCCGCTTATACCCCTCGAAATATTAAGCGGCAACCCTGGCCTCTTTCCCCCCACTGCATTCTCTCTTTTCTTTTTGGCGCCGACACCTGCTCCGGCGATTTCCGGCGTTCTCCGGCCTCCGCTGCTGCTGCTGTTCGCCTGTAGCTTCTTCCCCCAACTGCAGCTCGTACTCTCTTCCCGCAAAGCCCACGACATGCTCCTTCTAGCTCCTCCGGTGTTCTCCCCTTTTAGCTCCGGTGACTCTCCGATCAACGTCTCCTCCGGCGACTCTCCCTTTTTTGCTTTTGGTACTCTCGATCTCTATCTCTCACTCACATACACACAACCGTTTATATATATGTATTTTTTTAGGTAAAAATACTACAATGTGCTTATATATTGTATTTGGTGTGTATTATGATAATGTTAGTGTGTATTAGGTAAAAAAAAAATATAGATTTGTTAAACTTAGGTGTAAATTTATTTAAATAATTTATAAATTTGTTAATTTAGTGTTTGTTGATTTTTGATAAAATTATATTATTGCTATTTATTTTAAGGTGCAATATTTGTATGTTTGTAGATTTGTTGTGTAATTATTTGTATAAAAGTTTGTAGATTTGTTGTGTAAGCATAAGTTTGTTAATTTAGTTGTGATTGTTGATTTATATAATTTAAGATAAAGTTGTAGATTTATTAAAATTAGGGTAAATTATTTGTATTTTGTAAACATATTTGTAGATTTGTTGTGTAATTAAGTATATATAAATGAGTTAATTGTGGTCGTTTGTATCCTTAAAACTTATGAATGTGAATTGAAGAGCTTAATGTATCATAACCATCATGTTAAAATTAAAACTTGTCATTTGTATCCTTTAAAATTTCCATAAAGTGTTTTATGTTTGTGAATGAATTGAAGAGTTCAAAGTGACATTTTATAGTTTCCGTCAATATTAAATGTTAAATGCAATGAATCTCATTTCGTAATTAAAACTATAAGTTTGTTAAAGAAATTGAATATGTATTTGTAATTGTGTAAATGTGTGTGGTGTGTGTTTGATCTTAGAATAAATACTCGTCCGAAATTGATTTAGTAATAGTTTCGGACTGTCCCCGTTTTGGGACTGCTTTTTGGACACTTTATCTCATTTAGGATGTGAATGCGTATTAGATTATTGGTCGTTTAAGAAATATTCGGTTGTCATTTTTCTCTTTGCTTCTTTGGTATATATATTTCTATATATACTTGGAAGCTAAGGGAAAATGCTGCCGAATTTTTCTTAAACGACCAATAATCTAATACTCATTCACATATGAGGTAAGGTGTTCAAAAAGTGGGATTAGAAGCCTACCCTTGTGAATATATACTCTATTCATTGTCCGATTAAAATTTTAGTTTCTGTAGAGTAAGTCCCTAAGCCCTAACTTACGTTTCAGTTGCGTCATGTCTATCGATAAAAGTTGGACTACTATTCAAAACCGTAATTTGCCCGAGTTCCAAGAAGGACTCAATCTTTTTGCTGAGAGATGTAAAGCATTCGTCGATAGCAGAGGTCAAATCAGATGCCTGTGTGAAAAATGTATAAACAATACATTCACAAGAATTTCAATGATGAAACTTCATATAAATAGATTTGGTTTTAGTCGACGTTATATTACATGGGTTTATCACGGTGAAAGCAGAAATCCAATGGTTGTAGCTGATGTAGCTCCAAGTAACGGGATGCCAGTGTTATCGAAGATGTAATGGGGGAGTCAAGGGAAAACGATACCAATCACGACGAAACAAACTCAGATACAGAGGGTGGGGATGTTGATGATGGGTTTCACAAGTTATTAGAAGAAGTCAATGCAGAATTGTATCCTGGATGTACTTGGTCTTCTTCCCTTGACTTTTTAGCAAAGCTAATGCATGTCAAGGTGAACAATAAATGGACCAATAGTTCGTTTGATCAGCTCCTTTTGTTGTTGCAGTCTTCGTTTCCTAAAGAAAATAGGGTTCCCTCTTCATACTATGTAGCCAAAAATAAACTAAAAAAGATCGGTTTGGGTTACGAGTCTATACACGTGTGCAAAAATGATTGTTTTCTTTTCTGGAAAGAACACAAATCGTTAGACTATAGTCCTATTTGTAAAGAGAGTCGATGGGTTGATAAAAATACAAAGGGTAAAAAGGTAGCTCATAAGGTGTTACGATACTTTCCTTTAACCCCAGACTACAACGTATGTACTGTTCAAAGCACACGGCAAAAAATATGATTTGGCACAGCACCGGGCGATCAGGAGAAGGTACGATGCGTCATCCCGTTGATGGATCTTCATGGAAAGAGTTTGATATAAGGTATCCCAACTTCTCGAGGGAACCCCGAAACGTTCGCTTAGGGCTTGCAGCTGACGGTTTTAATCCATTTGGTAACATGAGTTCGGCTTACAGCACGTGGCCGGTTGTACTCACCACATACAATCTGCCACCATGGCTATGTATGAAAGAGTCCTCATTCATGTTATCCTTGTTGATTCCTCGCCCTAAATCACCCGGGAAAGATATGGATGTTTTCCTTAGGCCGTTGGTGGAAGAGCTCAAGGAGTTATGGCACTCGGGCAAACGTACCAAAGACGCAGCGACAAATACGTTCTTTAATATGAAAGCGGTATTGTTATGGACAATAAACGACTTTCCCGCTCGCAGTAGTCTATCGGGTTGGAGCGGCCAAGGGTACAAAGCATGCCCAACTTGCAATGAAGATACTTCTTCATGTCGTATAACAAGTAAAATCGCATATGTTGGTCATCGTCGATTCTTAATTAGATGTTAACCATCCATGGAGAACGAGTTTGGAATTCAACGGACAACACGAGACTAGAGACCCTCCGAGACAATTCAGTAATGTAACATCCGGCACTAAACCAGGTTAGCAACAAAGCCCTAATCTACATTTAATAGTCAATTATAGCCTAATCAATGGTCATTGGAAATTAATCAAGTGATTAACAAGGTTTATTAGAGAATTCAACTCAATTAGAATCAAATTCATCGGTGCGATGAATCGGGAAATCAATTAATCCGATCAATTTACGACATGAAGGATTAATTCAACTAAGTACATAATTAAATCATGATTAGTGACACTAATCATACACTAATACAATTACTTAACATTAATTATGCAAGACTAAAACAATTCATTAAAACAATGCATCCAAAAGTATTTATGAATTTATAAGAAAAGGGAAATACAAGAATACATTTCTAAATACTTTTATACAAAAAAAAAAAATACCTCAAAAATACCCTTATAGGCCGGCCACAAGGCAAGGACAAAAGGACCAAAAGTTTGTATTTTTTTACTCAACATTTCACCATCAAATCCTCCTCTTTCCTTTCATCCAAGATTTTTCATCATTTCACCACTTTTATTCATCTATAAATAGAGGTTCAAACTCACTTCATTTCTCACACCTTCACAACACAAATCTCTCCTTTCTCTCCCTCTAAAAATCCGGCCTCAAGCCTCAAGAACACACAAAGTGTTCTTTCAAAGTGTTCTTCATATTTTTGAAGTGTTCTTGGTGAAACTTTTGAAGATCCAACCTTCTACTTATTTTCATTCTTCTAAAAACATCAAAGTAAGTAAATACTAACCTATTACATCTTATATTTATGTTTATATAAGTTTTGCATAATATATATAATCACCTACAACAACAAGTTTCATAAAAAACTCAAGTTTATAAGTTTCTAGTTCTTATTTTTAAGTTGTTTCTTTAAATGTGTTTATGAATATGTGAACACATTATAAAGGTGTTAATATTATGAAAACATGTGATATATATGTGTTTTTATAACTATTATAACTTTTATACAAGTAGTCTTTGAATAAACAACAAGAATCATAAGTTGTTGTAAGTTTATAAACTACGGATTTTCGGCAGAAAACTTATATCAACTTTGAAAAATCATAACTAATTCATAACTCAACGAAATGAGTTGATTCTTGTCTCAAAAGTTAGATCTATGTCTTAACTATAGATCTGCAAATTTTCATGATTTATTGTGAAGTTTAAGACCTCCAGAAATTATTTGGGAAACCGAAAGTTTGACAGCTCAAAAATGGCCAACATAGCGTTTTTAACGAGCTTTTTCACCAACCTAAACAACTCGAAAAATGGCCGTTCTTGATTCTAAAAATCCTTTGTATATAGTAGTTGAATGTCCTAGAAAACCAAAGTCTAAAACATTTTGGAGCTTGGTTAAAAACAGCCTCAAAGTAGGCCGAAAAACCTCCGAAAAAGCTGGAAAATTATATATATATAAACTTGACGTTTTAAGCGCATTTTATTTATAAACTTGTAATGTTGGGTGATTTAAGACATAAAAATCTATAAATATACATATTATCATATATTAGAGATATTAAGTCCCTATTATCATTTAGGACTCGATTAAGCTTATCCGGCTTCATCACCCATCAAACAACGCTAATTTGCATTTTACGCTCGTTTTTGCCGACGCACTCACGGTGAGTTCTCATAGCCCCTATTTTCACACTGTTATATTTTGGGGATGAAATACATGCTTCGTTTTTATATGGACACAGAAATATTTTCATTTCTATTATGTATTACACATTGGGTTCCATTAGCTCTGATATCATGAACCGTTAATTGCATTTATTTGTAAGCGCGAATATATTGTTGATAGATCTATTGGGAGTCATGTCCCCCACTCGGGTTAGTTGGTTTGGCTAACGGCGGGTGCATATATATTCAACAAACGGTATTACGTATGGGAATACTGCACAGAGCAAACTTATGTTAAATTAAGCTTCGGTTGCACGATGGTTTATATGTAATACATAACAAGGAATTTATGATTTTATAAATTTAACCTCTATTATTATTGTCCATACAAGTCAGATTTACGTGTAAACCTATGAGCTCACCAACAATTTTTGTTGACGTATTTTAGCGTGTATTTTCAGGAAATTAAGGCAAGTATGCCTCAGCCGTATTTTACTTTCAAGCTTCCGCATCCATGGAGTCGCATGCATATTCAGTTTATCGGAGATTTAGCTGCATTATTTTGAATATTTAATTATGTAATTAAATCTCTGTATTTGTGCGAACTTCATTTCTCATTTCAGACTCTGTAAAACATTTCTATGCTTTAAAGCTTTATCAATGTATTTTAAAAACGTCCATATAGTGGTCGTTCATTATGATTATGGTTACGCTTCCGCACTCGTCACGCCTCGCTGCCAACCGGGGTAGCAGGGTGTGACAAGTAACGAAGAAATAAAAGCTCAAGTAGATCGTCTACCGACTCATACTCCTGGAAAACATTCTAACTTCGGAGGTGTTAAGAGAAAACGAGAGGCTTTTGAGTTGAACTGGACCAAACGAAGCATATTTTTTGAACTCGAGTATTGGTCTTCTCTGCAACTGAAGTACAACTTAGATGTAATGCATATCGAGAAAAATGTGTGTGACAGTTTATTGGGTACCCTTCTAATGAATGATAAGTCCAAAGACATGTCAAAGGCCCGCATCGACTTGGAAAATCTAAAGATTCGAAAATCTTTATGGTTGCAAAAAAGGGGCAACAAGTTATTTAAGCCCCATCCAAAATACACTTTCACAGATGCTGATCGAAAACTTTTTTGTCAATTTATAAAACATGTTAAGCTTCATGATGGGTTTGGATCTAACATGAGAAAGAAAGTGATAGATAATGATACTAATATTTCTGGGTTGAAGTCTCATGACTGTCATATTCTTATCCAACGTCTAATACCGATTGGAGTCAGAGCTTTTTTGGGCAAAGCTATATATACCCCAATAGTAGAGCTTTGCACGTTTTTTAAGCAACTTTGCTCCAAAACGCTGTTGGTGGAGGATATGATGAAAGCGAATGATGCTATCATTACAATCATGTGCAAATTAGAAATGATTTATCCTCCAACATTTTTTGACATTATGGTTCATTTAGTTTTGCATTTACCTAACGAAGCCCTCTCCGGAGGCCCGGTATATATGAGATGGATGTATCCATTTGAAAGGTATATGAAAAAACTAAAGTGCTATGTCAGAAATAAGGCGAGGCCCGAGGGTTCCATAGCTGAGGGTTATGTTGCTGAAGAAGCTTTAACTTTTTGTTCAATGTACCTTCAAGATGTGCAGACGAAATTCTTTCGTCCAGAGAGAAACCGAGGATGTTGACATCGAAGAAACAAAGTTGTGGGTGTTTGAATCTAAATGCCTACCGACTAGCGCAATGGAAGAGAAAACTCTTGATGTAAGGGACAAAAAGAACTTAGAATGGTTTGTCCTCGATAGCTGTGAAGAAGTCAGACAATATATGAAGTAATTAATGATTCCATCTTTACCTTTTATTATTTGATTTATATTTCTTTTCTCATTTACTAATTCTAAATTATTTTGTCATCAATGTAGTGAATTCAAGTCAGAACACTCACAACTTGATTTAAGATCTAACTTTCCTACGTGGTTCCTCCATAAGGTAATACAAAATAACAAAAGTATATGCTTGAAATTCTAAGATAATACAAAATAACACACTAATTTATATTTGGTAGGTCTATGATATGCAAACACAAAATTCTCCATTATACCACAAAGAGTTGTCAGCTCTTTCAGTAGGTGCGCGAGCAAAAGCCTATACTTACACTGCATGCATAGTCAACGGTGTTAGGTTTATGGTACATAGCCGTGACACACAACGAACAACACAAAACTCTGGTGTTTCAGTAGATGGAGAGAATGGAGAGAAATATTATGGTCAGCTAGAAGAGATCATTGAGTTGCGTTATCCACCTAGTATTCGACTGTGCTATTTCGGTGTAAGTGGTTCGATACTCGAAGGGGAGTCTTATGTGAAAACAATATCACAAGTATCGACACACAACACGAATGGGACAAGGATGATCAACTCATATTCGCTTCGCAGGCCAAACAAGTGTTCTACATCCGAGAACCTTCTCGAGGAAACCAAAATCAAAACCATCGGTGGGTTGTTGAAAATTTTAACCATCGTAAGATTTGGAGTATGCCAATAAACGATGGTCGTGTTGTCAATGACGACAATGGCTCCGCCGAAAATGTTGATAATGGTTCTGCAGAAAATGTTGACGTCGTTCATACTAACTGTTCGTCTAATTGCAGACTTGTAATCGACTTCACCCAGTACTTTGAAAACTTGCACTCGACAGGTGAAGTTGAAGTTAGTGTGCCAACTGGTACCGTCAATGAATTGTCTGAAGGCGAGACTGATTATGATGAAAGCGATTCTGATTATGATAGTGAAATGTCTGGCGGCAAGACTAATTATGAGGAGAGTGATTCTGATTAGAACACTTATTATTGTAATTATATTTGATTAGAACAGTTAATGTCTGGCGACAAGACTTATTATTGTATTGTATTCCATTTAGTATTTGTCTATTCTATATCGTTTAACTTTTCAGGTATGGATTTTCTTTGGGGTATTCTATTTTATTTGATGGCTGATGTCATGCCTCGAGGACATGATGGAGATGGCCGAGAGGATCCACCACCTCCAGGTGGCCGTGGTCGTGGTCAACACGAGATGGATGGTAATTAAGTCTTTAAATATATTCATTCATTGATAATGATTTTTTGTGACTGATATTCTTTAATTATAATTGCAGTTGTACCACCTCGGTGTAGAGGCAAGGCTAAAAACCTTAACCTCACACCGACCTGGGAGAAAAACGGGAGAAATCCCTTACCGTTACATTTCCATAACTACACTGGTACCACTGTTGGTGAGTTACATGATCTCTTCATCCGCGAGGCTAGTTCTTATATATGGCGTGACATAGCTTTGGATAGAGATACATGGAAAAAGGTCTCTGCTGCCGAGAAGAATGCTATGTACGAGCATCTACGGGTAAATTATATTTTATGTATATTTCATATATTTATTTCTAATTGCTTGTTAAGTAACTTTCTAACTTTATTTTTGTTTTTAGCCGTATTTTGATATTCAAGGGGTGATGGAAGACCCACAACAATGCAGGTTAAAAGAAGGCCTTGAACATATGCTTTCTACTCGTTACAGAGGCCGCAAGACATATGCCAAAACACATTTTCTTAGTGTAGGAGGGTATGATGAGATAGAGAGAGCTAGAGCCACCCCTCCTGAAGGTATGTCCGAAGGAAATTGGAATAAGTGTGTTGACTTTTTCACGTCCGACAAGCATAAAAAGCGTTCGGAACAAAATAAGTTAAATCGTGCAAAACAAGTCATCAAAAATCATGGTGGGACAAGCTCATATAGTAGCACATCCTACAAAAAAGTAAGTCACAATTAAGAATTATGTAAATATATACATGTATATGTATGTATTTAAATGTTTTTAAAGTATAATCTAAGTTTTAATGTTAAACAGAATATAAATCGAGTCCAAGTTTATCGTGATGCTCATGTCAACAAACAAGGGAAATTCGACACACCATTAGCCGAGGAAAATTATGTAAGTTTTTAGTTATTCAACTTAATGTTGATGTTTAATTCTTGAATGTGAAGTACATTATTGTTTTTGCTTTAAATTTAAGACTATACAAATCTTTTTAAGCATCTTTAGGAAATACAGAATTCCTTATTGCGTGAGATTGGTGAACAATATGAACGATCAAGCTCATCAATCAATCCATCAATCAATCCAACTCCAGTCGACGAGGTAGCCATTTTTGAGAAGGTATTGGGCTCTAGACGGGGACATATTAAAGGAATTGGATATAAACCTTCTGGGATGTCAACTTCCAGTCAAGGATATACCCAATCCTCACGCCCTACTGAGGTAACTTATTTACCAAATGCAACACACACACACACACACACATATATACTTGTAATTGATGATCATAGGTCGACAGAGTCAAAATTACTTGTAGTTTGTTGATATAAGTTATGTATACTTATAATAGGTTGGTTTGGATCACATATACGTCTTATTGATAATCATAGGTCAATATGAGACACATTCGCTTGTTATCGCTTGATATAGACGATATATACATGTAAATGATGATAATGATAATTGGTTGAAATGTGTAATATATACTTGTAATGGATTGATGATAAAGATTGTATTTACCTATAATGGATTGATATAGCTCATATATACTTGTAAAGGATTGAGATAGATTATATTTACCTATAATGGATTGATATAACTCGTATATACTTGTAAACGATAATATATATAGTTGGTGTTTTGTTACTTTAAATGATATATAGTTGGTGTTTTGAAATGTGTCATATATACTTGTAAACGGTCATATATATAGTTGGTGGTTTGTTACTTTAGTATTTTAGTTATGTTAGTTTGTTATTTTAGCTTATATATAAGTTGCTAATATAGTTGTTTATTTTGTAGCCGGATAATGTAGATGCGTTTCTTCGAAACCCAAGGTTTAGATCGGCACTTTCTGATATGATAAAGTCATTTTCGTCTCAAAATGACATGGGAAGCGAGGAGGGTCAAGATCATGATATGGGGAACGAAGAGAATGAAGACGATGAAGATAATGACGAGTAGTTTGCTAGTCTAATGTGTAACAAACAATTAAACGGGTTATATATATAAGGATTTTGTAGTTGACGAATGTTTTGTATATATGAAATTTATGTATTACTCTTTCCAGGTTTATTAAATTATAAACTGTTTCCAGGTTTATTAAAACAGGTTTTATTGAATTTTTAAAAAAAAAAATTTTAAAAAAAGATCAATAGCGGCGACACTATTAGCGGCGACAAGAGGTAATAGCGGCGACACTATTAGCGGCGACATCAATAGCGGCGACAGTTCGAGCATAGCGACAACATTATAGCGGCGACATAATCAGCGGCGACTTTTGGAGGCTTTAGCGGCGACATTTGTCGCCCCTAATACCCTTATTTCTTGTAGTGACAAGGACCTTTGATGATCATCTATATGCTGTTAATTGTACATTTTTATATGTTTCTAAAGTGGTTGTTTACCAAGTATTTGGATCCATAAGTTTTGTGTGCTCTAAAGTATTTAAAAAGGTAAGTATTGTATTTAAATGTAGTTTAATACTTTTGTGTCTCAATATTATTTTTTATATATCCTATTCATTTTGGACACACTCCAAACAAACTGTAAACTTCAAATTTATTTTCTTTTATTTTTTATTACATGTATATTAGTAATATATATTGATGATTGTTATAAAAGGATACATATTTTACGTTTTGATGTGTAACACACAACATTTGAAAACAGTCGATTATTCTATATACTTGGAGTACATTAATATACTTGGGAGTACGTTTTTGACATTGTTTGCTAAATGTTTAGTGAATTGTTATATGATTCTTTGGCCTCAAGATCGAACAATATATCTGGTTCGGTCTTTTCATTGGGGGAGACTGCCATGAAAAGATGCACCTCTTATGTTTTATTTGCAAATTAGTTTTAGCCGTTTGATACATCCATAAACTCAAATAATAAGAGCGTTTGTATGGAAGGATGCTAGTTCAGTTCTACCCAGATCTACGATGTCACTTTATATATTATTTGGGTAACGCACATGCTTTTATCAGCTATGACTTGCAATTAATTAACCATAAATTAAAGTAGACAATAGCATGCAGATTGAATTTCTTGAAAAAATAATTAGTTTTGGAGGTTAAGATGGGATAAATATCTTCAAATTAAACATGGTGTATGTCCAGTTTAAACATGTTGAAACATAGTGATATAATTGGATAAATATTCTTCAACTTAAATATATATCTTTCTTATAAATATTGCTAGTTGTATGAATAAATGAATGCAGGGAAGAGGTTTGGGAAAATTGCAAGTTTAAAGCAACTCCTCCAAGAATTCATGAGCATATACCATTCTAAGTCAACATCATTTATATACCTTACAATTGTGAAACCAAAACGCACCGTTTTAGGTGCTTTTGGTTTTGGTGATTTTCAACTTTGCAAGGAGGTCCTTGTGCTTTTTAAAAATTACAAAAAAAATCATCATAGTTCAAAAGTTGGTATGATTTCAAATTACTTTTGTCAAATGTATAACAAAATTCAAGGGATTTCTAATTAATCAATCTATAAATTATTTCGACAGAAAAAAGATGAATTATTTAACTTTTTAATTTTGTTGAATAGATGAAATTCATGAAACAAGTAACCATTTAGATTTTCAATTTAACGTAACAAAAAATATATATAAAAACTTATTTTTTCAAACAAAGTAATTATGTAAACCGAATAAAAACTTATTGTTTCAAACAAAGTAAAAAAAAATATATAAAATATTTCACAAGCTTATTAAAAAATATATAACTAACTAAAAATTGAAAACTTATTAAAACTAAATATAACATAAACAAACTTATTGATAAACATATAACAATAAAAAAAAATCAAAAACTAATGGGGTTTATCCCATTTGGTAAGATAGGTGTTATGTAAGTGAAGGGTCATGGGTACGACTCCCGTCGGAAACAAGTTGAAATTTAGGTGGAAATAAGTCTTGTGGTAATGGAGTAATTTAGGAGTAGGAATGTGATAGTTTGTCGTCAAAAAAATCAAAAATCAAAAATCAAAAAGTAATATATATATACACACACACACACACACCCTGTGGAGGCGGTTGTCATTGTAAAATGATGAGTTTTAACATAGGATATAGAGATTGTTTTAAAGAAAAGAAATGAAAAGGAAGTAAAATAAAAAAAACATGGAAGTTTTTTGCATTTAATTGTACCGTCATATTGTGCCAATAAAGATTGAGAAACTTTAAAATTATAAATATACATATAAAAAACATTAAAAAATAGTTCAAAGAATTTTAATGAATAACATGTTGTGATTGTTGTCTTCAATCAAAGGAGTAAGAAATTTTTTTATTTTCCCCTTTTGTAATGTTTTGTTTTGTTTTTTGGTTTTTTACGTTTTGCCTAAATATAAATTTTAATTTGTATTTGGACTTTTTTCTTTTTATACTTCATAATTGTTTTTTCTTAAATAAATTTATTTATCAATTAATTAAATGTATTTTTAGTTTATAAGAGATATTCGTTACATTGTAGGTAATATTGTCATTTCTATTTATTTTAAATAAAAAATGTTATTGTTAGACAGTATTATATCTGATTGTTTTTATGTTTTTATATTTATACATAAACTTTATTTATTTTATATATAAAACTCTTTAAATAATAAATATTGAATTCAACATTTTTTTTGTACATCAACTTCTTCAATATTTAATTACATATTTAAATATTGAAAATTTTCGCTTCCACCTCAATTTGAAGAATAAAATTACCGTGATTCATTTTGTTTAGTTTTTTGTTTTTTGGTTTTGTCTCACAAGATGCATATAAAATATCAATTTTTGTTATTCATATTTTTTTGTGTAAAAAAGAGGTTTAATATAAAAAAAGCAACAACTTTTTTTTTGTTTTTGCGGTTAATCTATCCGTGTTATTTTTTACCAATAAATCATCATGATATTTATTTGTTTGTGATTTTCAAAATTTTTCTTTTTTTGCCAACAAAGTCATTAAGTTTGAGGGCTTTTCATGGAAAACATGATTTTTTTTTGTGGAAAATACAAGATTGATTTTTTTTTTCTTTCAAAAACCAGAAACAAAATAATAACATAAGGACTTTATTAGGAAAAAATAACATGGAGAGACGAAACCATAAAAAACATGAAAACATGTTGTTTTGTTCATATAAAACTCTAAAACAAACAATATACTTTAGAGATAATCAATTGAGTCAAACCAAATTCGTAAAACAATATGTAACCCACTAATGCTTAAACACACAAATGCACTGACGTTGTTGTTATTATTGAAGTATTGCACATGTTTCTATTTCTTAACATCATAGCTTATTTTAAGCAATAAAAACTACATATTTGACGGAAACCCGCAGTAACGCGCGGAGAACCATAACCCTAGTTATCAACAATCATCAAGTTTACATGGCTTTCTATTGAAGGAATTAACCATGCCAAGCAATTTCATTGATGAAAACCAATCTTAGCATAACTTAAACATATCAAACTAAAATCCACATGGAATCAAATCAACACTACAAAATAAAAGTGTTTTAATTAGTGACTGAACATTTGTGTCAGTAATACTCAAAAATCAGTCACGAAGATTAAATTAATTGGTTACTTATATGATAAGATTGATTTTGCTACAAAAATCCTAAAATAAATAAAGTAGTAATTAAGATACCATGTCGTAGGCACGATGACATAATCTCGTTATAAGATCTGCATGAGTTATGAGTTAGGTTTTCTGGTCCACAGCTGCCGCTGGTGTTTGGGCACGCACCCGAGAGGGATGTCACTCATGAGTCATGATGTATTTCTATTTACAATGAATATTTCTTAAAATGTTTAAATTATATTATAATAAATACATGATAAATAGAACTAAGACACTATGTTTTAGTTATTATATTTTCAAAATACCATGCATATTTTGGTTAAAAACACGAGGACTCGAAACATTATAAAACTGAAAACTTCATATTGTGGTTCTTTTTCAGGTGTGAGTCTGAGTCTGAGGCTCGAAACTTACAAGACCATAGACCATAATAAAACCTGATGATTACATGTATACCGGGTATGTTTAGTTTAATTTTGCCCAACAAACAACATATATATAGTTTTAAGTATTAAATAACAAGAAAATTGCAACCAAACCTTCATTTAGACGGACCATACATGGATTAAGCCATACATGCATGTTGCATGTATAAATCTCGTTACGCTCCTCGTTATAGAAAACGGATGAAATATTTTGAAGGGCTTCAGAAGCCGAACTCTTTCCACAGGCGTGTTCGTCTAATGGAACAACATTATTTGCTGTTATTTTGGAGACACATTCTCCTGTCAAAATGTTGTTGAAATTTATGGAAACGGAATCTTGTGCATTACCAAACTGGCATGGTTAGTAAAAGACCAATAATTTACAAACTACATATGTACATCATATGACCCAGATATTTTATGTACCATTTATTCCGGTTGAATGATAGGCAGAATTAGCTATGCGAGCCGAAATAATAAGCTCCTGAACGTATAAGGAGTTAGGACTGCTGCACCCCAAAGGAATATCAAATGAAGTCACAAGTTCTCCATGCATGTTCCACACAGCTATAGTTCCGTCTATTAATAAAGTGAGAAATAATCGCTTGCGATGAAGAAAGATAAATCTTGATGGAGTCGTAAAATTCGTCTTGCTAACTTATTTTAAATCACAAGTTTGTACCTAAGTAGAAAAAAAAAAGGATTGAGACTCTAAGTATGCTTCCATATTATGGCAATAATTAATTAAGCATGAATAACAAGAAAATTCCTCACATCAAGAATCTCAAGATTCTCGTCTTTTTGCTTGATAAGAATCTTCTCATTTAACAGCTCAATGAATTCAATGTTCTTGTGTCGGTGAAGACCATGTTTGAAAGAATTATGAATGCAATCATGTCTTGTAGTTGATTTACCTCTAAAAAGAAGCTCAATCACACACACAGACACATAATCTCAAAATGAAAGAAGTGTATTTAACAACTTATATAATACCTAATCCTGGAAACAAAGAGAATTCTTACCTGAAAATTGAAGTTGTTCGGTAGAGGAATCGCTTAGGAACCAGACTATGTTAATTTTAGGGCTCGATTAGCAGAGTAGGTGGAGCAATAGAGGCTGATGAGGTGACGAAGACGCAAACGAAGTCGGAGGCACAACCCGAGCCGAGGAGGAGCCAGCGGCAGAGTGAATAACACCCTCAAATCGTTAATTTTAAGGCTCGATTAGCGGAGGAGGTGGAGCAAGGCCGGTGGTAGAGGCTAACAATGTGACGGAGACGAAGACGCAGTCAAAGCCGAAGGCATATAATCAGAGCCGAGGAGGAGCCGGAGATGGAGTGAAGGCAGAGGAGGACGGGCAGATTGAGAGCAGAGTCGAGAGAGTATGTGAGAGATGGACAAACGAATATATCTCTCTAGTAATGAATCTATCACATATAACTTTCTAGTAATCAATCATAATTTTGTATTTGAATCAAATATATTACTATTGGATTTTTTTTTTTAAATTACAAAATTATAATAGATTTTAAATACTTCTATTCTTAATCTACCCCGTATACCCCAATGAGGATCACAGAACTTACATTCCCCACCAAAATGCCAAATTGCCTTCGATGTGAGTCGAACCGTAACCTCTCACTTAAATATCACCGCTCATACCAAATAAGCTAATTAATGAATAAAAGACAAAATAAATTACTATTAATGATAAAAGTTAAATAACGTTGCTATTAACGATAAAACAGACAAAATTTGTTGCTATTTTTCGTGATTAGCCCTACATTTTGATAGTTCAAACTAAATTAACATAATGCTAAATTAAGAATTTCAAAATTATGACATGCATTCAAGTTCAACTAAAACAGATTAAAATAGGATTAACGTAAGAGTTATGATAAATTTAATATTTTGTTACCATATGATAATTTGAAATACAACCTCATTATTAGTCTCAGAAGGAGATGTGACCGAAAACATATGCTAGAGAGAATTATAAAGAAGAAGAGTCAAAATATTTGATATTAAATATCTGATATTCAATATTGATTATATAATATAATTCGATATTACATATATAGTATTGAATAGGCATAATCAAAATTTAAAAATATACAATGTTAGAATTGAATTCGATATTAAATATAGACACGGGCGGATTTAATGTATAGGTACTGGTGTCATAGATTTTCAAATTGATCGATGTATTAGATATGTATTCAAATATCGATTGACACCTATGAATTTTTTGAGGTGACACCAAGAAAAAAAAAGTATATCTCAACAATGAACAACTATAAATAGTTAAATACATATATAAGGTTTAAAAAACATAAAAAATGAGTATAAAATAAAAAATCAAAATCCACAAACCTATCTGCATCTTTGTTACATCCAATCAATAGAGAAACAAGTCTTGGCAGAGGGTATAAACAACCAACAAATGATGATGAGAATGTGAAGTTATGCAGATGGTTTAGAGAGATGTAAACAGTTCTGAAAAAATAAAACTAAAACTAGATGCGAAGATAAATAGAAAATGAACCAAGTTGAAAGTTGTAATAATTAATGAAAAAACAATGCATGCCTCCCTTATATTGGAAGTCGTACAAATTGAATGGGACGGTGGTTCATAGGGGTGATCAACGGTTTGGTTTATGAGTTCGTTGGTTTCTTCGGTTTGAAATTTTTTTTTGTCCTAAACCAAAAACCAAACCAAGCCAAATTCAAAGCTACATAAACCAAACCATAAACCAAATTCGAATTCGGTTTGGTTTGGTTTATAAACCAAATAAACCAAATATTAAACAACAAAACTTTCAAGCATCTTTAATTGCCAAATACAATCCCAAAATATAAAGTTAACATACATAAAATGTTTTAAGTCAAAACACATTAACCCTAAAAATATCATGTTTCCAAACAGCCTAACATTCAAGATTATATTATTTTCTTCTTCAATCATTTGCTCCCAAATGATATATATATATATATATATATATATATATATATATATATATATATATATATATATATATATATATATATATATATATATATATATATATATATATATACACACACACACACACACACACATATATATATATATATATATGTGTCTGTGTGTCTGTGTGTGTATATTCGGTAATTGGGTTTTGTTTGATTTTTATCGGCTAGACCATAAACCAATCTAAAAACCGAGTATTATAATCGGTTTGGTCTGAAACCAAACCAAAAACCAATTTTCAAATTTGGTTTGGTTTTAATCGGATTCGGTTTGGTTTGGTTTTCGATTTTCTTGGTGTTGGACCAAATAATGCCGACCCCTAATGATTCATTGGAATGGAATTGATGTTGCATTAACTAATATATTAATTGTTTTGTATTTATTAATTGTTACGAATAAAAAATTAATTGGAATGGTTAATTTAATCATTTAATATTTAAATAGTTTTTGATAATGAACAATTAAATGTAGCATTGTTCTGTAAAAAATGATTTCTTAAAAAACTTGAACAAAGATACATGAATCATTTTAAAATTAAAAAGCTCGTAGAACCAATTATAGAATGCAATTTGTTTTTCCTCATAAGTATTGTAATTTTATTATAAATATTTGTTACTTAATTCCGGTAAACAAACCCAATTACCAAAGAACTAAAAAATAAACTATTAATTGAATTTTGGTATTATAGTGACACCCATAAATTTTTTTCCTGGATCTACCCCTGAATATAGAGTATCTAATTTTTATTAATATCAATATTTGGATATTTAATGTTGGAATACACAATATGTGATATCTTACTTGATATTAAATACTCAAGACTCGATGTTAATCGAATTATGGTGCCAACAGATGATCGACTTGTATAATGCATTAGAATCAACATCAACTTCGTACTTCACCCTTGCATTAACAAGGGGTTTATCATTTAAGAAATAATAGAAAAGTATAGGAAAGTGTCCAGAACATTCTTTTTTCTTTGCATTTTTTTCTTTCCGAAGATAACGAAACAACATTAAAAGATAAATGAGGTGGTTGTTTACCTTTAATTAAAATCCTATGAACAATCAACTTGAAGAACTTTGAATCTGAATTCATTCATAATTCGTTTTCTTGTGATGATATTTTACCTAAAAAAATGCAAATGAAATAAGAGAATGAAAATAAATAAATAAATAAATAAATAAAGGTTTAAGAAAGAAATCGAAATAAACAAAAAGTAAATTGGAATCAACCACGTAATGAATTGCATTGAAATAGGATGAAATAAAAAGCCAAAAAGGAAATGAATATGAAAAGAAGCGTTTAATAAATTACGTACCTTTTATATCACCGTCATATTAATTTGAGGCTGTGAAGATGTGGAGACCGTGATAATCAAACATTCTAATTTTATAGAATTCCCCGCCTACTAAATCGCCTTTAGGTGGTCGATGTGGGATCCATTCACAATGTGATACAATACGCTTTAGATAAATATTGTAAGTATGACAACAATGACTTAACGTTATCTTTTATAAAAGTTTTACTAAAAATACATTAAGTAAAATAACACAAAAATCTTTCTCTTATATATGGTTTATGAAATGTGTAAATGGTAAAGAGTAGAGCATAAACATTATGTCAAAATATACATACTTATATACCAAAATATAAATTCGTTCCATTGTAATGGCTTTCAGAATAGTCACAAAAAAAGTTGTTAGATTTCGATGCTTGAGGATACAAGACATCAGAAGTGATAAACATCCCCTTTTAAATGATATATAACTTTTAGAAAAACTTTGCAAATTTATTTGAACAACAAATAAAGCATACTTAGGTGTTGTTCGTTTTTTAAGATGTTGATGTCTGCGGTCTGCGAACTTAGCTGTAGAAATGCGGTCAGAAAAGATGGCTTAAAGGTCTGCAAACGTCCGCAAACGCGGGAAGACGTTCACAGACGCGGGAAGACATCCGCAGACGATGCGGCAAACGCAGGAAGATGTTCGCAGACGCGGGAAGACGAAAAAAAACAAACGCACTATCATATAAAACATATTCCCGCGTCTTCAAGTTCGCAGACAGAAGAGATTCGAAGATCTTCTAACAAAAAACAAACAATGCCTTAAAGAAAAAACTTGGCAGACACAAGAAGAGCAGATTTAAAGACGAAGAGCAGATTCAAAGATAGATGATTACATTGATCAATGATCCAATTTGACCATCTGTTAACAAATCCCGTTAACAACAAACTTAAATTTTGATGCGTTATTATATGGGATTGACATGATTTTTACTTATGTTTATCATCACATTTAGGACGTTTGATTTTCTCACCAATTCAATAATTTCACCCAAGTTCGAAACATTCCTAGCAACCTTGCACTTGGCTGACATCATAATTAAATGGCATATCGTGGCCACAAACATTAGTACATGTTAGAGTTGTTTTATGGGTTGATGAGGAAGCCTAAAGGACTACTACTCATTAGAATTACAAATAATATACGAGTTTGTGATGATTGTCATGTGTATAACTGTTTATGACGTTTTTTTTTGTCGCACCATTATATTAAGGGATTCAAATAGATTTCATCACTGTGGATAAATCTTGCTCCTATAAGATTTCATCACTGTCGCACCATTTGATGTTCTTCTGATTGTTGTTAACTATACATTTTCAATCCTTCAAAAAGTGGTTTTTTCATCAAGTATTTGGATACATAAGTTTTGTGTGCTATAAAGCATTTAAATAGGTAAATATTATATTTACAGTTTGCATGTATTAATTTTAATGCGTAGTTTTGGGTCTAAACATTATTTTTGTATATCCTATTAATTTATTTTTAATAAAATATAGAATCGTCCCCATACATACAACATAGAATTTTTAGGATCCAAACTGTGAGATGAGAGCTTGTCGCCTAGCATGCATTAACAAATTAACATGATATATGTGGTACAAATTTGAGCTCTCGTCAAATTGTCACAAAGTATATAGGACCCAAACTCTTTTATGTAATTTGAAATTGAGAAGTTACTAAACCAGATCATTTTTATCAAATATAATCATTTGTTGTTGTTGAGGATTTGTATGTATGTATGATTTCCATTAAACACCATATACCGGAGTACTATATGTTCATTACGTTAAATTTTTAAAATTTCAGGTACATATATTCAAAATTGTATTACGAAAAAATTGTGTTTTTTCAAGTGATTGGAAAAATCAAAATAACATATTTATATTCTTAATAAACATATATACTTTTATTTTAGTTTTTAAAAAAAGATTTTTATTGATGCACATTTTATGGTTTAACAAAAGAAATTATTATTGGAAAAATAACAATGAAAATTTAAGTTTATTTAAAATAAAAAAATATGCATTAAAAAATAAAATGTTAAAATTGATTTCGGTTTCCTAGTAAAAGTAATTAAAATCTTAATTGAACTTCTTTTTACGAGCACGGACACACATACATATAGGGTTGGATTCCGGTAAAAACTATCAATTCCGCGAGAACGTGAGAAACACTCTAAAATTTGTTATTCAAAACTGATATTTTAACGAAGAGTTACGTACCAGAATAAATGGTATTTAGGATACTCATGGTCGGGCTGTGGATGTTGGATTTTCTGAAAAGTTTATAACCGAAAAGATCACCCCCCTCCGCGCCCGGACTGACATGACTGGCCACTGGTTATTGATGAAAGACTGGTTATAAATCTATTTAAAAATCTGCGACGAAAAAACACATGTATAATCGCCACAAGTACTTTCAATATTTGTTGGGTGCTTTCACCGACAACTGGACCAATAACTTGCAATAATCATATGGTTTGGAACAGTGATGATTTTCGGTGAGACCATGACCCAAGATGTGTGATGCGATGTAAAAATGATCTATTTTTCCTTGTCATCTCCTTTAGCTACTTTTCTAAATAAGTAGGAACCTTGAGCTAACCACTATCATTGTTGCTACCATTGAACACATATGGGTTTATGATCAAATCTTGAGAGACTAAGGCCAATTCATTGAAAAGAGAAGGTCCACAAGATTTAGTAATTATATATAGAGAAAATTTGCACCAATATTTGGTGATTATACAATTTGGTGTTGTTTACATAAGTTAACTACTTATTCTAAATAATGAATAAGTTTTTTTTACATATTCACATAAAATAAGTTTCTAATAGCCTAAATAAAAGTCAAATTGAAACTGAGATATGATCCATTTCCTTTAACTTAATTATATTTCAGTTTCATGCCACTTTTAGCCCATGACCTAACACAAAGAATATTGCTTGGATGCTTAAATACGAAAGTGACTTTTTTTTTGCCTTCCAGTCGCATGCCACCTCTATCTTAGTGTGGAATAAATCTTGCTTAAGTCCGCTGTGGTGGTGCCCGTCGATTTCCTCTGCAAATGATACATTACTCCATGCATCTTCCTTTCTCAAGGACAACCATAATTAAGATCCACAGGGGATAAGATGGTGACTTTCTAAGGGCTCTGCAGGTGGGAGGCCAGCGGATGAGTCTGCAATGTGGCGATGTAATGAAGTTTTAAGCAAAGTATCATAATGCGTATTATGGAAAAGTCTGCTGGGAAAGAAAGCGGAGAAATGTGTAAGAAAAGTTTAGTAATTAAAGTGTCCAAAACTTTACTTTTCTTTGCATTTTTAAGTGAGACAGTTATTTACCTTTCATTAAAATACTATGAACAGTCAACATGGAGAACTTAGAACCTGAATTCATCATTCGTTTTATTCTCATGATTTGTTACCTACAAAGAATGCAAATGTATAAGAGAAGGTACAAAAGGCTTAAGAAAATTAATCATAATAAAAAGAAAGTAAAATGCAATCAACAACATAATGAATTTGTAATAGTATGAAAAAAGGCCAAAAAGGAAACGAATATGAAAGAAAATTGTTTCATAAATGACATACCTTTTAAATTACTCTCTTTTTAATTCCAGACGGTGAAGATGTGAAATTCATGATACCCGTCGTTCTTATTTTATAGCGATCCTCCCCTACTAAATTGCCTTTAAGTGGTCGATGTGGGATCTATTCGTCGATATACACATGCATCAAGTAAAATTATATGATACAAAATAACACAGCTTATGATAACTATTGTAATTGTAATCTTTGACAAGGTGGATCAATTAATCCTAAGAAGTATGAATTATTTCTAATAGATTAACAACATGTTTTATATAAGTTTTACGAAAAATATATTAAGGGAAAGAATACAAAAATCATCCTTATACATGGTTTGTGAAACGTGTACATGGTAAGTAGTAGAACATAAACATATTGGTAATTTTTTTCAAAAATATACCGCTTCGACGGATCTATATAAATATAAAATATGAACATTAAATATTTGTATCAAATCTCAAATTAAGAATTGAATAGTTATCACATTCTTTAAATATTTTATGTTAAATACATATACATTGTTGAATAAATGATATATATAAAATACAATAGTAATCACATTTATTATGCAAGGGTCAGTTACTAAAATAGTAACAACTTTTGAATTTTTTTTATCATTTGTAACAATATTATTTATTTTTTTATCACTAATAGTATCAACATTTGTATTTTTGATTTGAATAACATCAACTTTTGTATTTTGTACCCTTAATAACATTAACTTTTGTATTATTTTTATCATTTATAGCAATAACTTTTTTAAGTTTTGCTATAAATAATAAAAAAATATAAAAGTTGATGCTATTAATGATTAAAAAAACTAAATAATGTTACAATAAATGCTAAAAATGCATAAAGTTGTTTCTATTTTTAGCAATTAGCCCAATATGCAATGTTGAATATATGATATATAGTGGTCAGGGGTGGCTTTTAGTGTGTGCGAAAAGCTCGACCGCACAAGACCCCAATTTCGTAGGTCCTCACGGTTATAATAAAAATCTAAATTTAGACCAATAAAAATTTTATGTACTTGACATGTATACGTTGTGCATCGGTGTGTTAAAATGGAATTAATGTCCAATTCAATTTAATTCGTATTATTTATTTTAATTTCTCACTAATCAGTTTTTTTGTTATTCACGTACTCGACTTTACCTATTAAAATTGAGCCTCAAAATGACCAATTTACGATTTAAAATACTTAAGCGACTATGTTGTAGTAACATGCACTGTGCCTTTAAAATCCATGAGACGACTCTGATTGTTCGATATTGAATAATCTCGATATTATATATAAAATGTTCATCTAAGTAATCTTTTTACAAAAAAAATTTTCCCGAGAAAAATATATGATAACCGGTCTCATTTCAAAGTGTATAAAAATTCTCGTTCTTATGATATAATTTTTTTGATCTAAAGCTAATCATAAATTTGTTATTTAATTTAAAAAATAGGATTTTTTTTTGCCGATGTCACTCTTTTTGCTATTACCGATCTTTGACAATTTTACCCTTCAATGAATTATAAAATTACTAATACCAATTTTTTTTTTTTTACAAATTTCGCATTTGATCTATTTAATTAAGATCATTAGATTAATCAAATATGTTGACGAGATTGGTTTTACAGTTTTTTATCAAGTTTAAGTTCTTCAATTATATATATATATATATATATATATATATATATATATATATATATATATATATATATATATATATATATATAGAGAGAGAGAGAGAGAGAGAGAGAGAGAGAGAGAGAAAGAAAGAGAGAGAGAGATGAAATCAAACGATCAACACAGAACTTTAATTTGTTGTACAGCTGTAAAATTATTGTCATCTACAAAATTATAATATTAGATTAAGTGTAAAATACGTATAATAAAAAGGTCCAATTAATTCATAATGTGAAATCTAGAAATGAGATTTACACTAGATTTAATTTTCTATTTAATTTCATTGATAATCAATGTTCTCGTCATTTAACCAAAATAAATAAAAATATTGTATGATTCGATTCCATCGTACAAACGTATCCTAGTTAATAGTTTCAAAACTCTAACATGCATTTAAGTTGAACTTGAAACGGAATAATATTTTGATACAATATCATAATTTGAAATACAACCTCCGTTAGTCTCAAAAGCAGATGTGACAAAAAAATATGTGAAAAAGAATTATAAATAAAAAAGAGTCATGTAATATTTGATATTAAATATCCACTCTTCAATGTTAAATGTATAATATTTCAATTTAAATTTGATATTACATATATACTATTGAATAGTTAAAATATACAATGTTTGCTATTCAATTCGATATTAAATGATAGTAGATAGTTTTATTATTATTAACATTGAAATATTTAATGTAATATACGATATTTGATATCATATTGATATTAAATATTCAATACTTGATATTAATTGGGAAAAAAAATATTCCAGTATTCTATAAATCTGTATAATTTTTTTTATAAAAATATTATGTATAAATCATTTAAGAAAAAAACTATATCATGATTGGTCTCATTTTATGGTCTAATTTTTTTGATAAAAAATTGAATGATTTTAGTATTATTTTAGTTAAAGAAAATAAGAAAATATTTTTGTTGATGTAAAACTTTTTGAAATACAACCTCATTGTTTGTCTCAAAATATTAATACATAAATATTTAATTTTCGTTGTGATCACGGTTACATACTTACACTTGCACACATTTGTAGATGACAACAGGCTATTTCAAAAGTTTGCCCACAAAAAACCGTGTTATTTAGTTGTTAGCATCCTTTAAACACAATACATTTGACTACCCGAAAATACCGAAACCGAATTATTAGTTTTGAAAGAACCGAATACCGAACCGTATAATTTTATATGGTGCCGGTTCGGTTCCGAATACCGAATTCTAGCTAGTTTAAAAACCAGATACCGAACCGAGAGTATCGAATACCAAATTTTAGCTAATTTAAAAACCGAAAACCGAACCAAATATATTAATTCGGTATCGGTCGGTACCGGTACCGGTTCGGGTTCGGGAAATGGTACCCGTTGCTCACCCCAACTATCATCAGGCCAAATACCTTTTTGACCATCCAACTCTTCACGATTTATCATATTAATTTATTTTTGAAAGATTTAGCGATTAAACTATAATTTATTATTCTAATTTGGAGAAAATAAATAAAACTAATGTTTAAATCGGTACAAAATATAATAGTTTAATGATCACATGCATGCATGTGTAAAATTTTCAATGGCTAAAATGGTACAGAAAAAGTTTAGTTACTAAATGTGTCAACCAGAAATAGTTTAGTGGTTAAATCGGTACAAATAATAGTTTAGTGGATAAATGGAATAAATCTAGAAGTTGGATGATCAATAACATACTTAACCCTTATTATTATTACTTTTAAAAATTTTATTTTACCTTCTTTAGGGAGCAATTATCCAACTCTTGGAATGGATTAATTTTAACTTTGAACGGTTGCATGCACGAGTTTACCTCTTGGATTAGTGAACTAAATTCCCAAATTTACTAGAGGACTGAATTACGTTAGCCAACAAAAAATCGAAACATGTATTGGATCAGGATCTGCATCAACTCCATACCATCATTTGGATCCATAGTTCGCCAATCGTCATCTTTGATCGATGGGTTAGCTAGCTGGGTTACTGCCCACGACCCAAATCCAACATTATCCAGTTATTCAAAAATCAAAGAGTTAACTTAAAATTATGCAAGGAAAGGATACTCTTTATACTCGTCTTGGTGATAAAATGGGGGAGAGATATCGTCAAGGAAAATTAAGTGCCAGATTTTTTATGCAGTCATGGTGTCTTTACAATTAGTTTGGCTTGTGGTGTTGTCGAGTACGTTCTCAACGTTTATAGGGGTTTCTTCATGAATTTGATTAGTTTTCGCTTGGTGCATTCCTTTTTTTGTTGAAGTTTCGTTTAAGAAATTTTGTTGTTTTTAAATGGAAGTTGGGGATGTTAAGTTTATGGATCATATCGAATTTGAAAATAAAAGAACTATTGAATGAATTTGGCTAAAAGGGTAGACACCATACATGAAATGAAACTCGAACATGAATGTCACAAATGTAACACCCAAAAATTTGTAAAACGTTTAAGTAATGACTAATTACGATCAATGGGTTATTAAACATGGTGCTTTATTATAACTAGTAAAATTATATGGAATTGTTAAATAAATGCAAATTGTAGTATTATGTTCGTAATTTAGAAAATAAAAGAGTTGTAGGAGGTATGAGTGTGTCAATGGGTATATGTTGGGGGGTTGGAATTGGCAAGAAGGCCAAAACCTTCTTTTCCTTTCCCTTTTTCTTATGTTGGTCGACCAACACACACACATCACACACATATTCACTCTTTTCCTTATTTCAAAGAGAAAGAAGAGAGAAAGAGGAGAAGGTGACTTAGGGCTTGGAGGTTCCATCATTTTTGGCTAGGATTTTGATGGAAATTGAAGCCTCATCAAAGGTATAAACATTTCCATTCATCTTTGTCTTCTTCATCCTCTTCATCTTCCCCATTTCCTCATTTTGGAGCAAGAAACCCTAGATGGGTTTTGTGGGTTGAGTTAGTAATGGACTCAAAAATCATGTAGTGGTTAATGTTTATGGTTTATAACCTTATTTGAGTCATTTATTCGTAATGTGTTGGGTTGAGTTGATGATTTGAAAAACCCAAAATGGAGTTTCATGTAAGCTCTAATGGTGTATGAGATGGGTTTTAGTGTTTTTGCATATTCCATATGATATATTATGGTCCAAACATGTTATTTATAGCAATGGAAGTAAATAGAAGCTAGTAGGAACTCAATTTGGAGTTTTGAAGGCTTAGTTCGGGTTTTGGTCGTTTGGAACCCGTTTGGAGTATGATTTTCGAAGATTTGTGTGTGTTTTAGTGTGTGTGTTCGAAAATGATGAAAAATGGTTGAAAAGGTTGTGATTTGGTGCATGAAAGAGGTTAATGATAGTGTTAAAGTGGTTGAAATTAAGTGTATTTTAGTTGGTATAATTTATTTCATGTATTGAATTAGTACCAAAAATGAAGGAATTAAATCTGGAAATTTTATAAACTTAGAACAAATTCGAATGGGGTTGGGGTCCGAATTCGGATCCGAGATGAACTCGGATCTGGTCCGAATTCGGATGGGCCCAGATTTCAGATTAGCAAAATAATTTCCAAGTATTGATATTTCGGTTGAGGTCCTAATTCGGTTGGGGACCGAATCAGGATATGGTCCGAATTAGCTTGGGTCCGAAATTAAAGGGGACCGAATTTGGATTTATGTGGGATCCGAATTGGGATGCATGTGGGATCCGAACTGGGGTCCGAATTCGGGTGGGGACCGAATTCGGACATAGATCCGAAATTGGGACCAAAACTTTGCAATTATTATAAAATTAAGTTTTATGAGATTAAACAAGTTATTGACACAATGTGTTGTTACAACTGAATTAACAGGTCCCTTGTGGTGTTGTTTAACCCACAGTGGGGTACTTTGTGGATCCGGTTGAAATTCCGAGGAGAAATAATATTAATCTGAAGTTTAATAACGCACCCACTGTGAGTACCTTTGATTTTAACATTGCTGCATCTGCATTATGTTTGCATTGCCTGCTGAGGCATGTTGTTTCATATTCGTTTGGCACTCTACTAACATGCGTATATGTTGATGCACATTCATACTTGTTGCATGTCCGTTCATTTGTTGTGCATCCTTTTCGATGGACCTGCGTGGTCGCATCTGTACTCTGATGTTACTGTGCTATATGACCAAGAGTTTGACACCTCTGTGGTCAGGATAGACAGTAGGTCATCCCCGATGTAATGTCTGCCTCAGATGGTTGGTTATTCTTATGCCGAGTGTCAGCTCGAAGGAGCTGCGGCTCGGGTTTGCGTACTTGGAGTACGTGTGGGGTATACGGTATGTGTTACCGCGGTTACCCTGGGTGGCATCATAATGATTTGTAGAATGTGTAAAATCATATGGTATTCACTAAGCTTTAGCTTACCCCTTCAGTTGTTATATTTTTACAGGAAAAGGAAAATCCGCTGCGGGACCGTCTAGCTAAGTCATCAGTTGGCGTGTTTGAAGATTTCCACTGTTTTATCTTGGTATTTGTTTTATGGAATCAATGTTGTAATAAATTTGGGATGATGTAATACTTTTGGATTTGTAGACTTAGATGTGTAACCTTTGTAGCACCGTAGGGTGTTTGTCAGAATTGTATTATGTTATTTTGTATTTTATTGCTTCCGCACTTTAATTAAGGTATCAGATTATTATATATCTGTTTGTTGGTGAATAATCCTGGGTGAATTGTAATTGGTGGTTAATGTGGCAAGGGTGTCACAGCTTATGGTATCAGAGCAGTAGTTTGAGATTCAAGTGTCCGTGAGGTCTTGGTCTCAAACATTAAGTGTTGACATGTAGTGATTCTAAGTAATGATCTGAACTAAGATAGGTTACGATATAGTAATCATAAGAATATTGACTATCATACGGGACAATTGGGTGGTGTCTATAAATAAATGACATGTTACTAAATAAGTTATATGTTTCATATTTCAGGACATGTCTGGAGGAGGAATGACACCAGAAGAGACGAGAGAAATGATGCTAGCCATGATGGCTGAGCAAAATCGGATGATTCAGGACCAGTTTCGGGCTCGAGATGAGGCCGAAGCTAAACGAAGAGAAGATAAGAGAAAGAATAAGGAAAGAGAGGGAAACGATGACGAGCAAGGTGACAACACTGGGTCATCAAATAAGCCCAGGGGTTTCCGTTTCAAGGACTTTAAGGGAAATGGAGCCGTTGAGTTTACTGGGTTGGGTGATGCTGTTACTGCATTGGAGTGGATAACAGCTACAGAAAGGACTTTCCGAATCAGCGATTGTGCTGAGAAGGATATGGTCCGGTTCGCTACTGCCATGTTCACCAAAGACGCAATAATGTGGTGGAATTCGATGGTGAATGCACTAACAATGGAGAAGGTTGCTGTAATGAAATGGGCTGAGTTCACTGAAGTTTTCACTCAGCAGTATTGCCCGGCCGATGAGCGCCGAAGACTTGAGGCAAAATTCATGACACTGATTCAGGGGACTAAGTCTGTGTCCCAGTACGCGGTAGAGTTCACGAGGCTGAGTTTGTTCGCGCCTCATCAAGTGGACACTGAGGAAAGAAAAGTGACCAGGTTTGAGGCTGGTCTTGATTTGGAGATTCGGAGGGTGATGAGCAATGTACGCTACCCCACATTTGCTGGTCTATTGGAAGCCGCCAGAAATGTGGAACAGATTTTAAGTATGTCTGGTTACGTGATGGGGTCCGCTGCTGCTTCAGCTAATCCAACTCAACCTTCACCACCGAAACGCCAACGCGAAGGAGGTTATTCTGGTTCTTCACGATCTTCGCAGTACTCGCCACAACAGTCCTTCCGTCGACAGTCTAGTTCTTCCGATCGTGCACGTGCATACTCTATCAACACCGAGCCACAGTATTGTAATAAGTGCCATCTGGAACATTTCGGCAAGTGCACAAATGGGCGTGCGTGCTTTTGCTGTGGAGAGTTGGGCCATTACCAGCATGAATGTCCACGAAGATCTGATGCTTGCCATAAGTGTGGAATATGGGGGCACTATAGTCGGAATTGTCGAAAGAATGCTCCAGCAGTTGCTGCTCCAACATCAACACGATCTTCAGGAGGTTCAAGCGGTGGTTCAGTTAACCGGGGTCGGGGTCAGTCACAAAGGGCACCGGCTCGTGCCTTTCAAATCACTGCGGAAGAGGCTAGGGAAAACCCGGAGGTGGTCACGGGTATGTTTATTGTAAACTCTTTACCTGCAAGAGTGTTATTTGACTCGGGTGCCAATAGATCGTTTGTATCTACTATGTTTGCTCAACAATTGTCTATGCCTTTATCAAAGTTATCTGCTGTACTAGATATTGAAACTGCTAGTAATACTTTAGTCAAGGTAGACCATGTATACCGTAACTGCACTTTAGTGATTGAAGACGTAGTCTTCAATTTGGACTTGATTCCGATCGAGTTCAGTGAATTTGATGTAATTGTCGGGATGGATTGGTTGATAGAGAACGAAGCCCACATAGTATGTAAGAAGCGGATGATAAAGATAACTACTCCGGAGGGGCGTGAGATCTGCATTTATGGGGATAGGAGAAGCGGGGATCTATGTTTGTTGACCATTGCAAAAGCCCGAAAGCTTGTTGCAAAGGGATGTGACGCCTATTTAGCATATGCTATTGATGCTAAGGCTGAAAAGAAGACGTTGGCCGATGTGCCTGTTGTTTCACAATTCCCGGATGTGTTTCCGGAAGGCTTGTCTGGCGTGCCGCCTGAGAGACAAGTGGAATTTAGAATTGATCTGATCCCTGGAGCTGCATCGGTAGCTCGTTCTCCTTATCGCCTTGCCCCAACCGAGATGAAAGAGATGATGACACAACTCCAGGAGTTGTTGGACAAGGGTTTTATTCGACCAAGTTCATCGCCGTGGGGAGCCCCTGTTTTGTTTGTGAAAAAGAAGGATGGCACAATGCGAATGTGCATTGATTACCGGGAGTTGAATAAACTGACTGTTAAGAACAAGTATCCGCTGCCGAGGATAGACGATTTGTTCGACCAATTACATGGGGCGAGTGTATTTTCTAAGATTGATCTGAGATCGGGATATCATCAATTGAAGGTTCGAGAGGAAGATGTGCCAAAGACAGCTTTCAGGACTCGGTATGGGCATTACGAGTTTCTGGTGATGCCTTTCGGTTTAACCAATGCCCCGGCAGTGTTTATGGATTTAATGAATAGAGTATGTAGATCGATATTGGATAAATCGGTAATTGTGTTTATCGATGATATTTTAGTATACTCTAAGTCTGAAGCCGAACATGCTGATCATTTAAGGGAATTGCTGGAATTGCTAAGAAAGGAAGGTTGTATGCCAAGTTCTCAAAATGTGAGTTTTGGCTGCAACAGATTCAATTTTTGGGACATGTGATATCGGGGGCCGGAATTTCAGTAGATCCGGCTAAGGTAGAAGCGGTAAGAAACTGGGAGCCGCCTCGTTCAGCTACTGAAGTCAGAAGTTTTCTGGGGCTGGCGGGCTATCATCGGAAGTTTATTAAGGATTTTTCCAAGATTGCAGTCCCTTTAACTATGTTAACAAAGAAGAATGCACCTTTTGTCTGGGAAACCGTGCAGCAAGAGGCGTTTGATGTTTTGAAGAAAACGTTAAGTGAAGCACCGATACTTGCCCTACCAGAGGGTAATGAGGACTTTGTTGTATACACAGATGCTTCGAGGTTGGGACTTGGTGCAGTATTGATGCAACGTGGAAAAGTTATAGCTTATGCTTCGAGACAGTTAAAGCAACACGAGAAGAATTATTCAACTCATGACTTGGAGTTGACTGCAGTTACGTTTGCATTAAAATTATGGAGGCATTATCTGTACGGTACTAAGTGTCAACTTTACACGGATCATAAAAGTTTGAAATACATATTCAGCCAGAAGGAACTTAACATGAGACAGAGACGTTCGATGGAATTAATAAAGGATTATGACTGTGAAATCCTTTACCATCCTGGAAAGGCTAACGTGGTAGCCGATGCTTTGAGTCGCAAAGCATATGCCAAGGATTGTTGTTACATGTTGACATCTACTATGTTAACATCCACTATTATTGATGATGTCAAGGCCGCTCAGGAGGAAGCCTTGAAAGACGAGAATGTTGGTGCTGAGGATATAAGAGCACAGATTAAGGATATGGAAACAAGTGAAACGGGTTTGAAAGGTATATATGGGAGAATCTGGGTGCCAAAGTTTGGTGGGATGAGAAATGTAATAATAGAAGAAGCTCATCAATCTAAATTTTCTGTACATCCCGGGAGCACCAAGATGTACAACGAGCTTAAAGCAGATTTTTGGTGGCCCGGATTAAAGAAAGACATAGGCCAGTACGTGGAGAGATGCAGAACTTGTCGGTTAGTGAAAGCCGAACATCAGCAACCATATGGTAGTCTGCAACCGCTTCCCATTCCGGAATGGAAGTGGGAGCATATCACGATGGACTTTGTCACAAAATTGCCGAAAACTAGGCGTCAACACGATGCGGTATGGGTAATCGTTGATAGATTAACCAAGTCGGCACACTTTATTCCAATAAGAGAAAGTTATTCACTGGAAAAGTTAGCTCAGATTTACTTGGATGAGATTATTTCGAGACATGGAGTACCTAAGACTATAGTATCTGATCGGGACAGCCGATTTACTTCCAATTTTTGGTCGGCTTTACAAGAAGAGTTGGGAACGAGAATAGCAATGAGTACGGCTTACCGACCGCAAACCGATGGTCAAAATGAAAGGACTATCCTGACACTTGAAGATATGATGCGGTCGTGTATATTGGATCTCGGTGGCAATTGGGACGATCATTTGCCACTGATCGAGTTTTCATATAACAACAGTTACCACGCGACGATCAAGAAAGCGCCGTTTGAGGCATTGTATGGGAGAAGATGTAGGACTCCTACATGTTGGAGGGAAACCGGTGAAACGCCGATTGCTGGGCCGGCATTATTGCAGGAGACAAATGAGAAGATACAATTGGTAAGACAGAATATGAAGGCGGCCCAGGATCGCCAGAAAAGTTATTACGATAGAAGGCACAAACCAATCAGCTTTGAAATAAATGATTGGGTGTATCTGAAAGTATCACCAATGAGGGGTGTTACTCGTTTCGTGAAGAGAGGCAAACTGGCTCCGAGATTTGTTGGGCCATTTAAGATAATAGAGAAAGTTGGAAACCAATCATATCGTTTAGAGTTACCTGAAGAAATGTCGGGCATACACCCGGTGTTCCATGTTGGGAACCTTAGAAAGTCGTTCACAATCGAAAACGAAGATTGGGCAGATCACACGGAGTTGCAGATTGATGAAAGGCTCCGGTATGTAGAAGAGCCGGAACGTGTGTTAGACACAAAAGTGAAGAAATTAAGGAGCAAAGAGATAGAAATGGTGCTTGTACGTTGGAAGCATCATAAAGGAGCGAATCATACGTGGGAAACAAAAGCAGAGATGTTGAAGAAGTATCCAAAATTGTTCGAATCCGAGTAACTTCGAGGACGAAGTTGAGCGTGGTGGAGCCCATGCTGTAACATCCTCGGATTTTAAATTATTATAATTGAAGTTTATTAAGTTTAAATTTGTAATTTAAGTTGAATTATGAAAGTTGGTACAGAATTTGGAATAATTATAAAGTTTGTTGTATTATTTGGAAATTTAGAAATTTCAATTTATTTAAGTGAAAATAATTATTTAAGTATTAAGGATAATAAATAAAAGATAGAAATCTTTTATTTTATAAATCAGTATTAAATGAGATTTGATGAGTTGAGGGACTAAAGGTGTTAAAAGGAAAATTTTTGAAATAAAAGACCAAAGGTCTTTCATTTCCAAACATTACACTCTCTCACTAGAAATCTCTCTCATCTCTCGGCTCTCTCACTCTCTCTCTAAGATCAAGATCATCAAAAGCTTGGATTTGGAAGCTGAAAATCTGGATTAAGGTTGTTTGGGAGGAACTAAAACATCTGCAAGAATCGATTTAAGGTAAACATTTCACTAATTCTTCGAAATTGATGGTTTTGGTTCGGATTTGTTAAAATCCGAAAATGAGATTTAAGGTTGCAAATGTTTATGCATGTATGATGTTATTGTGGGTTAGTTTAAATCTAGTATATAAGATGCTATGTACAAAATTTCAGCTTCTGATTCGCACTATAAGTATGATTTTCGAAGATTTGTGTGTGTTTTAGTGTGTGTGTGTTCGAAAATGATGAAAAATGGTTAAAAAGGTTGTGATTTGGTGCATGAAAGAAGTTAATGATAGTGTTAAAGTGGTTGAAATTAAGTGTATTTTAGTTGGTATAATTTATTTCATGTATTGAATTAGTACCAAAAATGAAGGAATTAAATCTGGAAATTTTATAAACTTAGAACAAATTCGAATGGGGTTGGGGTCCGAATTCGGATCCGAGATGAACTCGGATCTGGTCCGAATTCGGATGGGCCCAGATTTCAGATTAGCAAAATAATTTCCAAGTATTGATATTTCGGTTGAGGTCCTAATTCGGTTGGGGACCGAATCAGGATATGGTCCGAATTAGCTTGGGTCCGAAATTAAAGGGGACCGAAATTGGATTTATGTGGGATCCGAATTGGGATGCATGTGGGATCCGAACTGGGGTCCGAATTCGGGTGGGGACCGAATTCGGACATAGATCCGAAATTGGGACCAAAACTTTGCAATTATTATAAAATTAAGTTTTATGAGATTAAACAAGTTATTGACACAATGTGTTGTTACAACTGAATTAACAGGTCCCTTGTGGTGTTGTTTAACCCACAGTGGGGTACTTTGTGGATCCGGTTGAAATTCCGAGGAGAAATAATATTAATCTGAAGTTTAATAACGCACCCACTGTGAGTACCTTTGATTTTAACATTGCTGCATCTGCATTATGTTTGCATTGCCTGCTGAGGCATGTTGTTTCATATTCGTTTGGCATTCTACTAACATGCGTATATGTTGATGCACATTCATACTTGTTGCATGTCCGTTCATTTGTTGTGCATCCTTTCGATGGACCTGCGTGGTCGCATCTGTACTCTGATGTTACTGTGCTATATGACCAAGAGTTTGACACCTCTGTGGTCAGGATAGACAGTAAGTCATCCCCGATGTAATGTCTGCCTCAGATGGTTGGTTATTCTTATGCCGAGTGTCAGCTCGAAGGAGCTGCGGCTCGGGTTTGCGTACTTGGAGTACGTGTGGGGTATACGGTATGTGTTACCGCGGTTACCCTGGGTGGCATCATAATGATTTGTAGAATGTGTAAAATCATATGGTATTCACTAAGCTTTAGCTTACCCCTTCAGTTGTTATATTTTTACAGGAAAAGGAAAATCCGCTGCGGGACCGTCTAGCTAAGTCATCAGTTGGCGTGTTTGAAGATTTCCACTGTTTTATCTTGGTATTTGTTTTATGGAATCAATGTTGTAATAAGTTTGGGATGATGTAATACTTTTGGATTTGTAGACTTAGATGTGTAACCTTTGTAGCACCGTAGGGTGTTTGTCAGAATTGTATTATGTTATTTTGTATTTTATTGCTTCCGCACTTTAATTAAGGTATCAGATTATTATATATCTGTTTGTTGGTGAATAATCCTGGGTGAATTGTAATTGGTGGTTAATGTGGCAAGGGTGTCACACCAAGTATGTTTAATAATGCTATGGGATTGGTTAGAATTGATTATGAGCTCAACTGGAGCTCGGTGTTGTCGGTTGGAGCTTTCGGTCGTTTTCGGACTCGTTCGGAGTCCGTATGAGCTCCATGGAATCATGAATTGTTATGAAATGATTCTATTATGTTTAGAGGGGTTTAAATGACCTTAATATGTTAATTATATGGTTGGTAAAGTCTATTTCAATAGCTAGAAGCAATTATGGGAGTTTTGGAGGGTTTTGGTGCATTTTTGGGCATTTAAGGTGAAGTCTGTGGGTGGACAGCTGGTTGGTCGCGCCTCTACCCCCTCTGGGTCGCGCCATGACCAACTTTCTGTCCCCGAAATTCGTTTTCCATGGTTAGGGGTCGATGCTCGGGTCTTATGCGTTCGTTGCACTTCTAAAATTAAGTGTTTAAAGGGTTTGAGGGCCTTTGATCCATTCCGGAACTTGTAGGGCCCCATATGGACTTAGTTCTTTCGGTTTGATGTCCCAATACTCTTAGGCCACTCTTAGGGGCTTATATTGTGTTCGGGAGCTTACGGGTGCGCGTTATGAATGCTTTTAGGTGAATCGAGTCGAAAGGAGCTTGATTGCAAGCTTTAGCCATTTTGGGGCTAATGTGACTTCGTTGGAAGGCTTGGGAATCCTATAAACCGATCACTGTGAGTTCTAGTATTGGTGTTACATAATGTTCCTATATATATTGCTATTTGCCTTGTTGAACATATTGTTGAGCGAATTGTTGATATCTTGATAGTAGTAGCATATTTGCCCTCAATTTTGATATGTTGATTTCTTGAGCACATGTGAGGCACCTTGGTCCTCCTTCTACTTGATATGTTGAGTTTATTGTCGATATTTGATAGTGGTTGCATAAGTACCCTCAATTCTCACGTGTATGATTCTTTGGGCTTTGTGAAGCCATACCTCGTTGAATACCTTGTGGAGTTATTTGTTGATATATTGAAAATTGTTGCATACTTGATTTCGTTTCTTTTACGTATGATGTATTTGGGCATATGTGAGGCACCTTGGACCTCACCATACGTGATATATTTCACTTGATTTCGCCTGGAGTTGAGCTAACTGTTGATGTATTGATGGTAGATGCGTACATATCCTCACCTCTCACATGTATGATTATCTGGACTTATGTGAGGCACGTATTTGATAGTAGATGTATACATATCCTCAACTCTCACATGTATGATTATATGGACTTATGTGAGACATGTATTTGATAGTAGATGTATACATATCCTCAACTCTCACATGTTTGATTATTTGGACTTATGGGAGGCACATTGGACCTCACAATACTGGATATACTTTGTGAAGTCATACCTTGTTGAATACTTGAGGAGCTATGGGTGACATATTGATAAATTGTTGCATGCTTGATTTCTTTTCTTCTAAGAATGGCTTGTTTGGGCTTATGTGAGGCACGATGGACCTCACTATAATTGATGTGCTTTGTGGAGTTATACTTTGTTGATTACCTTGTGAAGCTAACTGTTGACATGTTGATAGTTGTTGCTTAACTACTCTCATTCCTTCTATGAATGATTTATTTGGGCTTGTGTGAGGCACGTTGGACCTCACCAAGCTTGATATGCTTTCAAATGACCTCATCTGGATATCCATGGATAATGTTGGGCTAGCTCTAAGCCTAAATTGAGCAAGACGTTGGACTAGCTCTAAGTCTAAATTGAGCAATACGTTGGGCTAGCTCTAAGCCTCAATTGAGAAAGACGTTGGACTAGCTCTAAGTCTAAATTGAGCAATACGTTGGGCTAGCTCTAAGCCTCAATTGAGCAAGACGTTGGACTAGCTCTAAGTCTAAATTGAGCAATACGTTGGGCTAGCTCTAAGCCTCAATTGAGCAAGAACATTGGGCCAGCTCTAAGCCTAAAATGAGCACTTGATCATCTTGGTTATTGGAAATACTCGTCGCTTATCATCGCATGCATGTATATTATGTGTTCCTTTTTATCTAGCAACTCACTCAACTTGGTTGACCCCTTTTTGTTGTTAAACCCCTTTCAGGTAAAGGAAAGCATCACTCTTGACCATCTTGGTAGTGGTTGGACCTTGACTAGCGGCTCCATTGTGTTCGCATGTATTTGATAAAGCTTTGGGTGGGGACTTAGTAGACTCCCGCTTTGGTATATACGCATGAATGAATTTAGTTTTATCTATGGTTAAGTATTTTGTTAGCTTAAAAATTGTAAACCTCTTCTGCTTCGATTCATGACACCCCACACTTTGGTCATTATTAGGTGACAAAGTGGGAAGTATCATGTTGATGGCATTTCGAATATAGAAAATTTAAATTTGACCACATTTCCGCAAGTATATTCTGATAATTATTGTTAATTGTTCGTGAAACATCTATTTTAGTTGGAAGGGTGTTTCAACAAACCTTAATTTTACATATATAACATATTATTGACTCTACTTTTCTCGTCATCTCCTTTAACTACTTTACTGAATCAGTAGGAACCTTGAGCTACAGCAGTTGAACCACCACCATTGTTGCTACCCTTTGAACATCCATATCGGTTTATAATCCAATCTTGAGAAATTAACAAAGGCCAATTCATTGAAAATAGCTGGCCCACAAGACAGAAATTTGTAGCAAAATTTGGTGATTATATATAGAGGCCAACAATATAGGTATTATATATATAACAATTTACAACATGCGTGATTTCACGCTTTCTTAAGTACGCTGCCAGACAGCTCAAACAGGCAGGTACACAGCTGCCTTATTTTATTACTTAATATATATTATATAGCATTTTTGTTTTCCTGTGATAACTTTTGATATATTGTATTTTATTAAAATTTGAATATGTGATCACGATCGCGTTATTTTTGTCTACACTCTGATATAAAATTTATCGTCGTCGGAACCATTTTTGTTAAGCAGACAGACAGACAGACATGCATCTGCCTAAATATATGATTTTATATATAATATATAATTGTTTTGTTGTTCTATTAAAACGTTTCTTATATATTATACAAATACAAATATATCGTTATCATCAGTTTCCTTTAAACTACATTTTAACATAAAATTGTATTTCGTCTCAAGTTTTGTAACACCCGTCCCAATCCCCGAAATGCCACGTCAACCCAATATCATAAGTGACAATAACGCAAAGAATCTGTAACACACGTGTCATAGGATAATGCAGATTATGGCTAATTTAAAACTTTATTCACAAAGGATAAACACGTTTCAGTACATTCGCAACCCAATTAAACTAAACATAACCACACTGGCAATCAGATACATAGTTGATACCGCGTTTCCCAAAACAACTATCCCATACAATATTAAATATTACACAAACAAACAACAAGTCTTCAAGCCAGCCCCGAACCTATCTCTGAGGCTGCTGAGATCCCTTTTGATTCCTTGAACAAGTTAGACTCGAAGATATGAGCTATAAAGCCCATGAGCACACGAGGGTTGACACTGCACATAATACATAGCACGTAGCACACACTGTCCCTGTCCCTGTTTCCCCACACATATCTCAGGTATAATATCACAGGTATGAGATCGACACACAACATAAGCCCTGTGGGGACCCCTCACCGGTGGACACATCGCACACAACAATGGTCGGTAATGCCGTGTAGCACGGAAGCTACCCGGCTACAGGCCGTATATATACGCCCCAAGGACTGTGAGGGACAGTCAACCCGCGCGTTTTCCTTTCGCGACTTATCGTCCGTATGGAGCTCATCACGGACCCCAGAATTGATCTCATATCTCATACATAACACGTATAAGGAATAGAATATACCTGAGGTTGACGTCCCTGTCTCATATATATAACACGCGCAATATAGCAACACAGCTAAAATCATATAGACGACGCGCGTTTGGAAAAACAACTCGAGTACTCACCTGGCTGATTTCCCGAAGTCTGGCCTCCCTGATCAAACCCGGCTCGAGATCCGCTAGTCCCTGTAAGACGCGGAGATCCCAATAGTTAATCACAGCCTCAATTCACACCTATCACATAACCACAATGACCCGAACAATTCGAACCCGACAACCCCACGGAATCGAAACCCAATCAATACCCGAAACTCGACTAAAAACCCGACTCAAAGTAACCCCAACGAGACCCCAAACCCAGACAAACCCAGCCCGAACAATCCCTAAGGAACCCGATACCAAGTCGACCCAAAACCCCTTAATAAGGCTCAACTCTGAATTTCCCTGCAGGCTCTCAGTCGCGCCGCGGGCCCCCTGGTGGTTGCGCCGCGACACCGTGAAACCTGAACCCTTGACCTGCGATTTCAGCTCTGCCCAGGAGGGTTAACCCCTCCCAATTCGATTTCAGCTCTCAAATAATTCATACAAACACTACATAACACGACTTTATAAGCTTAGAAGCTATATCCACAATTACAATAACAGTAACTCAAGGTCTAGAGATTAATCCCATGGTTTTACCTCTTTAGCTCAAAAGCTTCAAAGAAGATGAAGATGGTGGAAGCAACTCAAGGCTTTACACTAAACTTGGAGCTTGAAGATGATCTTTCTCTGCTGGAGCTCTTCACAATATACACACACAACACCTATGAGTACACACACTAAGGGTTCACACAATGGATAAGGAAGAAAGGAAAGCACCCAAATGTACGCTTCTATTATAACCGGTCCCGAACCCATTAACCCGAACCCGATATCACATTTTCACTATTAATGCCCATTTAACCCATTTAATCCCATGAACCCAAAAACATAATCCATTCGCTAAATTTATAACCCGATGACACGCAAGCTCAATCCCGACACGTATCAATCCACGAAACGTGATATAATTGGACCAACCCAATATTAATAAAATAATTATCCACTAAATTAATTCCACATACCAGGTCCAAAAGACGGATGTTACAAATCCTCCCCTCTTAAAGAGATTCCGTCCCGGAATCTAACTCGAGCTCTATGAGGATATCTCGATTGCATTTCTGACTCGGGCTCCCAGGTAGCGTTGCTACCCTTATGGTGTCTCCACTGAACGAGTACCAAGGCAATCTCTTTATTTCTCAGCTTCTTGATCTTTCTATCGGTAATGGCCTCGGGCTGCTCCACATATCGCAGCTGATCGTCGACTGTAATCTCGGATGCGGCACATATTGATCATCCTTAGCCAGACACTTCCGGAGATGACTCACGTGAAAGGTATCGTGCACACCGGCTAACTCTGGAGGCAATTGCAGTCGATAGGCCTGATCCCGGACCATGTCAACGATCTCGAACGGCCCGATATACCGCGGACTTAGCTTCCCACGATGTCTGAACCGGCTGACCCCTTTCCACGGCCATATGGGTTTATAATCCAATCTTGAGAAATTAACAAAGGCCAATTCATTGAAAATAGAAGGCCCACAAGACAGATTTTTGTAGCAAAATTTGCTGATTATATATAGAGGCCAACAATATAGGTATTGTGTACATAAGTGAACTTATTCTAAATAATGTATAAATATGTTATTTAGATAGTCACATAATAAAATTTCTATTAGCCTAAATAAAAGTCAAATTGGAACTGTGATTTTTTTTTATACTGCAGAGTTCACACACGTACACCCATCTAATCCTATTCCTAAATCTACACCTTTTTGTCCACAATGGGACTCGAACCCACAACCTTGGGGTCTCCTCTAACACCTTGGTACCGCTAGGCCAAAGACCCTTTGGTAAATTGAAACTTGGATATGATCGATCTCCTTCAACTTCTAGTTCAATTTCATGCCACTTTCAGCCCATGACCTGGTACTTGGAAGCTTGAATATGGAAGGGACTTTTTTTGCCTTTCGATTCCATTCTACTTTGAGCCCAGCATGACTTTAAGACAAAAGAATATTACAAAAATAGTAATGTGTTACCTTTCATTAAAATGCTATGAACAATCAACTTGGAGAACTTTAAACATAAAATTCATCATTTGTTTTATTCTCATGATTTGTTACCTAAAAAGAAGGGAAAATTACCAAGAAAGGTAATATAAAATACAAAATTTGACAATAAAGGTACTGTAAAAAAGTTTTTGCCAAGAAAGGTAATATAAAATTCTATTTTGGCCGAGAAAGAACATGAAATTCAAATTTTAGGTCAAGAAAGATAATGAAATTTTATTCGCTTACCAAAAAAGGGAGCATAAAATTAAAAATTTACCTTCTTAATTTGTCATCAATACCCTTTTTTGTCAAATTTAAATTTTATGTTATCTTTCTTGGCCTAAAAAATTTTACATTACCTTTATTGGCAATTTTTGAATTTTATATTACCTTTCTAGGTAATTTGCCCTAAAAAGAATGCAAACAAAATAAGAGAACATACAAAACAAATAAAAGGCTAAGAAAGAAAGCAAAAAAAAAAAAAAAAAGTAAAATGCAATCAACGGCATAATGAATTACATTGTAAAAGGATAAAAAAACCAAAAAGTAAATGACATACCTTTTAAAACACTGTCATATTAATTCCAGACTGTGAAGATGTGAATATATGTCATGATAATCGATAGTTCTAATTTTATAGCGATCTTCACCGGCCTATTAAATCGCCTTTTGGTGGTAGATGTGGGATCTATTCACGGATATCCCATGTATCAAGTTAAATATTGGGAGACACAAAAACATAGTTTATGATAAATATTGTAATGTATGACAAGGTGGATCAATCCTAATAAATAAGAACAATTTCTAATTAATAGCTTAAGGTACATTATGTTTTATAAAAGTTTTACTAGAAATATATTAATTGGAGAACATAAAAATCTTCCACTTATACATGGTTTTGTGAAAAAGTGCACATGATAAGTAATAACATTATGCTAGATAAAGCAAGATTCTATAAAAATATAATTTTTCGCCATTGTAGTGGCGTTTAAAATAGTCACCGAAGAAGCAATCAAATTTCAATACTCGAGTATATAAGACATCTAAAGTGATAAACATCCGCTTCTTCTAATGGATAATGTAATATATTAGATAATTTTCGTAAAGTTCGCATTATATATGTAATCGACACGTATTATTACTAGATTAATTTTCATAAAATGACACTAATTAATGAAAAATATTTCTAGATGTGCCCCTACTAATGGATATATAAGCTTTGGCAAAACCTTGGAAACTTTGTAATTTTTTGTGAATAACAAATAAATCATATCTATCTATTCTATTAAAAGAGTAAATAGATGTCACTTGACACCTAACTAGAATGCCACGAGGCATAACCTGGATACGACACGTGTATAATCTATAATTTCCATATTAAAATAATAATTGCATTAATTAAATTAATTTAAAATAAAATATACTCCTATTATTTTAGATTTCAAATTTAAATTTGAATCTAAAATTCACATCTTTTGTTGGCTTTTTATCTAAACTTCCTTGCTTCTATAATTTTATGTATTTTACATTTAACCCATTTTATATATTTTCTATAATCACTTTAACAGTATAATATTGCTATTTATTTGTAGTTTTTGTAATAGTTTTTCATATATATATATATATATATATATATATATATATATATATATATATATATATATATATATATATATATATATATATATATATATATATATATATATATATATATATATATATATATAGTTTTGAAAAAATAAGTTATCTACTATTCCGTGTAGTACACTGGTAATATACTAGTTTATATTAAAAAAAAAAAAAAAACTTGCCAACACAAAAAGAGGATATTCAAAGATTGACGACTACATCAAACGAGAAACTATTTTGTATGGATCAATGATTTACTCTGACTATCTGAGAACAAATCCAGTTTAATATCAACACATTTATATTTTAAAGCCTTATTATATACAGTTGATACGATTCTTACTTAAGTTCGCCATCATATTCAATACGAGATGTTTGAGTTCCTTGGCAATTCAATAATTTCTCCATTGTTCGCAACATTCCTACCAACCTTGTGACAGTTGGCTAACATCATTAACGACATATCATGGTCACAAACATCAGTACATGTTACGATTATTTAATGGGTTGATGAGGAAGAGTGAAGGATGACACCCCGTTAGGAATTACAAAGAATTTTCGATTGTGTGACAATTGTCATGTGTTTATGAATCAAGAATTATAATTTGTCGCACTATCATATTAAGGGATCCGAATTGATTTCATCACAGTGGATACATCTTGCTCCTAATACAAGGACCTTTGATGATCATCTATATGCTACTAATTGTACATTTTTATATGTTTCTAAAGTGGTTGTTTACCAAGTATTTGGATCCATAAGTTTTGTGTGCTCTAAAGTATTTAAAAAGGTAAGTATTGTATTTAAATGTAGTTTAATACTTTTGTGTCTAAATATTATTTTTTATATATCCTATTCATTTTGGACACACTCCAAACCAACTGTAAACTTCAAATTTATTTTCTTTTATTTTTTATTACATGTATATTAGTAATATATATTGATGATTGTTATAAAAGGATACATATTTTACGTTTTGATGTGTAACACACAACATTTGAAAACAGTCGATTACTCTATATACCTGGAGTACGTTAATATACTTGGAGTTAGAGGTGGGCAAAATCGGGTTTGACCGGGTTCCGGTTTGGGTTTGACCACCGAACAGTCAAAAGTCAAAACCCGGGTTGGGGGAGAAACCGGTTCGGGTTGAACCCGATTTGAGAGGTTGGGAAACCCAACCCAATTCTAACCGGTTGGGTCCGGGTTGAAACCGGTTCGGGTTGAAAAACCCGGTCAAACCGGGCTGAACCGGGTTTTATATATATATATTTTAAAATTTCATCAAACACTTTTTTTTAACTAAAAAACTTATTCCAACATTTTATTTCACTAAAAACTTATTCAAACATATTAAAAAAATTATTCAAACATTTTATTTTACTAAAAATTTATCCAAACATATTTAAAAACTTATTCAAACATAACTAAAAACTTCAAAATTTATTAAATAAACTAAATTTACTAAAAACATCAAATTTCATTAATTAAAAACATCAAAGTTACATTTTTTTTTATTAACTACTAAAAATCTCGTAATCAATATATAATTTCTATTGAAACGTAAACATACTAAAAAACATCAAATTTTATTAATTAAAAACATCAAAAATAGAGTTGAAACATAAACATCAACTTAAGTCATATATTCCCAACTTCGTCATTTGTTTCTTCTTCGGAGGTAGCCTCGCGCGAAGCTTCGTCGAGAGCAATTTTTTCATCGGAAAGTGAGATTGCATTGCCTTCTTGAACCTCGATTTCATGTATTTGTTCTTCATACTCTAGTTCACCTCCGAGTCTTGATGTGTGTTGTATACGTTCGGCCGCGTCTAAGTAATCCTTCAAGCAAATACACATCTCTAATGATGCCGGTGTGAGTTTTGTTCTTCGTATAGATAATACCCTGCCACTAACAGAAAAAGCAGATTCCGAAGCTACCGTAGAAGCTTGGATGGTTAGTAAATCTCGGGCCATAGCGCTTAGAACGGGAAATTGAGATTCCCTTCCTTGCCACCAAGCCAATATATCAAATTGTGAGAATTGTTGGGGTCCCATAGTAGCCAAAAAATCGGTTCCCGTATATCTCCCAAATTCGCTACTTGATTGTCCGTCACCCTCTCCCCTAGATCGTTTATTGTTTTCTTGTCTTAAACTATTATATAAGTTCAACATCGGATCCGAACTATTAAAAGTAAAATATGATGATGAATTCGAAGTTGAAATAACATTTGTTGAACCATATTTATTAAAATAAACTCCAAATAACTCTTTAAAACATTTGTTAAAATTTTTTTTTGTATTATGCGAAAATAATACATCATCGTCGTTCAAATCCAAATCCAAAGAAATTTTATCGATAAGTAGTTCCACCCCACTAATATTCAAACATGGGTTTAATGCGGCGGCACAAGTAATTATAGGTGGCATTTCTTTAAAATATTTTCTATGTTTTTCTTTCATTGGCGCAATAATACTTGGAAATACTCCACCCATAAATTCGTATGTGCCTAATGTTGAACACATTAAAAAGATTTGATTAAGTATCAAATGACTCGTAGGATAATAAACACCCGATAATAAAGTTGTTGCATTTTTAAAAATTTCGAGTATATCGGTCATTTGTTTAATTGTATTCCAATTATCAACCAAAAATGGTGTAACTAGTCCCTTAGCGGGAAGACTATCATGAAACATTTGTAATGTATCTTTTTGACGTAAACCACATAAAAACATATGATGAGTCGAATTCCATCTTGTGGGAACATCCCAATTAGGGCCCAAGAAAACGGAATCCGTGTCCTTACACAATTTCATATATCTTTTATATCTAATTTTGTGGGAACAAAATATATCCGATAACATTTGTTTATAACTATCTTCTATAGCACTCATTTGGGTTGTCGCTAGTCCGTCTTGCACAACCAAATTTATTATATGTGCAACACATCGACTATGATAAATAATATTGAAAAAACTTTTTCTTATAGATCAAAAAAATTTATTGCGTCACGTAAAATTAAAAATAAATTTTGACCCGTGTGAGGATACTCAAAGCTTTCAAAAACAATCGTACGTTTCATCATTTGCCATGTTACGGGATCAACCCAATGTGCGGTAGCACAAAGGTATGAACCGGGCAAACCATGAGGAGCCGACCAAACATCGGTTGTTAAGTTTACGCTTGTATTTAAATTTTGAAATCCTTTTTGTAGTTCTATTTTAGCTTTTTTTCATAATTTCAAACAATCGCGTTTAAGAGTAGCACGGCTTACTTGATTGTATCGCGGTTGAAGAGTGTTTTGGATCACCTTAGTCAATCGCGGGTTGTCAAAGTGATTGAACGGCAAACCTTCTTGAATCACGAAGCATGCAAATTCGTGACGACACTTCTCCGCCGAGTAGGTAAAAATACCTTCATCCCGTGACATCGATGCTTGGCCCTCTTCCGGAATGGTTTTGAGTCCTTGACAATATTTTCGGTATGCAACTTCAACGTCGTGTTGGATTCGGGTTTCAACAAATGACCGCAATGTTTACATTGCGCCTTCACCGACTCATACGACATCTTCACCATATTGTAATTACACCAAACTTTTGGGTTTCGGCTTGTTTGTAATACTTCAATAATCGTTGGTGTAGAACCAATACCGGTGGAAGCGGTAGTACTTTGAGTTGCCATTTTTTCGAGCGTTTTTGTGAATTTTCGGTAATAATAATGTGTTTTGAGAGAGTTTGAGAGAATGTGAGTAAACCAAATCAACTAGACATATTTATAGTGAGCTTGAAGGACAAAAAAGTGAAAAAAAAAAAAAAAGCAAAAAACGGCTAGTTTTCAAAAAAAAAAAAAAAGGGGCTATATTTCAAACCGGTTTCCCAACCCGACCCGAACCGTTTTGAACGGCTATAATGTTGAACCGGGTACAACCCGCCGGGTATTGGAAAACCCTAACCGGTTTTGGTCAAACCCTGGTTTCGGGTTTTTTGCCCACCTCTACTTGGAGTACGTTTCTGACATTGTTTGCTAAATGTTTAGTGAATTGTTATATGATTCTTTGGCCTCAAGATCGAACAATATATCTGGTATGGTCTTTTCATTGGGGGAGACTGGGGGAGACTGCCATGAAAAGATGCACCTCTTATGTTTCATTTGTAAATTAGTTTTAGCCGTTTGATACATCCATAAACTCAAATAATAAGAGCGTTTGGATGGAAGGATGCTAGTTCAGTTCCACCCAGATCTACGATGTCACTTTATATATTATTTGGGTAACGCACATGCTTTTATCAGCTATGACTTGCAATTAATTAACAATAAATTAAAGTAGACAATAGCATGAAGATTGAATTTCTTGATAAAATAATTAGTTTTGGAGGTTAAGATGGGATAAATATTCTTCAAATTAAACATGGTGTATGTCCAGTTTAAATATGTTGAAACATAGTGATATAATTGGATAAATATTCTTCAACTTAAATATATTTCTTTCTTATAAATATTGCTAGTTGTATGAATAAATGAATGCAGGGAAGAGGTTTGGGAAAATTGCAAGTTTAAAGCAACTACTCCAAGAATTCATGAGCATATACCATCCTAAGTTTACATGCCTTTCTATTGAAGGAATTAACCATGCCAAGCAATTTCATTGATGAAAACCAATCTTAGCATAACTTAAACATATCAAACTGAAATCCACATGGAATCAAATCAGCACTACAAAATAAAAGTGTTTTAATTAGTGACTGAACATTTGTGTCGGTAATACTCAAAAATCAGTCACGAAGATTAAATTAATTGGTTACTTATATGATAAGATTGATTTTGCTACAAAAATCTTAAAATAAATATAGTAGTAATTAAGATACCATGTCGTAGGCACGATGACATAATCTCGTTATAAGATCTGCATGAGTTAGGTTTTCTGGTCCACAGCTGCCGCTCGTGTTTGGGCACGAACCCGAGGGGGATGTCACTCATGAGTCATGATGTATTTCTATTTACAATGAATATTTCTTAAAATGTATAAATTATATTATAATAAATACATGATAAATAGAACTAAAACACTATGTTTTAGTTATTATATTTTCAAAATACCATGCATATTTTGGTTAAAAACACCAGGACTCGAAACATTATAAAACTGAAAACTTCATATTGTGGTTCTTTTTCATGTGTTAGTCTGAGTCTGAGGCTCGAGACTTACAAGACCATAATAAAACATGATGATTAGATGTATACGGGGTATGTTTAGTTTAATTCTGCCCTACATACACCATATATGTAGTTTTAAGTATTAAATAACAAGAAAATTGCAACCAAACCTTCATTTAGACAGACCATACATGGATTAAGCCATACATGCATGTTGCCTGTATCTCGTTATAGAAAACGGATGAAATATTTTGAAGGGCTTCAGAAGCCGAACTCTTTCCACAGGCGTGTTCGTCTAATGGAACAACATTATTTGCTGTTATTTTGGAGACACATTCTTCTGTCAAAATGTTGTTGAAATTTATGGAAACGGAATCTTCTGCATTACCAAACTGGCATGGTTAGTAAAAGACCAATAATTTACAAACTACATGTGTACATATGACCCAGATATTTTATGTACCATTTATTCCGGTTGAATGATAGGCAGAATTAGCTATGCGAGCCGAAATAATAAGCTCCTGATCGATCATTTGTGACGTATAAGGAGTTAGGACTGCTGCACCCCAAAGGAATATCAAATGAAGTCACAAGTTCTTCATGCATGTTCCACACAGCTATAGTTCCGTCTATTAATAAAGTGAGAAATAATCGCTTGCGACGAAGAAAGATAAATCTTGATGGAGTCGTAAAATTCGTCTTGCTAACTTATTTTAAATCACAAGTTTGTACCTAAGTAGAAAAAAAAAGATTGAGACTCTAAGTATGCTTCCATATTATGGCAATAATTAATTAAGCATGAATAACAAGAAAATTCCTCACATCAAGAATCTCAAGATTCTCGTCTTTTTGCTTGATAAGAATCTTCTCATTTAACAGCTCAATGAATTCAATGTTCTTGTGTCGATGAAGACCATGTTTGAAATAATTATGAATGCAATCATGTCTTGTAGTTGATTTACTAGTTATATAAACACATTTTTCCTCGAAAAAGAAGCTCAATCACACAAACAGACACATAATCTCAAAATGAAAGAAGTGTATTTAACAACATATAAAACCTAATCCTGAATACAAAGAGAATTCTTACCTGAAAATTGAAGTTGTTCGGTAAAGGAATCGCTTAGGAACCAGACTATGTTAACTTTAGGGCTCGATTAGCAGAGTAGGTGGAGCAATAGAGGCTGATGAGGTGACGAAGATGCAAACGAAGTCGGAGACACAACCCGAGCCGAGGAGGAGCCGGAGGCAGAGTGAATAACACCCTCAAATCGTTAATTTTAAGGCTCGATTAGCGGAGGAGGTGGAGCAAGGCCGGTGGTAGAGGCTGACAATGTGACGGAGACGAAGACGCAGACAAAGCCGAAGGCATATAATCAGAGCCGAGGAGGAGCCGGAGATGGAGTGAAGGCAGAGGAGGACGGGCAGATTGAGAGCAGAGTCGAGAGAGTATGTGAGAGATGGACAAACGAATATATCTCTCTAGTAATGAATCTATCACATATAACTCTCTAGTAATGAATCATAATTTTGTATTTGAATCAAATATATATTACTATTGGATTTTTTTTTAATTGCAAAATTATAATAGATTTTAAATACTTCTATTCTTAATCTACCCCGTATACCCCAGTGAGGATCACAGAACTTACATTCCCCACCAAAATGCCAAATTGCCTTCAACGTGAGTCGAACCGTAACCTCTCACTTAAATATCACCGCTCATACCAAATAAGCTAATTAATGAATAAAAAACAAAATAAATTACTATTAATGATAAAAGTTAAATAACGTTGCTATTAATGATAAAACAGACAAAATTTGTTGCTATTTTTCGTGATTAGCCCTACAATTTGATAGTTCAAACTAAATTAACATAATGCTAAATTAATAATTTCAAAATTATGACATGCATTCAAGTTGAACTAAAACAGATTAAAATAGGATTAAAATAGGATTAACGTAAGAGTTATGATAAATTTAGTATTTTGTTACCATATGATAATTTGAAATACAACCTCATTATTAGTCTCAGAAGGAGATGTGACGAAAAAAAAATGCTTGAGAGAATTATAAAGAAGAAGAGTCAAAATATTTGATATTAAATATCCGATAATCAATATTGATTATATAATATAATTCGATATTACATATATAGTATTGAATAGGCATAATCAAAATTTAAAAATATACAATGTTTAGAATTAAATTCGATATTACATATAGACAGGGGCGGATTTAATGTATAGGTACTGGTGTCATAGATTTTCAAATAGATCGATGTATTAGATATGTATTCAAATATCGATTGACACCTATGTATTTTTTTAGATGACACCAAGAAAAAAAAGTATATCTTAACAATGAACAACTATAAATAGTTAAATACATATATAAGGTTTAAAAAACATAAAAAATGAATATAACTGCATCTTTGTTACATCCAATCAATAGAGAAACAAGTCTTGGCAGAGGGTAGAAACAACCAACAAATGATGATGAGAATGTGAAGTTATACAGATGGTTTAGAGAGATGTAACAGTACTGAAAAAATAAAACTAAAACTAGAGGCGAAGATAAATAGAAAATGAACCAAGTTGAAAGTTGTAATAATTATTGAAAAAACAATGCATGCCGCCCTTATATTGGAAGTCGTACAAATTGAATGGGACGGTGGTTCATAGGGGTGATCAACGGTTTGATTTATGAGTTTGTTGGTTTCTACGGTTTGAAATTTTTTTTTGTCCTAAACCAAAAACCAAACCAAACCAAATTCAAAGCTACATAAACCAAACCATAAACCAAATTCGAATTCGGTTTGGTTTGGTTTATAAACCAAATATTAAACAACAAAACTTTCAAGCATCTTTAATTGCCAAATACAATCCCAAAATATAAAGTTAACATACATAAAATGTTTTACGTCAAAAGACATTAACCCTAAAAATATCATGTTTCCAAACAGCCTAATTCAAGATTATATTATTTTCTTCTTCAATCATTTGCTCCCAAATGATGTTGTTTCTCACACGTCCCAGGTTCATTAACACTCTGTTGGCATACTGATCTTCGCATTCTGATGCAAAAGAATTGTTGAAAACATCCTTAATTCCACTGCTGTTCTTCATGCTTTCGGACCAAAACAGAGAGGAAATCAAGAGAGAAATAAACACTGAAATACTCTAAAATAACTATATTGTATTTCTGATAATCACCACCCGACATAATTCATACATATATATAGGCATCAATCTTGTGTCAACAGACACATTGTTTCTGAACCGATGCAACTGTTGACATACAGTTACATCCTTAACTACCTTAAACCGATTTTTCATATTTCCGGTACTTAGACTTAGGATTAATTACATAATTATAATATTAATGTCTCTTAATAATATAACTAAAGTTTCAAATAACATTTACATTTCTAACATTCTCCTCCTAAATGTTATGAAACTTTTCAGCATCCATTCTTCAAACAACTACATAATCAGCATCCACTTTCATGCTGTCTTCAAATCCAGGTGCATTGCTTGCTCTGTGTGCAACTTCATCCATCTCAATGTTGGTTCCAAACTGATCAGCATTGTCTTTTGCTGCATCATTTTGTTGCCCCATCTCAGCAACATCTTCTGGCCATAACTTGGCTCTCTTTGCGAACTCATAGTAACATTGAGGAAAAAACAGGTAATCTTCAAATATTTTCATCAAACCTGGTGCATAGTAGGAGGGAAAGCCTAGGCCATTTGCTAACCCTCTCCACTTCTCTTGACATGTGACTCTTTCGTAGCCACCATGACTTGTATCGATCTTATACAAGTCTAGCAAACAAATTTGTACTCCAAATAGTTTCAACGGGACTTGAAGTGCAGCATGGTTGTATGTCTTATGATACCATCCTATAATTCTCTCAAATGCTCTTTTGAATGCCTCCTTGTTTTTCATAACAAACTCATCTTTGTTTATCAAATCCAAGAACTTAAAAAACTCACTTATGTTGTCAACTTTCAGGGATTTAATCTCCCAATTGTTTTGTTCTTGATTTGATAAAGACAGACTTTTCTGTGTTTTTTCAAAGACTAATGATTTGTCAATTTCTTCAAAATAATTTGTAAGAAAATTATCTTGAAGTTTCTCTCCTACTGTTTCATCAAACAATTCGGATGAACCAAAAGGGTCAAACATATGTGTGATGGAACATTTCAAATCATTCAAATCAACTTCAAACCATTGAAGCAACAATTGCTTCAAACTCAAAAGATTAATATTAATCTCTGGAGTATATTTCACATAGGGTATTGTATAAGTTGCTGAATTTGTGGTGATATCTACTGCTCCAATACCGTGTGCAAAAACAAAGTTATCCTCATGATCTTTATCGTTTACTATGAAACAATTTTTCAAACATTTGAACACTTTCTTATTCGGAGACATATGTGTGGAGATTTTAGAGTTCACGTACCATATGTGATCCCAATTATTGTGCTCTGTTCCAATTAGCATATACTCCCCAACAAAGCAAATCTTGTCTCTGTGTTCATACGTCTTTTGATTCTTCATTGCAGTAGGGGTATATTCTGGAATACTTAAGTCTGCACACTGCTTTCCCTTTGATTTCGATGGACAATCCCAGGCAAAATGTCCTCTCTTCTTGCATACATAACATCGTGATCTTCGTTGCTTTCTCTGTGCGAGTGTTAATGGTAAAGACTGTCCCTGATCTTGCTGTTTCAATTTGAGACGTTGCAATTTTTGTTTAATCCATGAATCTTCGGTTGATGGGATGTCTAACCTGCTCTGATACCAATTGTTGGGAAAGGGGATCTATTAGATAAAACAAATGGCACAGGATCGAATAATCAAAACTTGATCTTTATTAACATAACATCGAATTCACACACTACAAGTTTGATTAATGAACCTATTTACAAACTACTAAAAGGTGCATTTGAAAGGACGCAACCTTTCATGATACCTATTCGAATAGTTGTGTCTTTTCATCAAGAGACACACCCTTTCGGTTTATCTATTTGGCTATTCTAGTCCCTATATTTCAATTAATTACAATAATCATACATCAACTAATCTAAATTACATAATTAACTTAACAATCATGATTAATCTATCATTCTCCCCCTTAATCTTGATTGTTGCTTGATAAGTCTTCAACTCCAAGTAGTTGTCTCATTGTGACGAACTTGATTCTTGGTAGTGCTTTTGTAAGTATGTCAGCTCTTTGTTTATCTCCGTGGATGTGCTCGACTATCAAATCTTCTCTTTCAACACATTCTCTGATTAAGTGGTATTTCGTATCAATGTGCTTGCTTCTTCCATGAAATACTGGGTTCTTCATTAAGGCTATTGCTGACTTGTTATCAACATAAATCTTGATCTTTTGTTCTTCAGTATATGTAATCTTGCTCAGTAATCTTTTTAACCATATTGCTTGAGTTGCTGCTGCTGTTGCTGCAATAAACTCTGACTCACATAATGATAATGCTACTGTTCCTTGTTTCTGTGTACTCCAGCTAATTGGTGAGTTTCCAAAGTAGAAAACTATTCCTGTTGTTCCTTTTCCTTCTTGCGTATTAATACCATAACTGCTGTCACTATAACCTTCTGTGTTGTTTCCTCATTTGTATTCATAAGATATTCCGAAATCTTTAGTTCCTTTGATGTACCTTAAAATTTGCTTGATAGCTTTCATATGTTGCTCTTGAGGTTCTTGCATAAAACGACTAAGTAATCCAACTAAGTAACTTAAGTCGGGTCTAGTATGTAGTAAGTATCGTAAACATCCAATTATGCTTCGATATTCTGTAGCATCTACATAAGTTCCTTCTGTAAGGTTTGTCAATTTGAGTCCTGGTTCCATAGGTATTTTCGCATCATTGCAGTCTAACATTCCTGCATCTTTAAGTATCTTGTTTGCATAGGCTTTCTGCTTTATTGAAATCTTGCCATAACTTTGCATAACTTCAATTCCTAAATAATATGCTAATAAGCCGAGATCACTCATCTCAAACTTATCTTTCATCTGATCTTTGAATAAATCTCTCTCTTGTCTTGGTGTTCCAGTGATTATCAGGTCATCTACATATACTCCTATCAATAGTGTTGATGACTTGGTTGTTCTTGTGTAAACAGCTTGTTCTAACGCACACTTGCTAAAATCTAACTCTTTCAGGGTCTTATCTAATTTTGTGTACCATGCTCGTGGTGCTTGTCTAAGACCATATAGAGCTTTAGCAAGTTTATAAACCTTGCCTTCATGTCTTGGCTGTATAAAACCTTCTGGTTGAGAAACATACACTTCCTCTTGTAAGTCTCCTTGTTAAAATGCTGATTTTACATCTAAATGGTGTACTTCCCATTTATTGTAAGCTGCCAGTGCTAATATCAGTCGTATTGTCTCAATTCTGGCCACAGGTGCAAAGACTTCCTCAAAGTCTATGCCATGTTCCTGTATGTATCCTTTTGCTACTAATCTTGCCTTGTGTTTAACTATTTTTCCATTTGCATTTCTCTTTGTCTTAAATATCCACTTCAAACCTATTGCTTTATGATTCCTAGGTAAAGTGGTTAATCTCCATGTATTGTTTTTGGTGATAGAATCAATCTCTGCCTTCATAGCTTCAATCCATTTATTATCCAGTGCTGCTTCCTTGTAGTTTCTAGGTTCATCTTCAACTAATAATAACTCTTCATATATATCACTTAAAGATCTGTATCCTCTTATAGGTTCATGATCGATTCTTGAATCTGAAGGTTTGTGTCTTCTTATAGGTGCACAAACTATTCTTGAATTTGAAGATGATGCAGTATCTGGGCTATGTATAGTTGTATTGGTTTGTTGAGGGGTGTAAGTTTCATTATTTGTATATGATGAATGTGATCTTGGAGAGTTGGATGGTGAGGTTGTTTCATCTTGAGTGTGAGGGATATTTTCTGGTTGAGTTTCTGGTTCTATGACTTGTTGGGTTTCAACAATAAAATCACTCCACTCAGGTTCTTCTGAATCAACTTCCTTTGTGTATTCCTCCCAATTCCATGTTTCATCTTCTTTAAACTTTAGATCCCTACTTACACAAATCTTCTTTGTTTCTGGATTAAATAAGCGATATGCTTTTGATCCAGGTTCTGTTCTAAGGTATATCATTTGTTTGCTTCTATCATCTAGCTTAGTTAAGTGTTGAGAAGGTACTTTTGCATATGCTATGCAACCAAAAATCCTAAGGTGTGTTAGGTCTGGTTTCCTTCCCTTTAAAGCTTCATATGGAGTAATATCTTCTAAAGACTTAGTAGGTGTACAATTTAGGATATATATGGCATGTCTAACTGCTTCTGCCCAAAAATTCTGGGGCATGTTTGTTGATATCATCATACATCTTGTTGTTGAAAGTATAGTTCTATTTCTACGTTCAACAACTTCATTCTGTTGTGGTGTGTATGGTGCAGTTAACTGTCTTAATATGCCATTATCTTTACAATATTCTAAGAAATCACCTGAAGTGAATTCTCCTCCTCTATCTGTTCTAAAAATCTTCATCTTAGTTCTATATTCATTTTCTACCCTTGATTTGAATTCCTTGAAGAATTCAAGTGCTTCATCTTTTGAACTTAGAAAGTATTCCCACATATATCTTGAGTAGTCATCTACTAGTAAAAATATATATCTCTTTCCTGATGGTGTAGGTGGTGATATAGGACCACATAAATCTCCGTAGACTAACTCTAATGGTGTTTCTGATCTTGCTAAGGTTTGTTGTGGAAATGTAGTTCTAATATGTTTTCCTTTTAAGCATATATCACATATACTTGCCTTATTCTTAATATTGGGTATTCCTTGAACTAAGTTCTTTAATGCCATTGACTTTAAAGAATTAAAGTTTAAATGGCCTAATCTTGCATGCCAAAGCCATGCTTCATCTTGCAAGTTGCTTAATAGGCATACAGGTTTTCCTAGTCTTAGGTCTGCTTTGTATAAACGATTCTTTGATCTTTTTACTCTCAATAGTATTTTGTTACTTGAATCGTATAAGTGTAGTAGGTTTCTTTCCATTACTATTCTGCATCCGTTTTCAGTGAGTTGTCCTAAACTCAATATATTGCTAGTAAGATTCGGTATATAATATACTTGTGATATTATTCTTTGTTCCATATTCTTACATTCTAAGAGTATAGATTCTTTCCCTTTGATATCTATGTATGATCCGTCTCCGAATCGTACTTTTCCTGTAATCTTTTCATATAATTCATTGAAATGACTTTTAATTCCTGTCATATGATTACTAGCTCCATTGTCTAAGAACCATGTATCTTCATTGTTTATAGGTAACCTGCTTGGTTCTAAATTTTCTTCATTCAATAAAATTTGTTGGTGTTCTTCTATGGTTGCCATAAGCAATGTTGGTTCTAGGTCTTCTTTTATCAGGTGTGACTGTTCTGAATTTTGACCTATCTGTGGACATTTGGATGCATAATGTCCATTCTTCTTACATTTATAGCATTGAACTTTACTTAAGTGAGGAGTAAATTTCTTTGAGTTGTTATTGTATTCTTTCTTGAAATTATTTTGTGAGGTTTCATGATTCTTTCTGTCTGATCTGAATCTATTATTACCTCTACCTCTTGAGTGGTTAAATCTATTTCTACCACGTCCTCTAAAGTGTTGACCTCTACCTACATGTTGTGTGAACATTAAGCTCTCTTGACTATCAACATGCTTATCTCTTTTGAGTTTCAGTCTTTCTTCAAAAGTTTTTAGTCTGCCAACAACTTCATCTAATTTCATTGTGTCTAGGTCTGAGTATTGTTCTATAGATGCAACTATCTGTAGAAACTTATCTGGTACTGCGTTCAATAATTTTCTAACGAGTACAGGGTCTTCATATATTAACCAACTTATTAGTAAGACTAGTCATCTTCATGATGAAAGAGTCTACTGTCTCATTTTCTTTCATATTTAACATCTCAAATTCTGTCTTGAGTGTTTGTAACCTAGCTTGCTGAACACGATCTACTCCTATGTGTCTTGTCTTTAATGTATCCCAAACTTCTTTTGCGGTCTTAAATTTTGAGATAAATAACAACTGGTCTTCTGGAAGTGCTTGATAAATATAGGCGATTGCCGTTTTATCCTTCTTAATATCTTCCTCAGTTGTTTCTTGTGGTTCAATCATTTCCCACAATTCATTGGCTTCTAATATCGCTTGCATTCTAATTGCCCACATGGTGTAATTTGTTGTCTTTAACAAAGGATAGGTAAAGTGAGATACTATTCCTATCTCCTTTCTATTGCTATCATGTCCTGATTTGTCACCCATGTCTAAAATGGAATTTTATAAATTCTATTATAAAATTCTTTCTACAATAATTTAGGCCTTAAGTCTAAATTTTCTGGTTTCAAATTTCAGGCTTATTTCTTAAGTCTAAAATTTAATTTGACTCTTTGTCTGTTTTTCTTATTTGATTCACAATTATAATTGGCCGTATTATAAAAATGAACTAAAATAAAATTTGTCACTAATTAATAATTAAATGACAGAATTTAAATTTTAAAGAAAAACTATAAATTCTAAAAATTAAAATTTATATCAAAGAGCAGTAATACTTCGCGCGTTTTAAATTTCTATAAGTATTACTATTTTAAAATCTTATAAAATATATTATAAAATTTTAAAACCAATAATAAATTATAAGTTACGTTATAATTTATTTTCTGAAACCTAATTTTATTATAAGTTATGTTATAATAAAATTAAACTAAGGTTTTTATTTAATTTTATTTTCTATTAATAAAATTAAAATAAGGTATTAAAATAGAATACCTAACCTTTATAATGTTGGGCTGAAATTAGATCCTTACTGGATCTTTGAATGCAATCCGTGAGTTTTGTTTGGGCTCCTCTTCTTACTGGACCCTCTCGAACTCTTCTCCTTGCCTTGAAACGTTTCTATTAGAAGAAACGTTTCTTCTATTTTCAATCGGTGTGTGTTTCCCTTTCTTGAATCGATGATTCTCTTCTTGTTGAATCGATGCAACCCTAATCTTAATCGGTGTATTATTCGACGGTTATTCTCTGAATCGGTGGCTAAGGCTTTTGTCGAATCTGTTTTGATTTGGGGCAAAATAAGAACCCTAATTGCTTCGTCTATTCTATGGTGGCGATTGATGGCTCTATGGTGATGGTTTCACGATGGTTCTGTGGTATTGGTTCTGCCCGTGGGTTTTCTCCTACGGCGGTGGTTCTGTGATGGAGATTCTGTCCGTGGGTTTTCTACGGTGGTGGTCTGCCCGTGGGTTTTCTCCTACGGTGGTAGTCTGCGGTGGTTGTTCTACCCGTGGTTTCTTCTTCTACGGCGATGGTAGTTCTGCCTGTGGGTTTTATCCTATGGTAGTGGCTTTCTGTCCGTGGGTTTTCTCCTACGGTGGTGCCTTCTCGAATCAGGTTCTATCTTTCTGATTCTTGTTGCCTTCGATTCAGTATGAAAATATGAATTTTCTAGGGTTTACAGTATATTTCGATAGGCTTACTGCTTTTCTTGTAAACTGATGTTGCCCTGAAATTGTTGCCTTGACTTTGTTGCCTTCGGTTATGTTGCCTACTGTTTGAATTGGTGTCGGTCGTTTGTAGAACAATTCAATGTTCTGCCGCCTGTGTATCAATGATGATTCTTCAATGAATCACCTTCTGGTGTAATTCGAAATTTGCTAATAATCGGTAAATGGTAAATGATGAAATTCTGGTTTGATTCGAGCCGATAGCTCTGATACCAATTGTTGTTTCACACACGTCCCAGGTTCATTAACACTCTGTTGGCATACTGATCTTCGCATTCTGATGCAAAAGAATTGTTGAAAACATCCTTAATTCCACTGCTGTTCTTCATGCTTTCGGACCAAAACAGAGAGGAAATCAAGAGAGAAATAAACACTGTAATACTCTAAAATAACTATATTGTATTTCTGATAATCACCACCCGACATATGTTTACATTCATACATATATATAGGCATCAATCTTGTGTCAACAGACACATTGTTTCTGAACCGATGCAACTGTTGACATACAGTTACATCCTTAACTACCTTAAACCGGTTTTTCATATTTCCAGTACTTAGACTTAGGATTAATTACATAATTATAATATTAATGTCTCTTAATAATATAACTAAAGTTTCAAATAACATTTACATTTCTAACAAATGATATATATATATATATATATATATATATATATATATATATATATATATATATATATGTGTGTGTGTGTGTGTGTGTGTGTGTGTGTGTGTGTGTCTGTGTGTGTATATTCGGTAATTCGGTAATTGGGTTTTGTTTGGTTTTGTATCGGTTACCATAAACCAATCTAAAAACCGAGTATTATAATCGGTTGGTCTGAAACCAAACCAAAAACCAAATTTTAAATTTGGTTTGGTTTTAATCGGATTCGGTTTGGTTTGGTTTTCAGTTTTCTTGGTGTTGGACCAAATACTGTCCACCCCTAATGATTCATCGGAATGGAATTGATGTTGCATTAACTAATATATTAATTGTTTTGTATTTATTAATTGTTACGAATAAAAAATTAATTGGAATGGTTAATTTAATCATTTAATATTTAAATAGTTTTTGAAATGTAGCATTGTTCTGTAAAAAATGATTTCTTAAAAAACTTGAACAATGATACATGAATCATTTTAAAATTAAAAAGCTCGTAGAACCAATTATAGAATGCAATTTGTTTTTCCCTCCTAAGTATTGTAATTTTATTATAAATATTTGTTACTTAATTCTGGTAAAAAACCCAATTACCAAAGAATTAAAAAATAAACTATTAATTGAATTTTGGTATTATAGTGACACCGATAAATTTTTTTCCTGGATCTACCCCTGAATATAGAGTATCTAATTTTTATTAATAATGTTGGAATACACAATATGTGATATCTTACTTCATATTAAATACTCAAGACTCGATGTTAATCGAATTATGGTGCCAACAGATGATCGACTTGTATAATGCATTAGGATCAGCATCAACTTGGTACTTCACCCTTGCATTAACAACGGGTTTATCATTTAAGAAATAATAGAAAAGTATAGGAAAGTGTCCAGAACATTATTTTTTCTTTGCATTTTTTCCTTTCCAGTTTTTTCTTTCCGAAGATAACAAAACAACATTAAAAGATAAATGAGGTGGTTGTTTACCTTTAATTAAAATCCTATGAACAATCAACTTGAAGAACTTTGGATCTGAATTCATTCATAATTCGTTTTCTTGTGATGATTTTTTACCTAAAAAAATGCAAATGAAATAAGAGAATGAAAATAAATAAATAAATAAAGGTTTAAGAAAGAAATCAAAATAAACAAAAAGTAAACTGGAATCAACCACGTAATGAATTGCATTGAAATAGGATGAAATAAAAAGCCAAAAAGGAAATGAATATGAAAAGAAGCGTTAAATAAATTACGTACCTTTTATATCACCGTCATATTAATTTGAGGATGTGAAGATGTGGAGACCGTGATAATCAAACATTCTAATTTTATAGCATTCCCCGCCTACTAAATCGCCTTTAGGTGGTCGATGTGGGATCCATTCACAATGTGATACAATACGCTTAAGATAAATATTGTAAGTATGACAAGAATGACTTAACGTTATCTTTTATAAAAGTTTTACTAAAAATACATTAAGTGAAATAACACAAAAATCTTTCGCTTATATATGGTTTATGAAATGTGTAAATGGTAAAGAGTAGAGCATAAACATTATGTCAAAATATACATACTTATATACCAAAATATAAATTCGTTCCATTGTAATGGCTTTCAGAATAGTCACAAAAAAAGTTGTTAAATTTCGATGCTTGAGGATACAAGACATCATAAGTGATAAACATCCCCTTCTAAATGATATATCACTTTTGGAAAAACTTTGCAAATTTATTTGAACAACAAATAAAGCATACTTAGGTGTTGTTTATTTTTTAAGATGTTGATGTCTGCGAACTTAGCTGTAGAAATGCGGTCAGAAAAGATGGCCTAAAGGTCTGCAAACGACCGCAAACGCGGGAAGACATCCGCAGACGATGCGGCAAACGCCGGAAGATGTTCGCAGACGCGGGAAAACGAAAAAAGACAAACGCACTATCATATAAAACATCTTCTCCGCGTCTTCAACCTTGCAGTTGGCTTACATCATAATTAAATGGCATATCGTGGCCACAAACATTAGTACATGTTAGAGTTGTTTTATGGGTTGATGAGGAAGCCTAAAGGACTACTACTCATTAGAATTACAAATAATATACGAGTTTGTGATGATTGTCATGTGTATAACTGTTTATGACGTTTTTTTTTGTCGCGCCATTATATTAAGGGATTCAAATAGATTTCATCACTGTGGATAAATCTTGCTCCTATAAGATTCATCACTGTCGCACCATTTGATGTTCTTCTGATTGTTGTTAACTATACATTTTAAATCCTTCTAAAAGTGGTTTTTTTATCAAGTATTTGGATACATAAGTTTTGTGTGCTATAAAGCATTTAAATAGGTAAATATTATATTTAAAGTTTGTATTAATTTTAATGCGTAGTTTTGGGTCTAAATATTATTTGTGTATATCCTATTAATTTATTTTTTAAAAAATATAGAATCGTCCCCATACATACAACATAGAATTTTTAGGATCCAAACTGTGAGATGAGAGCTTGTCGCCTAGTATTCATTAACAAATTAACATGATATATGTGGTACAAATTTGAGCTCTCGTCAAATTGTCACAAAGTATATAGGACCCAAACTCTTTTATGTAATTTGAAATTGAGAAGTTACTAAACCAGATCATTTTATCAACTATAATCATTTGTTGTTGTTGACGATTTGTATGTATGTATGATTTCCATTAAACACCATATACCGGAGTACTATATGTTCATTACGTTAAATTTTTAAAATTTCAGGTACATATATTCAAAATTGTATTACGACAAAATTTTGTGTTTTTTCAGGTGATTGGAAAAATCAAAATAACATATTTATATTCTTAATAAACATATATACTTTTATTTTAGTTTTTAAAAAAATATTTTTATTGATGCCCATATTATGGTTTAACAAAAGAAATTATTATTGGAAAAATAACAATGAAAATTTAAGTTTATTTAAAATAAAAAAATATGCATTAAAAAATAAAATGTTAAAATTGATTTCGGTTTCCTAGTAAAAGTAATTAAAATCTTAATTGAACTTCTTTTTACGAGCACGGACACACATACATATAGGGTTGGATTCCGATAAAAACTATCAATTCCGCGAGAACGTGAGAAACACTCTAAAATTTGTTATTCAAAACTGATATTTTAACCGAAGAGTTACGTACCAGAATAAATGGTATTTAGGATACACATGGTCGGGCTGTGGATATTGGATTTTCTGAAAAGTTTATAACCGAAAAGATCACCCCCCTCCGCGCCCGGACTGACCTGACTGGCCACTGGTTATTGATGAAAGACCGGTTATAAATCTATTTAAAAATCTGCGACGAAAAAACACATGTATAATCGCCACAAGTAGTTTCAATATTTGTTGGGTGCTTTGGCCGACAACTGGACCAATGACTTGCAATAATCATATGGTTTGGAACAGTGATGATTTTCGGTGAGACCATGACCCAAGATGTGTGATGCGATGTAAAAATGATCTATTTTTCCTTGTCGTCTCCTTTAGCTACTTTTCTAAATAAGTAGGAACCTTGAGCTATACACTACCATTGTTGCTACCATTGAACACATATGGGTTTATGATCAAATCTTGAGAGACTAAGGCCAATTCATTGAAAAGAGAAGGTCCACAAGATTTGGTAATTATATATAGAGAAAATTTGCACCAATATTTGGTGATTATACAATTTAGGTGTTGTTTACATAAGTTAACTACTTATTCTAAATAATGAATAAGTTTTTTTACATATTCACATAAAATAAGTTTCTAATAGCCTAAATAAAAGTCAAATTGAAACTGCGATATGATCCATTTCCTTTAACTTAATTATATTTCAGTTTCATGCCACTTTTAGCCCATGACCTAACACAAAGAATATTGCTTGGATGCTTAAATACGAAGTGACTTTTTTTTTGCCTTCCGGTCGCATGCCACCTTTATCTTACTGTGGAATAAATCTTGCTTAAGTCCGCTGTGGTGGTGCCCGTCGATTTCCTCTGCAAATGATACATTACTCCATGCATCTTCCATTCTCAAGGACAACCATAATTAAGATCCACAGGGGATAAGATGGTGACTTTCTAAGGGCTCTGCAGGTGGGAGGCCGGCGCATGAGTCTGCAATGTGGCGATGTAATGAAGTTTTAAGCAAAGTATCATAATGCGTATTATGGAAAAGTCTGCTGGGAAAGAAAGCGAAGAAATGTGTAAGAAAAGTTTAGTAATTAAAGTGTCCAAAACTTTACTTTCTTTGCATTTTTAAGTGAGACGGTTATTTACCTTTCATTAAAATACTATGAACAATCAACATGGAGAACTTAGAACCTGAATTCATCATTCGTTTTATTCTCATGATTTGTTACCTACAAAGAATGCAAATGTATAAGAGAAGGTACAAAAGGCTTAAGAAAATTAATCAAAATAAAAAGAAAGTAAAATGCAATCAACAACATAATGAATTTGTAATAGTATGAAAAAAGGCCAAAAAGGAAACGAATATGAAAGAAAATTGTTTCATAAATGACATACCTTTTAAAATACTCTCTTTTTAATTCCAGACGCTGAAGATGTGAAATTCATGATACCCGTCGTTCTTATTTTATAGCGATCCTCCCCTACTAAATTGCCTTTAAGTGGTCGATGTGGGATCTATTCGCCGATATAAACATGCATCAAGTAAAATTATATGATACAAAATAACACAGCTTATGATAACTATTGTAATTGTAATCTTTGACAAGGTGGATCAATTAATCCTAATAAGTATGAATTATTTCTAATAGATTAACAACATGTTTTATGTAAGTTTTACGAAAAATATATTAAGGAAAAGAATACAAAAATCATCCTTATACATGGTTTGTGAAACGTGTACATGGTAAGTAGTAGAACATAAACATACTGGTAATTTTTTTCAAAAATATATAAGGTGTAATTTTTTTTCGAAAACAATTAATCATAACCGCTTCGACGGATCTATATAAATATAAAATATGAACATTAAATATTTGTATCAAATCTCAAATTAAGAATTGAATAGTTACCACATTCTTTAAATATTTTATGTTATATATGATATATATGAAATACAATAGTAATCACATTTAATATGCAAGGGTCAGTTACTAAAATAGTAACAACTTTTGAATTTTTTTTATCATTTATAACAATATTATTTATTTTTTATCACTAATAGTATCAACATTTGTATTTTTGATTTGAATAATATCAACTTTTGTATTTTGTACCCTTAATAACATTAACTTTTGTATTATTTTTATCATTTATAGCAATAACTTTTTTAAGTTTTGCTATAAATAAACAACAAATGTAAAAGTTGATGCTATTAATGATTAAAAAAACTAAATAATGTTACAATAAATGCTAAAAATGCATAAAGTTGTTTCTATTTTTAGCAATTAGCCCAATATGTAATGTTGAATATATGATATATAGTGGTCAGGGGTGGCTTTTAGTGTGTGCGAAAAGCTCGACCGCACAAGACCCCAATTTCGTAGGGTCTCACGGTTATAATAAAAATCTAAATTTAGACCAATAAAAATTTTATGTATTTGACATGTATACGTTGTGCATCGGTGTGTTAAAATGGAATTAATGTCAAATTCAATTTAATTCGTATTATTTATTTTAATTTCTCACTAATCAGATTTTTGATCTAAAAGCTAATCATAAAATTGTTATTTAATTTAAAACATAGGATTTTTTTTTGCCAATGTCACTCTTTTTGCTATTACCGATCTTTGACAATTTTACCCTTCAATGAATTAAAAAATTACTAATACCAATTTTTTTTTTACAAATTTCGCATTTGATCTATTTAATTAAGATCATTAGATTAATCAAATATGTTGTAATATATATATATATATATATATCGAGAGAGAGAGAGATGAAATCAAACGATCAACACATAACTTTAATTTGTTGTACAACTGTAAAATTATTGTCATCTACAAAATTATAATATTAGATTAAGAGTAAAATACGTATAATAAAAAGGTCCAATTAATTCATAATGTGAAATCAAGAAATGAGATTTACACTAGATTTAATTTTCTATTTAATTTCAATGATAATCAATGTTCTCGATCGTCATTTAACCAAAATAAATATAAATATTGTATGATTCGATTTCATCGTACAAACGTATCCTAGTTAATAGTTTCAAAACTCTAACATGCATTTAAGTTGAACTTGAAACGGAATAATATTTTGATACAATATCATAATTTGAAATACAACCTCCGTTAGTCTCAAAAGCAGATGTGACAAAAAGATATGTGAAAAAGAATTATAAATAAAAAAGAGTCATGTAATATTTGATATTAAATATCCACTCTTCAATGTTAAATGTATAATATTTCAATTTAAATTCGATATTACATATATACTATTGAATAGTTAAAATATACAATGTTTGCTATTCAATTCAATATTAAATGATAATAGATAGTTTTATTATTATTAACATTGAAATATTTTATGTAATATACAATATTTGATATCATATTGATATTAAATATTCAATACTTGATATTAATTGGGAAAAAAATATTCCAATATTCTATAAATCTGTATAATTTTTTTATAAAAATATACCGTATAAATTATTTAAGAAAAAAACTATATCATGATTGGTCTCATTTTTATGGTCTAATTTTTTTGATAAAAAATTGAATGATATTAATATTATTTTAGTTAAAGAAAATAAGAAAATATTTTTGTTGATGTAAAACTTTTTGAAATACAACCTCATTGTTTGTCTCAAAATATTAATACATAAATATTTAATTTTCGTTGTGATCACGATTACATACTTACACTTGCACACATTTGTAGATGACAACAGGGTATTTACAAAAAACCGTGTCATTTAGTTGTTAGCATCCTTTAAACACAATACATTTGACTACCCGAAAATACCGAAACCGAATTATTAGTTTTGAAAGAACCGAATACCGAACCGTATAATTTTATATGGTGCCGTTTCGGTTCCGAATACCGAATTCTAGCTAGTTTAAAAACCGGATACCGAACCGAGAGTACCGAATACCGAATTTTAGCTAATTTAAAAACCGAATACCGAACCGAATATATTAATTCGGTATCGGTCGGTACCGGTTCGGGTTCGGGAAATGGTACCCGTTGCTCACCCCTACTATCGTCAGGCCAAATACCTTTTTGACCATCCAACTCTTTACGATTTATCATATTAATTTATTTTTGAAAGATTTTGCGATTAAACTATAACTTATTATTCTAATTTGGAGAAAATAAATAAAACTAATGTTTAAATTGGTACAAAATATAATAGTTTAATGATCACATGCATGCATGTGTAAAATTTTCAATGGCTAAAACGGTACAGAAAAAGTTTAGTTACTAAATGTGTCAACCAGAAATAGTTTAGTGGTTAAATCGGTACAATAACATACTTAACCCTTATTATTATTACTTTTAAAAATTTTATTTTACCTTCTTTAGGGAGCAATTATCCAACTCTTGGAATGGATTAATTTTAACTTTGAACGGTTGCATGCAAGAGTTTACCTCTTGGATTAGTGAACTAAATTCCCAAATTTACTAGAGGACTGAATTACGTTAGCCAACAAAAAATCGAAACATGTATTGGATCAGGATCTGCATCAACTCCATACCATCATTTGGATCCATAGTTCGCCAATCGTCATCTTTGATCGATGGGTTAGCTAGCTGGGCTACTTCCCACGGCCCAAATCCAACATTATCCAGTTATTCAAAAATCAAAGAGTTAACTTAAAATTATGCAAGGAAAGGATACTCTTTATACTCGTCTTCGTGATAAAATGGGGGAGAGATATCATCAACGAAAATTAAGTGCCAGATTTTTTATGCAGTCATGGTGTCTTTACAATTAGTGTTAGCTTGTGGTGTTGTCGAGTACGTTCTCAACATTTATAGGGGTTTCTTCATGAATTTGATTAGTTTTCGCTTGGTGCATTCCTTTTTTTTTTTTGAAGTTTCGTTTAAGGAATTTTGTTGTTTTTAAATGGAAGTTGGGGATTTTAAGTTTATGGATCATATCGAATTTGAAAATAAAAAAACTATTGAATGAATTTGGGTGAAAGGGTAGACACCATACATGAAATGAAACTCGAACATGAATGTCACAAACCTTAATTTTACATATATAAAATATTATTGACTCTACTTTTCTCGTCATCTCCTTTAACTACTTTACTGAATCAGTAGGAACCTTGAGCTACAGATGTCCAGTTGAACCACCACCATTGTTGCTACCCTTTGAACATCCATATGGGTTTATAATCCAATCTTGAGAAATTAACAAAGGCCAATTCATTGAAAATAGCTGGCCCACAAGACAGAAATTTGTAGCAAAATTTGGTGATTATATATAGAGGCCAACAATATAGGTATTATAAATATAACAATTTACAATTTGGTGATTATATATAGAGGCCAACAATATAGACAGAAATTTCATGCTTTCTTAAGTATGCTCCCAGACAGCTCAAACAGGCAGGTAAACAGCTGCCTTATTTTATTACTTTATATATATTATATTGCATTTTTGTTTTCCTGTGATAACTTTTGATATATTGTATTTTATTAAAATTTGAATATGTGATTACGATCGCGTTATTTTTGTCTACATTCTGATATAAAATTTATCGTCGTCGGAACCATTTTCGTTAAGCAGACAGACGTGCATCTGCCTAAATATATGATTTTATATATAATATATAATTGTTTTGTTGTTCTACTAAAACGTTTCTTATATTTTATACAAATACAAATATATCGTTATGATCACTTTCCTTTAAACTACATTTTAACATAAAATTGTATTTCGTCTCAAGTTTTGTAACACCCCTCCAGATCCCGGAAATGCCACGTCAACCTAATATCATAAGTGACAATAACGCAAAGAATCTATAACACACGTGTCATAGGATAATGCAGATTATGGCTAATGAATTACATTGTAAAAGGATGAAAAAAAGCCAAAAAGTAAATGACATACCTTTTAAAACACTGTCATATTAATTCCAGACTGTGAAGAGGTGAATATATGTCATGATAATCGATAGTTCTAATTTTATAGCGATCTTCACCGGCCTATTAAATCGCCTTTAGGTGGTAGATGTGGGATCTATTCACGGATATACACATGTATCAAGTTAAATATTGTGAGACACAAAAACATAGCTTATGATAAATATTGTAATGTATGACAAGGTGGATCAATCCTAATAAATAAGAACAATTTCTAATTAATAGCTTAAGGTACATTATGTTTTATAAAAGTTTTACTAGAAATATATTAATTGGAGAACATAAAAATCTTCCACTTATACATGGTTTTGTGAAAAAGTGCACATGATAAGTAATAACATTATGCTAGATAAACCAAGATTCTATAAAAATATAATTTTTTGCCATTGTAGTGGCTTTTAAAATAGTCACCGAAGAAGCAATCAAATTTCAATACTCGAGTATATAAGACATCTAAATAGATGTCACTTGACACCTAACTAGAATGCCACTTGGCATAACGTGGATACGACACGTGTATAATCTATAATTTCCATATTAAAATAATAATTGCATTAATTAAATTAATTTAAAATAAAATATACTCCTATTATTTTGGATTTCAAATTTAAATTTGAATCTAAAACTCACATCTTTTGTTGGTTTTTTATCCAAACTTCTTAGCTTCTATAATTTTTTTTTTCCTTTTTTGGTTATTATATAATTTTTAGTTATGTATTTTACATTTAACCCATTTTATATATTTTCTATAATCACTTTAACAGTATAATATTGCTATTTATTTGTAGTGTTTGTAATAATTTTTAATATGTATGTATGTATATATATATATATATATATATATATATATATATATATATATATATATATATATATTTGAAAAAATAGGTTATCTACTATTCCGTGTGGTACACGGGTAATATACTAGTTTATATTATAAAAAAAAAACTTGCCAACACAAAAAGTGGATATTCAAAGATTGACGACTACATCAAACGAGAAACTATTTTGTATGGATCAATGATTTACTCTGACCATCTGAGAACAAATCCAGTTTAATATCAACACATTTATATTTTAAAGCCTTATTATATACAGTTGATACGATTCTTACTTAAGTTCACCATCATATTCAATACGAGATGTTTGAGTTCCTTGGCAATTCAATAATTTCTCCATTGTTCGCAACATTCCTACCAACCTTGTGACAGTTGGCTAACATCATTAATGACATATCATGGTCACAAACATCAGTACATGTTATGGTTATTTAATGGGTTGATGAGGAAGAGTGAAGGATGACAACCCGTTAGGAATTACAAAGAACTTTCGATTGTGTGACAATTGTCATGTGTTTATGAAGTTTGTTTCAAGAATTATAATTTGTCGCACTATCATATTAAGGGATCCGATTTGATTTCATCAGAGTGGATACATCTTGCTCCTAATACAAGGACCTTTGATGATCATCTATATGCTGTTAATTGTACATTTTTATATGTTTTTAAAGTGGTTGTTTACCAAGTATTTGGATCCATAAGTTTTGTGTGCTCTAAAGTATTTAAAAAAAGGTTAGTATTGTATTTAAATGTAGTTTAATACTTTTGTGTCTAAATATTATTTTTTATATATCCTATTCATTTTGGACACACTCCAAACCAACTGTAAACTTCAAATTTATTTTCTTTTATTTTTTATTACATGTATATTAGTAATATATATTGATGATTGTTATAAAAGGATACATATTTTACGTTTTGATGTGTAACACACGACATTTGAAAACAGTCGATTATTCTATATACTTGGAGTACGTTAATATACATGGGAGTACGTTTTTGACATTGTTTATTAAATGTTTAGTGAATTGTCATCTGATTCTTTGGCCTCAAGATCGAACAATACATCTTGTTCAGTCTTTTCATTGGGGGAGACTGCCATGAAAAGATGCACCTCTTTTGTTTTATTTGTAAATTAGTTTTAGCCGTTTGATCCATAAACTCAAATTATAAGAGCGTTTGTATGGAAGGATGCTAGTTCAGTTCCACCCAGATCTACGATGTCATTTTATATATTATTTGGTTAACGCACATGCTTTTATCAACTATGACTTGCAATTAACAATAAATTAAAGTAGACAATAGCACGAAGATTGAATTTCTTGATAAAATAATTAGTTTAAGAGGTTAAGATGGGATAAATATTCTTCAAATTAAACATGGTGTCCAGTTTAAACATGTTGAAGCATAGTGATAGAATTAGATAAATATTCTTCAATTTAAATATATTTCTTTCTTATAAATATTGCTAGTTATATGAATAAATGAATGCATGGAAGAGGTAATGTAAAATTGCAAGTTTAAAGCAACTGCTCCAAGAATTCATGAGCAGATACCATTCTCAGTCAACATCACTATCAACAATCATCAAGTTTAAATGCCTTTCTATTGAAGGAATTAACCATGCCAAACAATTTCATTGATGAAAACCAATCTTCTTATAACTTAAACATATCAAATTGAAATCCACATGGAATCAAACCAGCACTACAAAATAAAAGTGTTTTAGTGACTGAACATTTATGTCAGTAATACTCAAAAATCAGTCACGAAGATTAAATTAATTGGTTACTTATATGATAAGATTTTGCTACAAATATCCTAATTAAAATATATATAGTAGTAATTAAGATACCATGTCGTAGGCACGATGACATAATCTCGTTATAAGATCTGCATGAGTTAGGTTTTCTGGTCCACAGCTGCCGCTCGTGTTTGGGCACGCACCCGAAGGGGATGTCACTCATGAGTCATGATGTATTTCTATTTACAATGAATATTTCTTAAAATGTTTAAATTATATTATAATAAATATATGATAAATAGAACTAAAACACTATGTTTTAGTTATTATATTTTCAAAATACAATGCATATTTTGGTTAAAAACACCAGGACTCGAAACATTATAAAACTGAAAACTTCATATTGTAGTTCTTTTTCAGGTGTGAGTCTGAGTCTGAGGCTCGAAACTTACAAGACCATAATAAAACCTGATGATTACATGTATACCGGGTATGTTTTAATTCTGCCCTACATACACCATATATGTAGTTTTAAGTATTAAATAACAAGAAAATTGCAACCAAACCTTCATTTAGACTGACCATACATGGATTAATCCATACATGTTGCCTGTATAAATCTCGTTACGCTCCTCGTTATAGAAAACGGATGAAATATTTTGAAGGGCTTCAGAAGCCGAACTCTTTCCACAGGCGTGTTCGTCTAATAGAACAGCATTATTTGCTGTTATTTTGGAGACACATTCTCCTGTCAAAATGTTGTTGAAATTTATGGAAACGGAATCTTCTGCATTACCAAACTGGCATGGTTAGTAAAAGACCAATAATTTACAAACTACATATATACATATGACCCAGATATTTTATGTACCATTTATTCCGGTTGAATGATAGGCAGAATTAGCTATGCGAGCCGAAATAATAAGCTCGTGATCATTTGTGACGTATAAGGAGTTACGATGCTGCACACCAAAGGATTATCAAATGAAGTCACAAGTTCTCCATGCAAGTTCCACACATACAGTTATAGTTCCGTCTATTAATAAAGTGAGAAATAATCGCTTGCGACGAAGAAAGATAAATCTTGATGGAGTCGTAAAATTCGTCTTGATAACTTATTTTAAATCACAAGTTTGTACCTGTTATGACATATTTTGTACATATTTTCAGTCATATTTTGCCTCGGATTTGGGTTATTTTTTCCTTGAATTGTTTAAATACGACTCTGATTTGTCCATTTTTGTGTTTCGCAGTTCGAAGGTTGCTTAAAATGGAAAAGAATGGATTATGGAGCTTATTCGTCAAATTTACGGGCTGAGTCGATCTTCCTAGGAATCCTGTTGACTTTGACCGAGTTGACCTGATCGCGGCCGCGACCATATCAGCGCGGTCGCGCTGACCTGCGATCACCAGAACGCGCCCATGCTTGTTATCTTGCCCGCGATGCACTCAGCGCGGCCGCGATCACAGAAAAATATAAAAGTCAGCAGCCGTTTCGTTATTTTTTATGCAAATTTTTAGATGAACTTTTTCACATAGTTTATAGTGCGATTAGTAGGTGTTCGGTAGTTTTATGTTTTCAGCTTAGTTTAGGGTAGATTAGGGAAGCATTCGGCTAGTAGAGTAATCAAAGCATTCAGTTGCGGGATTATCTCGTTTTTCATCCGGATTTTGGTACATTCTTTCCGTATTTACTTACTGAAATTAATATGTTTAGTATAGATCTCGTTTATTCTGTTGTTTTTATCATGATTATTGAGTAGTTTATCCAAGCACTTGCTTGGTTACGTTTTTACATGGATTAGTGGAGTATTTGATGGTTTTGGTTGAAAAGTGTTTGATTCATTGATGTATACTTGATTCATACGATTAATATGCGTAAAATCATAATTATAGTTGATGTTCTAGCAATATTGTGATCATGATTATTGATTATTAATGCCGATTTTTATAAACTTAATCAAATTTAAGTGATTTATTAATTGGTTGCTGTTTCTAGCATTATTGTGATTATGAGATAGTGATTAGTTAATAAATTTTGAAATCATTGTATGCAAATTAATTCTTAGCAATATTGTGATTATAAGATTAATTTAATCTGTGATTTTCTTAGACTTGATTGATGTTTATGCGGCTAAATTGAATATTTAGAGTTATTTCCGAGCGCTTGACGTGTAGACAGTTTTAATATCTAAAAGCTAGATTTAGTTGACTCAATTAATCGTAAAAGACATTTATTGTTGATATTTAGAAATTGGGGAATACTGGAGAACTCCATACTTGATTTTCTGAAATTAATAAAAGATGTCCATGAATCGGTTTTACATCAAAGTTTCAAACTCTTAAGCTTAAAAGATTTAAAACGGTTGGATTTAATTCCAACTTAATTTTCTTTGACCAAAAACATCAATAGTGTTTTTACACCATTTTACTCCATTAATCCTAAAAGACGTATCCAAGTGAGTGTTGCTTTTAATATATATCTGATATTAATCTGTTTCACATTTGGTTTTATAATTTGTCGTATTCTGTTAGATAGTATAGTTTTAAGTAATTAGGGTTTTAAATCATCTTCATCCCTTATCAATGGTTAGATATTAGTGATAATCTTAGTATCGGTATCTCGATCCTTAGTGTCGTTCCCTGAATTCGATAATCCCCGAGGTCAGCTTCTAGCTATATTATTTACGACTGGTACACTGCCAGTGGTATTTGGTATAACCTGGCTCTGATACCAAATGGCGCCGTTGCCGGGGAACGGCTAGAGATATTGTGAAAAGGTTTAACTGGTAGATTAGGCGATTCTTCTTATGGGATTTATCCCTTGGAAGTTCTTTTCTTGTTTTTCTCTTCTTTTATCTATTCTATCCACCTTCTCAGTGTTTGTGAATGGTTTATGACTCGGAATTCCAATCCGCATGTTGTAAGTCCATACAACGAACCTGAAAGAACCTTTTACAACCGTCTTCGCCATCCTTCTCATCATTTCATTGAGATTCTATCTAGCTCATCTGAATCTATTGACCAACCTGTCCCTCCGCTGGCTGACAGAAGTCATATTGATTTAGTTGTCGAGTTACCTCCAATCTCTCCTTCTTCGCCTTCTTCTGATTCATCTGATTCTTCTTCTTCTTCATCATCCGATAATTCTTCTGAGCCAAACATGGGCGACCGACGCACCATGCTTGAGCTGAACCGACCGGTCACCGACGACTCGGAAGGTGCCATTGTCATCCCAGGTTTTGATGTAGTAAATTTTGAGCTAAAGTCCAGTCTCATCACTTTAGTTCAAAATAATGCTCAGTATTGTGGTATAGCATCTGAGGATCCTTACGCACATCTGAAGAAATTCAGGAAAGGGTGCGGTTCGTATAAGGTGAATCAAGTCCCGAAAGAGACAATTCGATTGATGATATTCCCGTACTCGCTTACTGGACGTGCTCTCACATGGTATGATGCTCTTCTGTCCAATTCATACCTGGGATGAAATGGAGACACAGTTCCTATCGAAGTTCTGTCCGCCCTCACGTACCACTCAGCTAACGAGTGAAATCTTGGGATTCAGGCAAAAACCTGAAGAGTCCTTACCTGATGTGTGGGATCGGTACAAGGAATCTATCATGAAGTGTCCAAACCATAATCTGACACTCAATCATCGAGTCAAAGTCTTCTATGAAGGTGTGCACCCGATGTATCATTCTTTGATAGATTCCGCTTGCAGTGGATCTGTCTATAGAAAGACACCTGAGGAGGCGGTTGAGATTTTAGATGACTTGGTTATGAGTCAGCATCAGACACCCAGCGAGTACTTCGGATGGGGAGCTTCAGATTTCAAGCAAGCCGCTGCCATAGCCGCTCTCACAGCAAAAATTGAGCAACTCACGCAGAATAGCCAACCACAAGCCATGCCAGCTCCCGTGCAAGCTGTGTATCCATCATGTGATGCTTGTGGTGGCCCACATTCAAGCTATGAGTGTCAGGCGGCTTACTCTTACCCCAATCAGGAGGAGGTTTACTATTCATCAGGCGATTCTGGAGGTGGCATGTATAAGTATGCTCACCCGAACTATCCAAATTATTCCAAGAATCAGCCACCTCCTGGTTTCATGAATCCGAGACCACATATGCTTCAGAGACCTCAGTTTGCCTCTCATCAGGGGTATAACCAGGGGCAAACTTCTTCTTCCTCCCATGGTCATTTTCAGCAGCATACTCGACCACAACAATTTTATGGCCAGTCTGGTAGCCCATATCAGAATCCTCCACGTCCTCAGGCTGCACAACAGCCACAAGAGAGGTCGAATTTAGAGGATATGATGATGAAGTTCATGGCTAACCAAGAGACGATCACAAGGAACCAACAGGCTGCTATAAAGAATTTAGAAATCTAAATTGGACAGATAGCTAAAGCGCAGAATGAGCGACAGCCTGGTGGTCTTCCGAGTGATACTGTGACAAATCCGAAGGCTGAAGCGAAAATGATTATCACGCGT
>JAANYP010007263.1:0-186203 GCA_020465985.1 Centrapalus pauciflorus
ATGTGCGACAAGTTCTTGGCCAATGACCAATCATTCCATATCTAAAACAAAGATCTTCAGGATCCTGGGAAGAACTAGCTTTACATTCGTGGTACTGGAAAATTTTACATAGCGATTAAATCTATAGTATCATAAATTAGCTTTCTGTTAAGCAATTTTGATTCATGTATCGATGTCCAAAAATCTATGTTTCCGGATACGATTATTTGTTTCATGAGCAATTTTCGCCTTTTGTCACATGGACATGCAATAAGCTTCTTAGAGATTTTTTTCCCTTTTAAGGCTATATTTCTCTATGAGTTTCTTTATATCGACAATTCTTTTGTCGGTATCTCTAGCTGCTTTAGTGAGTGCTCTGATGAATTTCATTTTTCTGAAATCAAGATTCAAAAAAAATCAGAGATATAAAGAAATTTTACGTAATATTAGCTTTCCAATCCCTAAAGAGGGTCTACCCAGCCATTTACGTCTAATGCAGCAAATAGTATCTTCTCAATATTTGCCATTGATACTATCAAAAAGAATTTTTTAAAACAACATAAAATCAACACTAATTTATTTCAATAAGAACTGCAATACAATACAATGAGAGAATAAATGAAAACATAATCAGAAAAGGATACATCTCATCCCATGGTAGTTGGAACAAACAATAGAAGAGTGCCAAAATCAATATACTGATAAAAATTAAAAACGGGCTTAGCATCTTCATCCGCCTTCAACTAAGTAAATTTTTTTTTTTTAATTTTAAAGGAAGGTAGGAGAATGTAGTTTGTGAAATAATGAGGTTTAGTATCGGATATTTATAGAAAAAAATTCGACCATTAAATGGTCGAAAATATAACCGTTCAACGGTTATAAATCCGTTGTGGATTTTATAAAAAAAAGATTTGGAGGATAATGTCTCTTTAGTATAAAAATGATGATTAGAAATGTAATTTAAGAAAAATGTTATTGATATAAAGGATGTGTATAAATAAGTTTAATGACGGATTAAGTATAAGATATGTAAAAGAATCAATAATCGTAATTGTTAGTATTCATAAATTAAATAAATGTCAGATTGTTAGATTGCGTAAATAAATGTTAGTAAACAGAAAATAAATGTTAGATTGCATAAATAAATGTTAGTTGCGGAAAGTAAATGTTAGTAACAATAAATAGATGTTAGTTAACATAAATAAGTAGGAGGCTTAGCTTTCCATAAATGTTAGTAATAAGAATATGAAAAAGAATAAATGTTAGTATATATAAATAAAAGTTTAGTAAACGTTAGTAGTCCTTGTATTCAATATGTAGTCATTTAGTTGTTAATTATGGTCTTTAACCATATATTTTGTTTTCAATTTATTTCATACCTTGAGTGAAGGGTGATTATTGATTTGGTTGAGATATTGAGCTCCTCGTGCTGATAACGTGTTATATTCTAACAGAAACTCAGATATTAAGAAATCACCAAGAGTTGTGAAAACCCTTTTGATGCATATATCTTTCTCTACAAAATCATGCAATTGATAAATCTTGATGAACCTATTTATATACAAAAAATCACTATTCCCTATTTAATGAAATTACTATATGATGTTGCTTACACACTTGGTAAAAGAGGAAGAGAATTCATCATCCATATCCATAATTGTCCTTTTATAACATATATATATATATATATATATATATATATATATATATATATATATATATATATATATATATATATATATATATATATATATATATATATATATATATATATATATATATAGAGGAAGGTTCCATTGAGAACTTTTGTGCATCGAGGCACAAAAGAACCTCCATTGGCCCTTGGATGAAAAGAATGTGTGAGTTAGATCAAATGACAAAAGGGTAATTAAATAGAAAGTTTTATGCATCAAGTGCACATAATGAAATTCGCGGAGGGGTAAAACAGGAATTATGCAATCCTTATTTAATTATTACACTTCCAAAATTAACAAAAATAATACAAATTCAAAATAAATCAAAATACATGCATATCGTTCATCTCTTCATGCATATCGTTCATCTCTTCCAAAAATAAATCATGCATATCGTTCATCTCTTCCAAAATCAAAATACATCAAAATACAAACATGAATCGTTCATACAAATACAAATCATGCATATCGTTCATCTCTTCTAAAATCAAGAGGGGGCTAAGAGAGAGAGAGAGAGAGAGAGAGAGAAAGAGAGAGAGAGAGATAGAGAGAAAGAGGGAGTGATTTTAGGAAAGAAGTTAATGGTGATTTTTATACCAAATTTAGCTATTAATTATCTTAAAAACATTTAAATTCAAAAATAATTTCCATACATTTAATATCCCCTAAATGCCCTTTGTGCACCCTTGGTAGATGGTCCGATGCACAAAAGTTCTCAATCGAACCTCAATCTATATATATATATATATATATATATATATATATATATATATATATATATATATATATATATATATATATATATATATATATATATATATATATATATATATATATATATATATATAACTTTCCAGCTTTTTCTGAGGTTTTTCGGCCTACTTTGAGGCTGCTTTTGACCAAGCTCCAAAATGTTTTAGACTTTGGTTTTCTAGGACATTAAACTACTATATACAAAAGATTTTTAGAATCAAGAACGGCCATTTTTCGAGAAGTTTAGGTTGGTGAAAAAGCTCGTTAAATACCCTATGTTGGCCATTTTTGAGCTGTCAATTTCGGTTTCCCAAAGAATTTCTGGAGGTCTTAAACTCCAAAATAAATTATGAAAACTTCAAGATCTATAGTTAATACATAGATGTAACTTTTGAGACAAGAATCAACTTATTTCGTTAGGTTATGAATTAGTTATGATTTTTCAAAGTCGGTATAAATTTTCTGCCGAAAATCCGCAGTTTATAAACTTGAAATAACTTATGATTCTTGTTGTTTATTCAAAGACTACTTGCATAAAAGTTATAAAAGTTATAAAACACATATATATCACTTGTTTTCATAATATTAACACTTTTATGATGTGTTTATATTTTTATAAACACATTTGAAGAAAACAACTTAAAAACAAAACTAGAAATTTATAAACTTGAGTTTTTATGAAACTTGTTGTTGTTGGTGATTATATATATATAATGCAAGACTTATATAAACATAAATGTATGATGAAATAAGTAAGTATTTACTTTCTTTGAAGTGTTAGGAGTATGAAATTGAGAAGAAGTTGGAACTCTTGCAAGATTTGGATCAAGAACACTTGAATTTCACCAAAAACACTGGAATGAAAATGTTTGTAGTGTGTGTGTGTGTGTGTGTGTGTGTGTGTGTGTGTGTGTGTGTGTGTGTGGGATCCGGTTTTTAGAGAGAAAAAGAAGGGTTTTGGTGTGAAAATAATGAAAGGGAAGCTCTCTATTTATAGGCAAAATATGGAGGCTGAATTGATGGTGAAAACAGGGGTGGAGTGTAAGATCTTCTTTGAATTGAAAGAATGATGGTGTAGAGGGATTTGATGTAGACAATGTTGAGTAAAAAAATATTTATCAAGTCCTTTATGTACCTCCTATGGGCAGCTTTTTGAAGATATTATCTTGTATTTTCATTTTTTTTTTGTATAAATGTATTTAGAATGTATTCTTGTATTTCTCTTTTTATGTAAATTCATAAATACTTTTGAATGCATTTGTTTAATGAATTGTTTTAGTCTTGCATAATTAATGTTAAGTAAGTGTATTAATGCATGATTAGTGTCACTAATCATAATTCAATTATATACATAGTTGACTTAATCCTTCGTATCGTAAATCGATCGGATTAATTGATTTCCCGATTCATCGCACCGATGAATTTGATTCTAATTGAGTTGAATTTCCTTATGAACATTGTTAATTACTTTGATTAATTTCTAATGACCACTGATTAGGTTATAATTGGATATTAAATACAGATTAGGTCGTAGTTGCTAACCTGGATTAATGTCGGATGTTACAGTCTCCCTCTGTTAAGAGAATTTCGTCCCGAAATTAGCTCGTGTTCTCCACTGCTTGAGTATTTGAGAACAGCTGAGGGTAGTTTTCTCGGAACTGGTCTTTGCGTTCCCACGTAAACTCAGGACCTCGCTTAGAGTTCCATCTGACTTTTATTATCGGGATCCGGCTGTACTTTACTTTCTTGACTTCTCGGTCCATTATTTCCACGGGTTGTTCAATGAAGTTCAACTTATCATCTAGCTCTAGCTCGTCCATAGGTATAACGAGTGTTTCATCGGCGAGGCACTTCTTAAGATTGGACACGTGGAAGGTATTATGAACGTTACTAAGCTCTGGGGGTAGATCGAGTCGGTAGGCTACCGGGCCAATTCTTTTGGTGATCTTGAATGGTCCGATATAACGAGGATTGAGTTTTCCTCGTTTCCCAAAATGGATTACGCCCTTCTAAGGCGAGACTTTCAACATTACTTGATCTCCCTCTTGGAATTCCAAATCCTTTCGTCGAACATCGGCATAGCTTTTCTGTCAATCCCGCGTGATCTTTAATCGGTTTCGAATCTGGGCTATCTTTTCTGTAGTCTCTGGGATGATCTCAGGTCCAGTAATTTGACTATCTCCTATTTCAGCCCAACAAAGTGGTGATCGACACTTTCGCCCATAGAGTGCCTCGAATGGAGCGGTCTTAATACTCGAGTGATAGTTGTTGTTATAGGAAAACTCAACTAATGGCAGGTGCCTGTCCCAACTTTTGCCAAAGTCGATAACACATGCCCTTAGCATGTCTTCCAAGGTCTGAATCGTTCTTTCACTCTGACCATCCGTCTGTGGGTGATAGGCGGTGCTCATGTCTAGGCGTGTACCCAACGCCTCTTGCAATGATTGCCAAAATCTTGATGTGAACCGGCTGTCCCTGTCTGATATAATTGATAATGACACTCCATGCCTTGAGACGACTTCTTTAAGATAGATTCGTGTTAACTTATCCATCTTATCAGTCTCCTTGATTGGCAGGAAGTGTGCGGTCTTGGTAAGTCGATCCACAATCACCCAAATGGTGTCATAACCTCCAGAAGTCTTTGGCAACTTGGTGATGAAGTCCATGGTGATGTTCTCCTACTTCCACTGGGGTATTTCTAGTTGAACTAACAATCCTGATGGTTTCTGGTGCTCAGCCTTAACTTTCAAGCACGTTAAGCACTTGCTGACATATGTAGCAATGTCAGCCTTCATGTTTGGCCACCAGTACATTCCCTTCAAGTCGTGGTACATCTTGTCTGACCCTGGATGAATAGCATATCTTGTTTTATGCCCTTCATCCATGACCAGCTTCCTTACTCCTCCGATTTTTGGTAGCCAAATTCTGCCCATGAAGTACCGACATCCATCTGGCTTGATTTCAAACTGCTTATCCATTCTTCTCAAGGCTTCATCCAGTAGATTACCCTCCTTGACTGCTTCTTCTTGTGCCTCGCGGACTTGAGAGTTTAGGTTGGACTGTATAGTCATGACCAAAGCTCGGACTCTCAATGGTTTAACCCGTTCCTTTCAGCTCAGGGCATCAGCTACAACATTCGCCTTCCTCGGATGATAACGAATCTTGCAGTCGTAATCGCTAAGCAGCTCAACCCAACGACATTGCCTTATATTTAACTCTTTCTTACTCAGAATATCCTGGAGGCTTTTATGGTCTGTGAACACCGTGCACTTAGTTCCGTATAGGTAGTGCCTCCATATTTTGAGAGCAAACACCACTGCTCCAATCTCCAAGTTCACCTCGTGGATTTTTAGCTGCCGTGATGCGTAAGCAATGACTTTATCCCTTTGCATGAGCACACAACCTAATCCATTGTGTGAGGCATCATAGTAGACCACAAAATTTTCTGTCCCTTCAGGTAAGGACAGAATTGGTGCACTACACAATCTTTGCTTTAACTGTTGAAACGCCTTTTCCTGCTCTTCACCCCAGATATAGTTTACATCTTTCCGAGTCAGCTCTGTTAGGGAACCTGCTATCTTTGAGAAGTTTTCAATAAATCGCCTATAATAATCGGCAAGTCCTAGAAATTGGCGGATTTCCGTGGGAGGTCTAGGAGTTGCCCAGTTCTTTATGGCCTCGATTTTTGATGGATCAACTTGGATTCCCTAGCTGTTGATCACATGTCCAAGGAATTTAACTTCTCGCAACCAAAATTCACATTTTGAAAATTTGGCGTATAACTGCTCCTTCTCTAACAACTCCAAGATCAGCTTGAGATGTTGTTCGTGCTCCTCCTTATTTCTGGATTAGATGAGGATATCGTCTATGAACACTATTACAAATTTGTCCAGATACGGTTTACACACTAGATTCATGAGGTCCATGAATACGGCTGGTGGTTTGGTCAAACCGAATGGCATCACCTGGAATTCGTAATGTCCATAACGAGTTCTGAATGTTGTCTTAGGAATGTCTTCTTCTCGAACCTTTACGTGATGATAACCGGATCGCAGATCAATCTTAGAGTAGAAGCTAGATCCCTGTAGTTGATCAAACAGGTCGTCAATTCTGGGAAGGGGGTAGCGGTTCTTTACCGTTAATTTGTTTAGCTCTCGGTAGTCTATGCACATTCTGAAGGATCCGTCTTTCTTTTTCACAAATAAGACCGGAGCTCCCCAAGATGAGGAACTTGGTCGAATGAATCCTTTATCCATCAACTCTTGTAATTGATTGGATAGCTCTTGCATTTCAGAAGGAGCGAGTCTGTATGGGGCTCTCGAGACTGGTGCAGCTCCCCACCAAGTCGATTTGGAACTCCACTTGCCTAGCTGGCGGAAGCCCAGGCAAATCTTCCGGGAAAACCTTCGGATAGTCACAAGCCACTGGAATATCCTCGAGTCGTTTCTCCTCCGACTCTTTTTCTGCAATCTGTATTAATATTGCATGGCAACCTTTCCTAAGGCACTTTAATGTTTTTAGGCCGGATATGACATTCAGCTGACGGTTCTTTCTTTCCCCTTGGACTGTTAGGACCTTCTTCTTGTGGAGAGGTATCCATACCACTTTCTTACCGCACAAAATCTCGGCATGATTGTGTGACAACCAATCCATACCAATCACTACATCAAAACTTCCGAGTTCTATAGGCATCAAGTCTATCTTAAAGGGATGATCTGCCAGCTTCAGTGTGCATTCCTTAATAATACTACTTGCCTCTATTATTTTGCCGTCAGCCAGTTCTATAGTATAAGAGTTGTCTAAGGGAAAAGGAGTGGCATTCAATTGCTTACTAAACTTATCAGATATAAAGCTCCTATCAGCCCCAGTATCAAAGAGTACGTAAGCGTAAATGTCATTTAAAAGAAACGTACCTGATACGACATGGGAATCCTGACGAGCGTCACCGGCTCCTAATACAAAAGCTCTCCCCTGAGCTCCTCCACCATTCCTCAACTTCGGGCACTCACTCCTGAAGTTCCCGTCAGCTCCACATTCATAGCAGTCTCTCTGATTGCCGCCGTTGTTACCCGGGGTACCGAATTTACAGTCCTTGGCCAAATGACCAAGTCATTTGCATTTTCCACAAGGGGTTGGGCAGGGACCCTTGTTGTGATGATAGGTGCATTGGGTGCAGAAAGGCTTTGTACCTGTGTAGCCCTTCCTCGTCTCAACTCCTGCTACATAAGCCTTGATGGTTTCGGGCTTCTTGGATTGTGAGCCCGTATTCTTTCAAGACTTGTCCTCCCTTTTCCCCTTGTTTTCCCCGGCCTTGGCTTCGATTGTCCGGGACAATTGATACATTAGGTTATTGGCCATTCTGATGGCGTCCTGAATGGTGGTTGGGTTGGAGGCAGTGACATTGCCTTGAATTTGAGGAGCGAGTCCCCAAATGTAACGCTCAATTTTCTTGTATTCAGGGGTTACCATCTGAGGGCACAAAATGTTTAGTTCGTGGAATCGGTTGGTGTACCCAGCTACATCCGTTCCTTTCATAGCCAGATTCCAAAACTCTGACTCCATCTTCTGTAGTTCATTCCTCGGGCAATACTTGTCGGTCATCATTTTTTTAACTCGGTCCAAGCGAGTTGGTAAGCTGCATCAATCCCCACAGACTGGGTATACGAGTTCCACCATGTCAAGGCACTATCTTGCAGAGTGTGGGTGGCGAATTTCACCTTGTCTCCTTCGACACATCCGCTAACACGGAAGACAGACTCCAATTTTTCGAACCATCGTACCAATCCGACGGCTCCTTCAGTTCCATTGAAGTATCGGGGCTTGCAACTCAAAAACCCCTTAATTCCATAACCCTTTGGGTGGGTTTCAGTACCTCCCGTGGTGCGGCTAGCACCACCATCTCCATTAGCAGAACTGTTTCGGTTGGTCTCATAAGTGGCTATAGCGGCGGCCACTCTTTGTGCGACTAGTTCCTCGATTTCTGCAGCGTTCATAGCTCTTCTTGGCGGCATTATCTTAAAGTTTAAAGAAAAGAGCATAGTGTAAGAAGTTGAATCTTAAAGATTTAAATTTTTCTTAAGGCACAACACTATAATCATCAAACACAATTTAATAAATAACTTGCAATATTCATTAATCATTCATAACTTTCTTACAATGGGCGGGTTATTACCCGAAAATTTTGTCCTACACTATTACATTATATTTTTTCTAACATTACAAAGATAGATAAAGGGTACTAAGTGTGGGAGTGATCAGGGGTCTCTCCCTTCTCCAACGCGTTGAGGCGCTGGGCTAGCTCCTCGTTTCGAGCCTCGCTTTCGGCTAGTCGCTGCCGAAGCTCCTCCAGGCCATCCTGTTGGATGGTGAGGGCGTGCTGGTTAACCTAGTACAAATTGGAGTTCTGAATCTCCTCCCGCTCCAAACGGGCAGTCAATTCTCCAATATCCTGGTAAAGTAACCGGATTTGGAGGTCATGTCGGGAAGACCTTGCTACTAGCAGGGGTACGGTCTGGTCAGCCGTCTCCTGGGTGAGCGGTGGGATCGGTGCGGAGAATGGTCCTCCGACCTTGAACTGGGAAGGGATTCCTTTCTCTTGTCTCCACTCACGGAGAGTCTCAGGCATCCAGCACCATCTTCGGGCGTCTACCCGTCGATGCTGTGGTGGGGGATTTGGTTGGGGAGTCGAGATGGGAATAGACTCCCGCGTCGGTGTGATCACCCTCTTTCGGGGTGTATACAACATCTTTGGGCCGTTTGGGTAGGGACAGTACGGCTTGAATGATGGCACTGCTGGGTGGTATGGAGTGCGGGCGGGGATCACCGGGGATGGTGGATCTACCCTGGCGTTGTCCTCTTCCATCGATTCTTGTTCGTCTGATTCTTCCATTGGATCCTCGTCCTCCGAGGGCTCTTCCTCCTCGGTCGGGTCCTCCTCAGAAAATACTTCCGGGTTGTATGGGCTGGTAGGGGTATACTCCTCTTCTGAGTCGGACAAAATGATTATCTCTTGGTGGGACATGTTTTCTGCTATCAAGGTCCATGCATAGTCTTTTAGTTAGTTACAATATATTTTCAAAATCAGTAAAACTTAAGTGCAGTTATAGTCTAGGGTACTAATGCAACCTAGTTCACTATAACTATGGCTCTGATACCAATCTGTCACACCCCGTTACCCCGGTTGGCAACGAAGCGCGACGTCGCGGAAGCATAACCATAATCATAACGAACGACCACTATATGGACGTTTTTAAAATACATCGTTAAAACTTTAAAATATAGCAATGTTTTACATAGTCTGATATGAGAAATGAAGTTCGCACAATACAGAGATTTAATTACATAATTAAAATATCCAAAATAATGCAGCTAAATCTCCGTTAATTTTGAATATGCATGCGACTCCATGGATGCGGAAGCTTGAAAGTAAATACGTCCGAAGGCATACTTGCCTTAATTTCCTGAAAATACACGCTAAAATACGTCAACAAAAATTGTTGGTGAGCTCGTAGGTTTACACGTAAATCTGACTAGTATGGACAACAACAGTAGAGTTTGAATTTATAAAATCATAAATTCCATGTTATGTACTACATATAAAACCATCATGCAACCGAAGCTTAATTAAAAATGAGTTTGCCCTGTGCAGTATTCCCATACGTAATACCGTGTGTTAAATATAAATGCATTCGCTGTAAGCCGAACCGAACTTACCCGAATGGGGGACATGACTCCCGATAGATCTATCCACAATATATTCACGCTTACAAATAAATGCAATTAACGGTTCATGATATAAGGGCGGATGGAACCACATGTGTAATACATAATAGAAATGAAGTTGTTTTCGTGTCCATATAAAAACGAAGCATGTATTTCAACCCCAAAACATAACATTGTGAAAATAGGGGCTATGAGGACTCACCGAGCTTGTGATGGCAAAAACGAGCGAAAAGTGCAATTTAGCGTAAGTTGATGGATGATGCACCGAGCGAGTTAATCGAGCCCTAAATGATAATAAGGACTTAATATCTCTAATATATGATAATATATATTTATAGATTTTTATGTCTTAAATCACCCAACATTACAAGTTTATAAATAAAACCCGCTTAAAACGTCAAGTTTATATACATATATATATACATATATATATATAATATATATATATATATATATATATATATATATATATATATATATATATATATATATATATATATATATATATATATATATATATATATATATATATATATATATATATATAACTTTCCAGCTTTTTCAGAGGTTTTTCGGCCTACTTTGAGGCTGCTTTTGACCAAGCTCCAAAATGTTTTAGGCTTTGTTTTTCTAGGACATTAAACTACTATATACAAAAGATTTTTAGAATCAATAACGGCCATTTTTCGATATGTTTAGGTTGGTGAAAAAGCTCGATAAATACCCTATGTTGGCCATTTTTGAGCTGTCAAACTTTTGGTTTCCCAAATAATTTCTGGAGGTCTTAAACTCTTAAATAAATTATGAAAACTTCCAGATCTATAGTTAAGACATAGATCTAACGTTTGAGACAAGAATCAACTTATTTCGTTAAGTTATGAATTAGTTATGATTTTTCAAAGTCGATATAAATTTTCTGTCGAAAATCCGCAGTTTATAAACTTGAAATAACTTATGATTCTTGTTGTTTATTCAAAGACTACTTGCATAAAAGTTATAAAAGTTATAAAACACATATATATCACTTGTTTTCATAATATTAACACTTTTATGATGTGTTTATATTTTTATAAACACATTTGAAGAAAACAACTTAAAAACAAAACTAGAAATTTATAAACTTGAGTTTTTGTGAAACTTGTTGTTGTTGGTGATTATATATATTATGCAAGACTTATATAAACATAAATGTATGATGAAATAAGTTAGTATTTACTAACTTTGAAGTGTTAGGAGTATGAAATTGAGAAGAAGTTGGAACTCTTGCAAGATTTGGATCAAGAACACTTGAATTTCACCAAAAATACTGGAATGAAAATGTTTGTAGTGTGTGTGTGCGTGTGTGTGTGTGGGATCCGATTTTTAGAGAGAAAAAGAAGGGTTTTGGTGTGAAAATAATGAAAGGGAAGCTCTCTATTTATAGGCAAAAGATGGAGGTTGAATTGATGGTGAAAAGAGGGGTGGAGTGTAAGATCTTCTTTGAATTGAAAGGAGGATGGTGTAGAGGGATTTGATGTAGAAATGTTGAGTAAAAAAATATTTATCAAGTCCTTTATGTACCTCCTATGGGCAGATTTTTGAAGATATTATCTTGTATTTTCATTTTTTTTGTATAAATGTATTTAGAATGTATTCTTGTATTTCTCTTTTTATGTAAATTCATAAATACTTTTGAATGCATTTGTTTAATAAATTGTTTTAGTCTTGCATAATTAATGTTAAGTAAGTATATTAATGCATGATTAGTGTCACTAATCATAATTCAATTATATACTTAGTTGAATTAATCCTTCGTATTGTAAATCGATCGGATTAATTGATTTCCCGATTCATCGCACCGATGAATTTGATTCTAATTGAGTTGAATTTCCTTATGAACATTGTTAATTACTTTGATTAATTTCTAATGACCACTGATTAGGTTATAATTGGCTATTAAATACAGATTAGGTCGTTGTTGCTAACCTAGATTAATGTCGGATGTTACACTTCTCTTGCTATGAAGTTTTCAAACGTCATCAAACTGTTTCGGGCTTTGTTTGTTGCTGCTCTGTCTGAAACTCTCATCAATTTACAGACCTCATCCTAGATGGATTTGGTTGTTTTTGTATTTGTTAGACAGGTATATATCATTGGGTATTGATATCAGCAAGAGTTTTCTAGCAGTCTTGTCCCCCAGTTTTCTCCGTTTTTGAGCGTCAGTCAGGTTTGTGACCACAATTGTTCTTTCTGGGATTGGAGGGTTGCCGTTTGGTACTGCGAGTATGGTTTCAAGGAAAACAGCTGGTCCCTCATTTAGTATTTTCAGCATTTCATCAGACAGGTCATGAAAACTGATGAATTCAAGGAATCTTTCCCTCCACTGAACGTATTCTCCTCTGTACAGAATTGGAGGTTTTGTTTCCGACCCAATGGCAATTGCATCTTTTAACATTTTGGCTGATTTAAAAGGAATCTTCCAAGATCTTTTAAATGGAAATTGATTGAAATTGAAAAATTGATCAAACTTGATGATAAGTTGATCAAACTCGAATGATTATGGAATGAAACTCGAAATGAATGGGATCAAACTCGATGAACGAATGATAAAACTGGAACAATGAATGGAATATACTCCAATTGTAAAGATTGAAACTCGAATCTAGAAGGAATCAATCAACGAATTAGTAATGTAACTCGAATGCAAAGAAGATAAAACTCGAATGATTCTTCTGTAAAACTCGGATGAAATGAGAAGGAACTCAAATTAAATTGATTGATGATTGATTAAACGCGAATTAATCTTGTTTAGAACTCGATTCAAATTGAAATCCACTTAACAGTTGGTTTATCAAACTCGAATGAATGTTTAACTCAACTCGATGAATATTGTATTCAACTTGAATGAATGTGTTTATCAACTCGATAAACACTTCCTTCCAACTCGAATAAAACAGATGTCAACTCGAATAAAACAGAGTTTAACTCGAATGAAACTTCAGTTCAACTCGATTGAAACTTCAATACAACTCGATTGAAACTTCAATACAACTCGATTGAAACTTCAATTCAACTCGATTGATACTTCAATTTAACTCGATTGCAACTATTTTTAACTCGAATAGAACACTTTGCAACTCGATTTACACATGAACTTAACCAAAATCGAGTTTTATAATTTTTAAGAAAATTCAAGTTTTGATTCCACTGATTTCACTTAAATTGCATGAAATGACCCCAAAATGAAATCGAAGGTAGGCTTTTCACTTACAAACACTATTTCTGGAAACACTTTGGTAAATTGCATATCAAACTCCTTGTTTTTCTCAAGAACTGTGAAGAATAGTCAGTTTTCAAAAAATCAGAAAAATCAATCAAACTTTTTATGTGTTTTGAATTACAGATTGAAATTATAATCAATCTGTTCGTTTTTCAATTCTTTTCCTTCGATCCAAATTTCACAAACAATCACACACTGAATCAAAAACCCTGGGCGTTTTTCGATTTTTCAAAAATTCTGATAAAACAGTGAAAAAGTTTTCAAAAATTCAATCAAAAATCCATTCCCATGCTATGATACCAATTGTTATTGCAGTATAATCAATCAAATACTCAACACAAACAATTAAGAACAAATTTGAACCATTAACTGAATGATTATATTGCACCAAAATGATTACAGAGAAGATGAACTTGAACGTGTACTGTAGCCCTAGATGCTATCAAATTCCGTGCAAAATACAAGAATGTCAGAACCTGACTTTTGCCAAAAGGAAATTTTTATTTATATACAAAAGTCAACTTTGTATTAATTACAAATATACCCTAGACATATTTAATTCATCAATTCTAAAATTGGTTCTAACAGTTTTTAATAAATAATTAATATCAATCACGAGTTAAATATATATAATATTATGATATCACAAATTTTAGTTGAGTATATATCATATTATAAAGTTTAAAAGAGATATATATGAATTTCTCTTGTTCTTATTTAATCTTTTTATAGTTTATTTAAGATTCGTACGTATGTTTTTTAATTATATAAATACAAATAATAAAAATGTAAAAGTATATTGTTATCAATTGTTTAAAAAATAGAACAATATAAAGCTATAATTTATTAGTATATAAAATTTACTTAAAAATGATAAAAACTTATATTAATAAATATAAAATTTTGTGAAAAAAACTGAAAATAACTACAAACTAGAAGGACTAAAATGGTGATAACAAAAATGTAAGAATATCATTTTTAATAAATAAACCTTTGTCTTGTTAAAGTTAACTAGAAAAGGATCGAATTTGCATGTAAACAATGTTTTTAAGGATCGTAGATATAATTTTTAATGTGGAAGGACTAAATCAAATTTTAGACGGACTACAAGGACCATATCTGTAGTTTACAATAAATAAAATGTATGGAAGTTTTTTCATGATTACTGACTAAACATGTTCACATCATGAAACAATCTGTAATCTGTTGGCATAGTTTTTTTGTTTACTGACAAAAAACCAATACAAAATAGTTTGAATAGTTGTGCGTCGATAATACCAAAAGAGTATCGATAGCCAAACTTTTCGGTATATCGAGTATGGTGCAAAGAGAATATAGCAATGATAGAAATGCATTTCTTGTATTTTATGCAGACACTAGTCTATTGATGTTGGGATATAAACTAAGTATGTCAAGCTGTTAGTTAGGATTTGTCAGACTGTTAGTAGTATTTCTGTGTAAATACAAAGTTCAAGCTGCTAGTTCAAGGATCTCGAGCTGCTAGTTCAAAATATTCAAGTTGTCAGAGTTAAAGTTCAAGCTGTTCAGAAGTTGATAACAGAATGTGCTACAAATCCAGAAGTGATAAAGGTTTCAAGATTTGAAGATCTTCTGAAGATATCTACTCAATAGAAATCGCAGTTTGTCAAGGAAACAAATCAAAAGGTTATAAATAGAGATAGACTAGGTCTTTCTTGTGTAATCGGTGCTTAGCAATTGAAATTGTAACTTGTATTCTGATTAAGTTTTCTCAAGCCTCTAAGGTTGTAAAACCCTAAGAACAATTTGTGTTCATCGTCTAATCAAACAGATTAGAGGTTCTTGTAATCAGTGGTTATCAATACAAGAGGTTTTGATAATAATAGTGATTTCTGTTTTATTTATTTTGTTCTGAAAGTTTTCTTAAAACAATTAAGTGTTATTCCACAAACTTCTTAATTGGACTTTGATTCGAAACAAGATTATTGGTTTAGCTCTGATTTATTCAAACTAGTTAATCTTTGGTGATTTGATCTTGACAAGTGGTATCAGAGCCATTGGTTTCGTTTTTATTATTTGTTTTCAAACTCAGAAACTTTCGTTTTTAAATATCTAACTTTCTTAAAAACTTTTTCTGCAATGGAGTTTGAATGGCAGCAGTAGTGGATCTGGGCAAGGACTTAAAGTGCCTATGCTCAAACCCACTGAGTTCGAGATGTGGAAACTCAGGATTCAACGGCACATTTAATTTATTGACTATGCTCTATGGAAAGCTGTTGAAAATCCTCCTGCAGTTGATCCTGAACTAGATGCTGAAGGCAAACCTAGAAGAACACCTCCTAAAACTGAGATTGAAAGGAAGGCTAGAATGAATGAAGTCAAAGCTCTCACTATTTTACAAATAGCTATACCTAATGCTTATCAACATCAGTTTAAAAAGTTTTATACTGCTCATTCTCTATGGCTTGCTTTAGAGAAAAGATTTGTTGGCAATGCTAGCACAAAAAGAAATAAAAAAGATCTTTTGAAACAGCACTATGAGAAACTGGGTGAAAGAATGAAAACCTTACTCAAATCTTTGATAGGTTTAATAAGTTGATAGGTGAATTGGAGAGTGCTAAGGTTAGCCTGGACCAAGATGAGGTAAACTGAAAATTCCTCAGGTCTCTTGGTGAAGAATGGACAGTGTATGTTGCACAATGGAGAACAAAGGACACTCTAGATGAAATAGAATTGGATGATCTCTACAACAGCTTGAGAGTGTTTGAGTCTGAAATAGAGAATAAAAAAGAAAACCTTTTCTTATAATCAAAACACTGCTTTATTTTCCTCTGCATCTAATGATAAATCAAACTGCTGTGATTCTTTTAGAGGTAATTGATGGCAACTCCTTTGAGGTCAATTATGAGGCCTTTGTTGCAAGTGATGGATTGTTTGCCCTCAATCCTGAGGATCTGTAACAAATCCATCCAGATGATCTAGAGGAGATGGATTTAAAGTGGCAACATGCCATGCTGACAATGAGGGCTATGAGGTTTCTCAAAAGGCCTGGCAAAACAAACTTTCAAGCCAGATCAGAAGGCAAGCCAGCCTTTGACAAATCAAGGGTTGAATATTTCAAATGTCACAAACTTACACACTTTGCAAGAGAATGTAGATCATAAAGTCAGCATCGGCCAAGAACTCAAAAAACCAGTCAGACACAACCTTCACAGGCTCTTGTTTCAAAAGAGGACAATGTTTTTGACTGGAGTGACCAGACAGAAGAAGAGTATCAGAATTAAGCTCTTATGGCAGACACTACAAGTGCCATTTCCACTGACTTACCATCTGAGGTAAATGCTAAACTCTGCTCCCAAGCATGCAAAAATATAGTTAAAAAGTACAAAGATCATAATGAAAGCATGTGTAAAACTCTAGCTAAGATGGAAGAAAGGAGGTATGAGTATATGCAGGAAATAGAGGATCTTGAAAAACAGATCAATGAGTATAAAGATAATGAGATTCAAATGGGACATGATAGGACATATCATAAGTGGGAGAAAAAGGAACTTGAAGAGTAAATAGAGACCCTTAATAAGAAACTGGAAGAGGCTGAACAAAAGGTGCTGGAAGCTCACAAGAAAGTAGATAGTATAAACATTGATTTGAGTAACTTCAAGTTAGCCAACCAAAAGTTAGAACACCTAATGGAAGTTCAGTTCAAAGATAGGGTAAAGTCTCAACCAAATCCCAAGGAAAGAATAGGATACAATGCCACCCCACCTCCTTACAATAATAAATACATTCATCCTATGAGTGAAGTTGCTGATAGGCTTGTAAATGAACCCCTAGATGAAAAGATGAACACTGTAGATCCTGTCCTTGAGGATAAGCATGAGTTGGTAGATGGACTGGTTACTGATGTCGATAGTAATAATGAGGAAGAAGAGGGTACTCATAAAAACATGAGGGAACCCATAGTAACCCTAGTTTTTAACCCCATTAAGGTTAATACATCCAAGAGAGAGAGAGAGTAAGGATGTTATTAGAGCCAACACCATGAGGGAAGAAACTAACAGTATGAAGAATAAGCCTAACAGTTTAATAGGTAAAGAGAAGATGAGTGAACACATGCATGCTTCAAATGTCTCAATACCTTCTAACTGTACTTTTGCATCTTCTTCCAAAACAGGTAAAAAGGGTAAAAATATTCCAGTGTGCACATGCCAAAATCATGGTGTACAAAAGTTCCCCAAACAACAGTAGGTGAGGGGAAATCAAAGGAACAAGAATCAGTTCTGGTCACACAAAACTGGTTCTCCAATCAAAACAGTAAAAAAATGTTTTCACTGTGGCAGGAAAAATCATTTGGCCAAACAATGCCTTTAAAAGCCAATTGTTGAAAGGCAAACTGTTTTTCAAAAACAATTTGTTTCACAAAAGCCAAAAGTTTTAAAGACTTCAAAACCAACCACACCAGTTCCAAAGCACACAGTTGACCACAGATTTGTAAAGGTCAACAATAGGCAGCCTGTACTGAGACAACAAGCGTTAAATAAACCTAAACAGAGTGTGAAACAGGAATCGTGTGTTAAAGGCAAAAACACAGTTCCAACTACTGATGTAAAATCTGGAACTGTTAAGCCAAAAGTAGGAACTGGTAGTGTAAAATTTGAAACGGTTAACAACCAACATACAGTTCCAACTGCTAAAGCAAAATCTGGAACTGTTGGTGCATCATCTGAGACTGTTGAAGCAACAATTGGAAAGAACAACTGGACACCTCATGTTATAACTAAATACTCATAACAGAATCCACCAGTGGATCTTACTAAGTTTAAAAAGACACAAACAGTATTTAGTTATGTTAATGCACATGGTCAACCCAAAACCAGCTCGGTTTGGGTTTACTCCACTACTAACTGAGCTTTTGTTTGTACAGGGCAATCACAGAAACCAACATAAGACAAGATGGCATGTGGATAGTGGCTGCTCTAGGCACATGACAGGCAATTCTGAGTGCTTGTCAAATATCAAAAGACTTGAAGGAGGATATGTTGCATTTGGAGGAAACTCCGAAGGAGGTAAGGTGATAGGTAAAGGTACTGTCAAAGCAGGTACAATGACTTTTAATGATGTATTTATAGCTGAAGTATAATTTACTAAGTGTGTCTCAAGTATGAGACAAAAGGAATGTTGTTCTGTTCACAGACTCTGAGTGCATTGTCCTATCCAGAGATTTTAAAATACCTGAAAATCTTATTTTACTTAGAACACCAAGAAAGGACAATGTATACTGTTTGGACACCGAAAAATTATCTTCTGCTAATACCTTAAGATGTTTAATATCCAAAGCATCAACTAATGAGTCTGCACTTTGGCACAGAAGGATGTGTCAGATGAAGTTCAAATCTATGAATGCTTTAGTCAAACATAATTTGGTAAAAGGTTTACCACAAAAGGAGTTCATATGTGATGATCATTGTGTAGCATGCCTCAAAGGCAAGCAACACAAAACTTCTCATAAGGCCAAAGAAGTAAATTCAATCTCAACTGCATTACAACTCCTTCATATGGATCTTTTTGGTCCAACATCTGTTTTGAGGTTGGATAAAAGAGCTTATTGTTTAGTCATTGTTGATGATTTCACCAGGTGTACATGGGTGACAGGATCTAAAATATGAATAACCAAGATTAACTGATTTGAAATTTATCAGAGTATAAATCAATAATCTTGCTTTGAATCAAAGTTTAATTAAGAAGTTTGCGGAATAACACTTAATTATTTTAACAAAAACTTTCAGAACCAATGAAGCATAAAACATAAGAAGTAATCAAGACTGTTTGTATTGTTGAATTCAATGATTACAATCACCTCTAATCTGTTTTGATTAGACAAAGAACACAGACTGTTCTTAGGGTTTTACAACCTTAGAGGCTTATGAAAACTTAAACAATAAAGCAATTACAGACTCAAAAATACGCAGAAAACTTCTATTAACTTCTATACAATATTCTGTCTATTTATATTGCTTTTTGGACTTGTTTCCTTGAAGGACTATGACTTCTCTGAAAGTAGATATGCTGGAATCTTCGTGTAGATATCTTTCTTGAAAATCAGCACTTTCTGTTTATGAAACTGTTGAGCAGCTTGAATCTCTTGACAGCATGAACTGAGCAGCTTGAGTTGTTTTACTCTGGCAGCTTGAACTTTTACACTGGCAGCTCGAGTTTCTTCAACTAGCAGCATGAACTTTGTATTTACATGAAAAATCTACTAACAGTCTGAGAAGTCTAACTAACAGCTTGAATGTACTTAAACTATTTCCCAACAATCTCCCCCTAACTTAAATTCTTTACAAGACTTTAAGTTCTATACAAAAATGGAAATAAGTAAGTAAACTGTTATTTACAAACCAAGGCTTTCAAAAACTCACAACTGTGTAAGTTTATGATCTATAGCCTTCAAAAAATTTTTCTTCAACTCATCTCTATCACAAGATATTCTAGCTGACTTAATTTGCAGTAGCATATCTTTTGAAAAATTATAAAACTCAAAATTGAAGAAGATACCAGTCCTATCTGTGAATTTGATTCTGAATGTCTTTGACTTGACAAACAGATCAATCTGCTTGATCTTTTTCCCTTTCTTTTCAGCATCTTCTATCTCTTGTCTTGCAAAATCAGGATCAACCACTGTACTTAGATCTTTAATGAGCTGCTTGACCTGTGGAAGAGCAGACCTTACTTGTTTAACTGACCCTATATGGTACATCTTTATTAATTCTTCTCTGGTCAGCTTCTGTACTATCTGCCAAAAAGTATCATACTCCTCTTCAGGTCCAGACTCTCTTCTGATCACAAACTTTATTCTCAAGTCACGGTCATCCAGTGACTTAGCAAACCAGTAGTTGATTTGAGGTATTGTAAAATCATGCTGATCAATCAGCTTCTCTATCTCCATAGCCTTTTGTAGTTGTTGCTCAAAGAGCACCCTTTTAACTGATGAAGGAATAGAGAAGAGCATCTTGATCAGTGGGAACAGGTGCACTGGCACCAGCTTCAGCTTGGACTGATTGGGTAGATGATTGGACTTCTTGGGATGGTTGAGCTTCTGGAGAGACTTTTGTTCTCTGTCTTTTGTCCATCTCCTTATCATGAATCTCCTGCAGCCTTTCAGTAGCCATGGACTGAGCCATTTTCTTCGGAATACCAGCTGCAAAGGCAAAATTGATAAGAAATCTTCTATGCTCAGCCTTGGAGTGCCCTGTTGGCATCTTTCTCTTCCTAGCTCCTTGCTTAACCACAAACCCCTTTAAGTAATCACCTAAAGTTTCATCATCATCCATTGGGGTTTGGGCTTGCTGCTCTAATTCTTTGTCTTGTTCTTCTGCTATTTTTCTTGCAACTTCAGCATCAAAGGCAATTTGGGCTTCTTTTGAAGAAAATTTATGCTTTGGAGACTCTATGAGAATGCCCTTGCCTTTGTCTTTTGTAGCAGATGTTGTAGCTTGGACTGTGCTTGTTGGAGCTTGAATTCCTTCTCTGATCACAACTCCAGTGACTTTTGAAGGAGCAGCTTGAGTTTCTAGGCTAACAGCTTGAGAAGCTGTTGGGACTGCTAGCCTAGAAACTGGGACTGTTGGTGCTGCTTGGACTGTTGTTGTTGTTGGAGCTGCTTGGACTGATGTAGGGACCTCCTGATTCTCCCCCTTTTTGGAAGCATTGGTTTGGTCAGAAGGACCTACAACCTTTGCCCCTTGGGTTTGAATCATCTGCTCTAATTTCACAATTTTATTTCCACAGAGAGTGAAGCCTCTATGAAGATAATCTATTCTCTTATGCTGAGCAGCCTCTGCCTGCTTGAGAGCAAAAATTTGGGCTCCCTGTGCAGCAATGATGGACATTTGATAGTCCAACATGGCTACAACAGGTTTGAGCCTGGGATCCGTTAAAAGCAATTGTTGCAGACTAGCCTCAAGATCAGAGAACACCTGAGGTGCTTGTGATCTATCACTGACATTGAAACCAGAAGTAGAAACTTCTGGGCCCCTCTTTTCTTGGTTCTGGGGACTTCCAGCTTGTGTTTGCACACTTGCTGTTGCCATGGGCGTGGTCTTAGCTATGTTGGCACTGTCCTGTGCCTCTTTTGCAGAGACATCAGTAGTGTCAGCCACAGAACCCATATGAATCATCTCTGAAGAGATGTTCACCTCCTGAGAGAGGATGGGAGTGTCCTCAACTGGTTCCCTTTGGATATTCTGTGCAGGAGTATCCTCCTGCACAGGGATATATGGCTCTTGCTGATGGGAGGAGGAGGAAGGAGCTCCTGGTCCCCTTTTTCTTTTGTATAGGTATCTGAGAGGGCGTGTTGGCTGTACAAAAGGATCAGAGGGAGTTTGTGTATCTTGAGGAGTGGGTTGGGGTCTTGGGGGTGAAGCAGTGATGTTAGGCTGAGCCTGCTCAAGACCCTCTCCTCTGTTTCCTGAAATGATGTTCATCATTGCAGAGGGCAATGGAACATCTACACTGACAAAATTGGCACTTGGCTTTATCAGCCTTTTGATTGAAGACAATGAGTGCCTATGGGAAACATGTATCCGTTTATGTAAATGTGAAGTTGTGCAGGTGTGTGCAATAATTTCTGCCAAAAATCTTGGATACATCAAAAATTTCCCATTCTTTAGGGAATGATGCCTTAACATCCCCTGAAAAATCATGTTTGAAAAATTGAACTGTTGGCCAGTAGAAAAGCACACTAAGGCAGTGGCAATATTTGAAGAAAACTCAGACCAACCAGTTCTTTTGGGGCTTAAACATTGCTGAATAATGTGCACAAGGTATTTCCATTTAGGAGAAAAATGTGCCTTAAGAAAAGTAAAAGAATCAGCAGGACCCCTATAACCAATATTTTGAAGACCAAAATGTAAAGCTTGAAGGGATAGGTCGGTCATACCTGAGGCATCTTGAAGATGCAAGTGACGTCTGATGGATTCCTCAGTGATATGGATAGTAGTTCCATCAATCTTGGAAAGGAGGGTAGGCACTCCATTGATGGTTTGAACAGATGTATGGTTCCAAAACTGTTCTATATGGGAGATGTATATAGTAGGGTTTATGGTTAGGGCATAATGAATATGGGAGTGCCTGAGGAAATCCATCATTGTATGGAACGGTTGGAGTTCAGCATGTTTCAGAGTGTATGGGAGACAGTTGTGTTCTTTTACGAACTCCATGGATGAACAAAGATGGTTTTAGGGTTTGAAGGAAGAATGTGTGATTCGTTCAGAGAGAAAGTAGAAGGCCGTGGAAGAAAAATATGTAACTGGTAGTTACAACTGAACGAAACCGGGACCTTTAAAGGTTTCGAAAAGGTTGGGTCCCGCGCACACATTTGAAAAATTACCCAAATACCCTGCACACTTTGACAGATCAAGTGAAAATAACTAGCAGTCCGAGAAAATGAACTAGCAGCATGAGAAAATACTCATGCTGTTAGTGTAAAACTGTGCAACTTTTCAATGGAACAGTGTCTCCCCCTTAAATTAGCATACTGAGTCGATAATAATGAAAACTAATTAATCCATGTTTACCATACCAATATTTGATATTAGGAAAGTGAACCTTCCCACATCAAAAGGTTTTGTAAATAGATCAGCTAGCTGATCATCTGTATGTATTTTGGTAACTTGGATTAATTTCTTTTCATTACAATCTCTGATGAAGTGAAACTGATTTCTATATGCTTGGTTTTTGGGAATTTCACTGGGTTTTGCACAATGCTAATTGCACTTGAATTGTCAATATAAATAGGAGTGGATAAGAAATTCATACCATAGTCTCTTAGCTGATTTTGAATCCACATTACCTGGGAGCAGCAGCTTGCAGCTGCTACGTATTCTGCTTCAGTGGATGACGTGGAGACAGTTGTTTGCTTTTTTGCATTGCCAAGAGACCAGTCTTGCTCCTAAGTATTGACATCCACCAGTTGTGGATTTCCTGTCAATGTTGCAACCACCATAGTCACTGTCAGAATAAGCAGTTAGTTCAAAAGGAGAGTCTTTGGGATACCATAGGCCTAAATGTGGTTGGCCTTTAAGGTATCTGAAGATTCTCTTAACAGCAACCAAGTGAGAATCCTTTGGAGAGCATTGAAACCTAGCACACACACAGACAGCAAACATTATATCAGGTCTAGAAGATGTTAGATACATGAGAGATCCTATAAGGGATCTGTATAGATGAATGTCCACATCTATGCCATCTTTGTCTGTATGGAGCTGTTTATGAGGATCCATTGGAGTGCTTGCAACCTTTGTGTCTTGATAGCCAAACTTTTCCAGTATGTCTTTGACATACTTTGATTGACTTATGAATAGACCAGTAGGCTTCTGTTTAACCTGCAGCCCTAGAAAGAATGTGAGTTCCCCCATTGAACTCATTTGAAACTTTTTGTGCATTAGGGCCTCAAATTCTTTGCACAAACTATCATTAGTTGAGCCAAAGATGATGTCATCAACATAGATTTGGACAAGTAGAATCTCAGCTTTGATGGATTTAGTGAAGAGTGTTTTGTCCAGAGTGCCTCTCTTGAATCCATTCTGTAGAAGATATGATGACAGTGTGTCATACCATGCTCTGGGTGCTTGATGAAGACCATAGAGAGCTTTGTCTAGCTTGTACACCCTGTCTGGATACTTGTAGTCTTCAAAACCAGGGGGTTGACACACATACACTTCCTCTTCAATTGTCCCATACAAGAAAGCAGACTTAACATCCATTTGATACACTTTGAAGCCTTTGAAACTTGCATATGCTAGAAATAGTCTGATGGCTTCAATTCTTGCTACTGGAGCAAAGACATCATCATAATCTATTCCTTCTTCTTGAGTGTACCCTTGTGCTACTAGTCTTGCTTTGTTCTTGATGACTATCCCTCTCTCATCCTTCTTGTTTCTGAACACCCATCTTGTACCTATTGCTCTCTTACCTTTAGGAAGATCCACCAGAGTCCATACATTCTGAAATTTGAACTGTAAAAGCTCTTCTTGCATAGCTTCAATCCAGGATGAATCTTTTAATGCTTCTGATGCCTTTTTAGGTTCCAATTGAGACATGAAACAGGCATGTTCAAAAGCAGCTAGACTGAATTCAGTAACTGCTTGTTCAGCAGCAGCAGTCTCATTGTGAATCATCTTCCTTGTTTGAACAGGAGTGCTTGGATCACCCAGTATTTGATTGAGAGGGTGATACTTGTGAACTCTTAGTGTGGGCTCTCTCTCTGTTTGAAAGGAAGTTCCAAGGTTTGTATCATCTCCATCAGAACCAGTGAGTGGTTCAGTTTCTGAAACAGCTTGACTTGAATCTGGGACTGTTTCCTGTTGTGTTGGAGCTGTTCTTTCAGAACTTTGGAGTGGCACTTCAGTGTCTGGATTTGTATCATTCAGGACCCCTGGAGGATCACAAGACAGAAGTGGTAGAGTGGTGAAATCATCCCAACTTGTTGAATCTGCAACAGTCTGAAACTTTGTGCCAACAGCATGAGAAATTGTATTGGCAGCATGAGAATTTGTGTTAGCAGCTTCAACCCTGTATGCATCAGCTTCTGTAGTAAACTCAGCAAAGCTCAGAGAATTTGTTAGTGAATCTAAATCAAATAACCAATCAGGACCAGTGCCTTTGATGTTAGCAGTATTTTCATTAAATTCAACATTGGCACTTTCTTCAATTGTTTTAGACACACTGTTGTATACTCTATAGGCTTTGCTTTGAGTTGAGTATCCTACAAAGAATCCTTCTTCTGCCTTACTTTCAAACTTCCCTAAGTGAGTCTTAGTGTGAAGGATAGTACATGGGCATCCAAAAGGCTTGAAGAAAGCTATTAGGGGACTTCTGTTATGGAATAACTCATAGGGAGTTTTTCCTTGTGATTGAACTACTTGAACCCTATTTAGAACATAACAGGCTGTATTAACAGCTTCTGCCCAGAAAGTCATTGGCAGATTTGAATCAGCTAGCATTGTTCTAGCAGCCTCAATTAATGTTCTATTCTTTCTTTCAGCTACACCATTTTGCTGTGGTGTTCTTGGTGCACTATATTATCTAGCAATGCCTTTGGACTCACAGAAACTGTTTAGAATTTGATTTTTAAATTCAGTTCCATTGTCTGATCTTATCACCTTAACTTTGGAATTGGATTGGTTTTCTATCTTAAGAATAAAAGACTTAACTAGCTCAGCAGTTTCATCTTTGGACCTAAGAAAGTAAACCCAAGTAAATCTGGTGATATCATCAACAATGACTAAACAGTATGCCCTTTTATTCAAACTCAAAACAGATGTTGGACCAAATAGATCCATATGTAACAACTGAAGAACAGATGAGATTGAATTTACTTCTTTGGCCTTATGAGAAGTTTTGTGTTGCTTACCTTTAAGACATGCTACACAATGATCATCACAAATGAACTCCTTTTGTGGTAATCCTCTTACCAGATTCATTTTAACTAAATCATTCATGGACTTGAAATTCATGTGACACATCCTTCTATGCCAGAGAGCAGACTCATTTGATGATGCTTTGGATATTAAACAGCTTAAAGTATTTGATTTAGTCAAGAGAGCTGTGTCCAGGCAGTAAACATTGTCCTTTCTTGGTGTTCTAAGTAAAACAAGATTTTCAGGAATTTTGAAATCCTTTGAAAGAACAATGCACTCAAAATCTGTGAACAGAACAATGTTTTGTTTGTCACAGATTTGAGAGACACTCAATAAATTGTACTTAAGCTGTTCAACATACAGAACATCATGGAATGTCATGTTGACTGCATTAACAGTACCTTTACCTGTAACCTTACCTCCTTTTGAGTTGCCTCCAAATGCAACAAAACCTCCATCAAAACCTTTGAAATTTGACAAGCATTCAGAATTGCCTGTCATGTGCCTAGAGCATCCACTGTCCAGATGCCATCTTGTCCTATGAGGAGACCTGTGGTTGCCCTGCACAAATAACAGCTTAGTTAGTAGTGGAGTAAACCCAAACCAAATTGGTTTTGGGTTGGCCTTGTACATTGACATAACTAAAAACTGTTTTGACTTCTTGTATTTGGTGAGATCTACTGATGGAGTCTTTGGAGAGTATTTAGTGATAATATGAGGTATCCAATTATTTTGATCATCTTTTCTTCTGACAGTCTCAGATGATTCACTAGCAGCTCCAGTTGGATGCCCAGCAGCTTGAGTTGTGTTTGTAGTGCTAACAGTTTCAGTTTTTGCACTAACAGCATCAGATTTTGACTTAGCAGTCTGATCTGTTGCATTAGCAGTTTGAGCAACAGATTTGTCCTTGACACACCATATTTGTTTAAAACTTGATTTAGGCTTTGCCAAAACTTGTTTTTGATGTGTGGACTGTTTTTTATTAACTTTTGAGAATCTGTGATCAACTGTTCTCTTTGGAGCTGCTGTGGAAGGTTTCCCTTTTGAGTGCTTTGCCTGTTTAGGATTTGATTTTGTGTGATGCACAGTCTGTTTTGCAACAGCTGGTTTGTAAAAACAATCCTTGGCTAAGTGATTCTTCCTTCCACAGTGAAAGCATCTTTTGACAGTTTGAATTGGAACACCAGACTTTTCTGTCAATTTCTGGTTCTTGTTTCTCTGGTTTCCTCTTACCTGCTGTTGTTTAGAAAACTTTTGAACACCATGCTTTTAGCATGTGCAGATAGAAACAGTTTTACCTCTTTTAGTTCCTTTTGATGAAGATGCAGTGTTACAGTTAGAATGTACAGAAACTTGTGGAGTAGCATTGCATACACTCATCTTCTCTTTTCCTTTCTTACTGGGAACTTGGACTTCTATGGGTGCACTCTTTGTGTCACAGTCTCTATTTTGACTCTTATCTTCTTTTAATTCAGGAGTGTTATCAAGGATAGGATCTACAATAGTCATAGACTCAACTAATGGTTCATTGACAAGTCTATCAGCAACTTCACTCATTGGATGAATGTACTTGTTATTATATGGAGGTGGAGTAGCTCTGTATCCTATTCCTTCTTTGGGATTGACCTGAGATTTGACTCTATCTTTGAATTGAACTTCCATTAGGTGTTCTAGCTTTTGATTTGCTAACTTGAAGTTACCTAAATCTATGTTCTATGTTAACAGATTCAGTTTCTCATTAGCCTCTAACACCTTCTGTTCAGTTTCTTCTACCTTTTTATTCAAAGATTCTATTTTCTTATTGAGTTCCTTTTTCTCCCATTCATGATAGTTTCTATCATACCCCATTTGAAGCTCATTATCCTTATAGTCATTGATCTGTTTTTCCAGATCTTCTATGGCTTGCATATATTCATATCTCCTTTCTTCCATCTTAGCTAGAGTTTTGCACATGCTCTCATTATGATCTCTGTACTTTTTAACCATATTTTTGCATGATTGAGAGCAGAGTTTAGAATTTACCTCAGATGGTAGTTCAGTTGAGGAGACATTTGAGGTTTCTGCCATCAGTGCTTGATTTTGGAATTCTTCCTCTGTCTGATCACTCCAGTCAAACACATTGTCTTCTTGAGAGACAAGTGCTGTTGATGAGGAAGCTTGGATGGGCTGTGAAGTCCTTGATGGTTGTTGACCTTGAGATCTACATTCTCTGGCAAAGTGACCAAGCTTATGGCATTTATAGCATTCCACTTTTGATTTATCAAAAGATGGTTTGCCATCTGTTTTGGCTTGAAAGTTGGTCCTTCCAGTTCTTTTCAGGAATCTTTTGGCTCTCATGGTCAGCATTGCATGTTGCCACTTTAAATCCATCTCTTCAAGATCATCAGGATGGATTTGTTCCAAGTCTTCAACATTTAGAGCAAATAATCCATCATTGGCAACAAAAGCTTCATAATGAGTTTCAGCAGAATTGCCATCACCACCTGAAAAAGAATCACAGTTATTAGATTTTTCAGAGGACAAAAGAGCAGTGTTGTGATTATAAGAAAAGGATTTCTTTTTAGCATCAATTTCAGTCTCAAACACTCTTAGACTGTTGTATAGATCATCCAATTCTATCTCATCAAGTGTGTCTTTTGTTCTCCACTGTGCAGCATAGACTGTCCATTCTTCTCCAAGAGATCTGAGAAACTTTCTGTTGACCTCATCTTGATCCAGATTGACCCTTGCACTTTCCAGTTCACTTATCAGTTTGTTGAACCTGTCAAAGATTTGAGTGAGGTTTTCATTCTTGCCACCAGAAAAGTTTTCATACTGCTGTTTCAAGAGGTCCTTTTGATTTCTCTTGGTACTTGCATTACCAGCAAACCTCTTCTCTAAGGCATTCCAAAGAGAGTGAGCAGTATAAAACTTTTTAAACTGATGTTGATAAGCATTAGGAATGGCTATTTGTAATAATGTGAGTGCTTTCACTTCATTCATTCTAGCCTTCCTTTCAAGTTCAGTTTTTGGAGGAGTTTTTACTGGTTTTCCCTCAGCATCAAGTTCTGGATCAACTGCAGGAGGAAATTCAACAGCTTCCCATATGGCATAATCAATGAATTGAATATGCTGTTGAATCCTGAGTTTCCACATCTCAAACTCAGTGGGCTTGAGCATAGGCACTTTGAGTCCTTGCCCAGATCCACTGCTGCTATTTTCAAATTCCATTGAAAAAGATTAAAAATTTGAAAGAAAGTTTTCGACTTTGAAAAACAAAGAACAACCTGGCTCTGATACCACTTGTCAGGATCTATAACTTATGAAAATTATGAATAACCAAGATTAACTGATTTGAATTTATCAGAGTATAAATCAATAATCTTGCTTTGAATCAAAGTTTAATTAAGAAGTTTGCGGAATAACACTTAATTATTTTGACAAAAACTTTCAGAATCAATAATAGCATAAAACATAAGAAGTAATCAAGACTGTTTGTATTGCTGAATTCACTGATTACAATCACCTCTAATCTGTTTTGATTAGACGAAGAACACAAACTGTTCTTAGGGTTTTACAACCTTAGAGGCTTAAGAAAACTTGAACAATAAAGCAATTACAGACTCAAAATATGCAGAAAACTCTTATTCTATGCGTATATCTTCTATACAATCTTCTGTCTATTTATATTGCTTTATGGACGTGTTTCCTTGAAGGACTATGACTTCTCTGATAGTAGATATGCTGGAATCTTCTTGTAGATATCTTCCCTGAAAATCAGCACATTCTGTTTATGAAACTGTTGAGCAGCTTGAATGACTTGGCAGCATGAACTGAGCAGCTTGAGTTATTTTGCTCTGGCAGCTTGAACTTTTATACTGGCAGCTCGAGTTTCTTCAACTAGCAGCATGAACTTTGTACTTACACAGAAATTCTACTAACAGTATGAGAAGTCTAACTAACAGCTTGAGTATACTTAAACTATTTCCCAACAACTGCTGTATGCTAATGTCATCTTTTGGGCAAAATGTTGTATCTGATTAGCATGTGTATGATAGTTAGTGTTCAGACTTTGTATGTGTGTCTGTATTAAAAATGTGACTTGATGTATTAAAGATTTTAATTAATAGCGATTTGCGTTAATCTTTGACATGTGTAATATGAGATAACTGCGATAATGCCACCTATGATATTATATTGACGTGACTTTTATGTGTGAAAAAAGGGTGTTACAAAACTTTGAGAAATGTTGATGGAAAAAAAACATTATAATGTTCTTTAATCATTTTTAAGAAATGAAGAACAATGATTAGGAAATAAAAAATACAAGTTACTTTCTTCTCAAAATTTTCCTCCAACGTTTGGGAAGAGAGTGGAGGAAAGAAAGATAAATGTTGTATGTTTTGTTATTGAAAATTTCTATATCAATTTTCAAAATAAAAAAATGAAAAATTGTTTACTTAATAATAATTTCTTTAAATTTTCATTTCACTTTTTAAAATATCATTTTTTATACTCTTTTTTTAAATTTTTTATTACCCACCCTATATTTGAGTTATTCCCTAGACCGTAGTGATTATCAAATTTATTTTCCAAATGATAGTGCTTCCAAATTTAATTGCCAAAAAATAGTAGTTTTGATTTTTACTTAATTTTTTTAGCTAAAATTGTCATTTTCTTATTTTCTTCTTTCTCAACTTTTAATACAAAACTAATATTTATTAAATTTTATGAAAATACCAACTTTATAAATGAAATATTGCGTTTAGTTAACGAAAACTAGTCATTTTTCAATTTCAGTTTTCAAGTTATAGTTTTTAGAAAAAAAAAAAACAAGGGTTTCTATAAAAAGTGAAAACCTGTTTAGATGATGAAGTTTCAGTTTTAAGAAAATTAAGATGAGTGATTATAAAATAAGAAAAATAGGATAGATGATAGAAAAGTAAGAGAGAGAAAGAGAGTATTATAAAGAAAAATAGGGTAGGTAATAGAATAGTAAAAGAGAGAATGTGAACAGTGGTATTTTAAAAAGTGAAATGAAAATTTATAAAATTGTTGTTAAGTAAACAAGTTCCCATTTTTTTTATGAAAAGTGAGATGAAAATTTTAGGTAACTAAACGCACTCTACATATTACCGATTTTATAAAATTATAAAATGAAACTTTATAAAATATCATTTTTATAAATTGTTATGAAACTTTATAACACAAACTCAAACATTATACATTAAATTTAAAAATAATAAAAGAACTAATACAATAAGTTCAGAACGTAATGTGAATTACAGTTTCTATATCAATCATGCAACAAATCAATATTAAGAACAATAAAATGAATCAACACTAACCAAATGATTATATTTCTGAATTGTCGATTACAGAATGATGTGAATAAATCTTCAAAGTCAGTAACCGCTTTTCGTACAAAAAGTGAAATGTCAGAGATCATTCATTGAAAGTCAAACCTACTATATATATACATATAATATATATAATTATATATAATATATCTATATATATATATATATTATATATATTATATATATATCTATATATATATACATATATATACATATATATGTATATATATATATACATATATATGTATATATATAACATATACATATATATGTATATATACATATACATATATATGTATATATATATACATATACATATATATGTATATATACATATACATATATATGTATATACATATACATATATATGTATATAGATATACATATATATGTATATATATACATATATATGTATATATATATACATATATATATGTATATATATATACATATATATATGTATATATATATACATATATATCTATATACATACATATATATCTATATACATATATATCTATATACATATATATATATATACATATATATATATATATACATATATATATATATATATATATATACATATTTTTCACAACTATGGAAGAATTACAAAACAAACCCTATACTTTGATTTCCATCAATTACAATACATTCTAGCAATCTCCCCCTTTGATGGAAAGTGCAAAGTCTTTAAATCGTCACTCCATGCTTTTGTTCAAACCTTCTTATGCTTTTCCGATCCGAGAGCCTCCATTCAATCTTTGAGATGAATTCTACCATTAGTCTTTGGTCATTAACAGATAAGGCTCCTCTCTTTGTCTTTTTCTTCTTATCAGATGCAAGCTTTCCCTTTAAACCACTCAAAACTTTGTTCAGTGTACCATCTGAAAATTTGTTAAGTTCTACACTTCTCATAGCCCTTAGCTTCTTATTTCTATCTCTGTACATAACAGCTGGATGCTTTACCATGACAACTTGAAATTCTTTCAATTCTCCAGCAAACTTGACATCTCTGTGAGGAGCTGTCATGTTTATCTTCCTCATTCCTCGTTCAACACCTATCTGCAGATCTTTCACTGACATCAATACCAATTTGGTATGCATGAAGTGAAAATCTGCAGTGTTCATTTCTCTTATTTCTGCACAATTCAACAAATAGATCTTCAATGTCGACCAAGTGCATATTGAACATATCAGCTTCAGTGAACATATAAGTATTACCATCAGCTCTAGTAACAGTGAATGTCGTATAGAAAATCTTAACGAATCTGTCCTTTTTTATTTTAACAAGATCAACTATCCTGAACTCACTCTTAACTTTCTCAACTTCTTGTGTCTTATTTCTCAGAAAACTGGCATAGTTGACCAGATGTGGCATGTTTGGTCTAAAACCCTAAACAACTTGAGAAAAGAACACGGTGCTTGTTTCTTGAAAAATATTCGTTTCTCCAGAATGTCTTCGATATATGGCATCTTGTTCCTTTTCTTGATAAATTCTGCTGATCGATTCTCTGGAAGCTCAAGTTTCTTTACTTTCTTCTTGCTAATCTCATCTTTATTCAACAGTGTAAGCATATCTTGAGTTTCCCTTTGAACGACTTGTTGTGCTTCAAATCTAAGTCTATGTTGCTTTTGAGACTCATCTGCAAGCACATATTCATTAAAGAATCTTTCCATCACCTCAACCTCATTCAATACAACTCTTTCTTGACTAACCACGTTTTCCACAGGAAACTCTTCAGCTTCTTCCTTAACTTGAATTATAACCTCAGGCTTTTCAACCGTTGGTGTCGATATCGTATCTTTCAAAATCTCCTGAACTAATCCCTCCTCCTCTTCAATCCTTTCTCCTCTAAAATCAACATCTGTTAAAGTAATTACATCATCATCTTCAGAAACTTCAACATATTCCTCTCTCTCTTCTTCTACACCTTGAATACTTAACTCATGATGCTTAACTTGAACATCATCATCAGAATCATTATATTCTTCAAAATTGTAAATATCAGACTGAATGTTCCAAGGAACTGGAACATCTTCATAAAGAATCAATCCCAGCTCACTTTGTTCACCAGCCGATTCTTTTGTGCTCCCTGTTTCTCTCTCTCTTTAACTTCTGTTTCTTTCTCTGGGTACGTTATCATCAAAACCCCAGGTGTAGGCTCATCAAGCTTTCTCCTCTTCTCCCCCTCATGAGGAGCATCATCGGAGTCCTCATCATGCTCATCATGTTTTCTTTTGGATGAGGAAGCTTGAGCCTTACATGTTTCTTCAACTGCCGCAACTCTCTCCGATAAATTTCCCAAGGCAGTTATCACCGTGCTTTCCAAACTTATCATTCGCTCTCTCATTTCATCAAATTGTTCAAACACGAACTCTTTCAACTCTTCCTTCAATTCATTGATAGCTTGATTTGACTCAGATTGCTTCATCGATTCTTCTGCAACTGACTTTCCCTTTAAAAACTTGTGAATGTTCGTCATCTGTGCCATCACTTCAGACAACTGAGTAGATACATGTGTATTCACCCCGGCAACAGCTGCATTTAACGCTTGATTCAATGTAGATTCAGTAACAAAAGGGGATAGAGTCACCACTGGGTCACGTAGACTTCCAGTTGTCACTACAGTCGAACTTGTGAAAAGCACGTCTGTGTGGCCAGTACTCAGAGTTGGCAATGTAGTCGCTCTGACTGGACTTCCACCCTCTTCAAGCGACGGAGCAACAAATGCTTCCGTTGCTGAGGATGTTCCGGTGGGAACACAAAGTTCAGCCACACTTACTTCAACAGATGAAGTCGACTCTAGTGTCCTAAACTGTATAGGATCTATACTCTGTGAATGAATTGATGTCGTACACTCGGGTAGATGTGTACTTATTTCAATATCCATCAAGTCCAAATGACTCTCGGATAGACAATATGGTTAATCCCGGTGCTTAACTGAAACAATCTCCTGTTGAGAGGAGACTGAGTGGATGGTTGGGTGTGCATTCGTCAGTGGGATACTGACTTCTTCAATGCTAACTCTCATAGGAGAGCTAACAGCAGATGTGGTTAAACCCCGCCTTTCTAGGCGTAAGGCATCCCTCACACTCTCTTCTGCAATACTCACTATATCCACCATCACACTTCCTCCCTCATGATGATCACCACCATCAGCACCATCATCATCATCATCATCATCATCGCCTTCACCTTCTTCTTCTTGAATATCCGATAAAGTTCTCTCAGAATCAGATTTCTGAGCCTCTTCCTCACCACCCCTTACAACTTCAGCTCCCTCACTCACTGGTTGGTCACCCTGAACTTCAGCCTCGTGCTGAGGTTCCTCTCGTCCTAAGGCTCCTTGGGTAATAGATCCCGGTTCATGGGTCTCTATTGGAGCATGATCTATCCTATATAATTTTACATGCTCACTCTCTTGATCTGCATATTTCAACAACGACTCCGGGATCGGCATGATATTTGCATTTGGAGAATCCGGCACTTCGTGTAAACTCATCATCACATAATCAGGACATCGTTGTGAATTTGTTCGCTTCGGAATATTCTCATTAGCTCTTAGAATTCCTCGGATTAGGATTTGAATGAATCTTTGGAGCGGAACAAACTTTCTTGCTATATTTGTTGTTTTGGCAAGTATAATCTCCTTTAAGTCTTCCCAGATGCACTGAGCATAGTCATAATGCTTGTTAAAAGCAATTCCATGAAAGATCCGTAGACAATGAATGCTACATCTGTCGATGCCTGTATGCTTAGAAGTCATACACCTATTGATGATCCCAAATAGTGTGTACCATTCCCCATTCAATCCATTTCTATGAAATTTGGAGCTCTTTGGTAGGGGCTTTGAGTAGCCCAGACATATCAAATCATGAACTAGTTCCTCATCCGACACAAAATCTTCAATATCAGCCAACTCAGGAAAGTTAACTGTGTCTATTCGTCTTGGAAGAAATAGGTTGTGACGAAGTCTAGCAAGAGTGATTTTGGTTTTAAACTGGTCTATGGTTACTTTAAAGTGGTGATTGCTATCAGCAGGAACAAATTTGACTGTATGCCAAAATTGTTGTAGGTAGACCTGTGGAATTGAAGGTTTATACTGAAGAAGATATCCTAACGGATGGCCTTTGAGAATATCAACTATTATATGATGACTGACTTTGAGAACCTTGGCATCCAAACGATGGTTATTATCTCTGAAAGGTAGGCAATGTTTGGGTTTGACCAATTGGTTATCTGGGATGATAGTTGAAGGTGAGGGTCGTGCAACGGAGGTTGAACGAACAGGTGTGGATACGAGTGTATGATTGGATGATGAATAAGAATCAGATGAATTGGAATTCTGAGACTGAACTGGAGATGTTATTTGAAAACCTGTAAACAGATAAAAATCATGTTAGTCAAGACAGATAAACAAATGAAATCCTTCAAAGTAGAAAAACTGTAACATTTCATTAGAAATTATAAAAACTTGTGATTTTCTGTTTATGGGAATCGGGATTCCAGACAATAAGAAACTATTATTGACAGGATTCCAGAGTCAATCAATGTTAGAAAAACACAAATTTATAACAATTTCCTAAAAAAATGTGACATTTTTCTTAAAACATTAAAAGTTTAACACTTAGGAAAAATTTTCTTTGAAACTCGAATGAAACTCCAACAATCTCGAATAACTCTTTATTAATCTCGGATAATACATGACACAACTCGACTAAGTCTATAAAGAAACTCGAATCAATGGTAGACTTCCTCGAATATAACTTGAAGTAAACTCGAACAGAACATGAAGCAACTCGAATAGTTCTTAGAACAACTTGAATGATTCATAAGGTGAACTCGAATAGAACATGAAACAACTCGAGTAAACTTATGCCATACTCGAATGAGTGTTAAGTTCAACTCGCATGAAGTGGGAACTTCCTCGAATACAACATGAGATCAACTCGAATGAACCATAAGTTTCTCGAATGATTAATTAGTCCAACTCGAATGAAATAAGTGTTAATCTCGAATGAAACATGAGAGTATATGGACCAACTCTATTATGTCTACACACAACTCGAATGAAACATAAGTGTTCTCGGGCAATGTATTAATCGAGACTCATGTGCTGAAATATTCTAAGTGTCAAACTGAACAACTCGAGTAACATATAGAATTTTCTTGATTAAAATGACTTTCAACTCGAATGACTCTTAGATTTTCTCGATTAACAGTTTAGTCAACGCGAATGACTCTCAGTCTTTCTCGATTGTTCCTTTGATCGAGAAAATGTTCTCGAAAATATTTTTCAAGTATACTCACTGATTTTCTAAAAGTTGATTCCAGGAACATTTTCACCAATAAAAATTATGAACCATACTCGAAAATCAATTTTAAACACATTTGATTTACTGAACTTTGAATAAAAACAACATTAAAGTTGTTAAAAATTCAAATTTCAGAAACATGAAGAACACGAAGGTGTTTGCAACCAAAATCGAAAATTCTGTTTGTGTGGTTTGATTTGAACCATGAAATTTCAGATTCATGTTCACATTCATAAACCGAAAGATACCACACATTTAATTTCAGTTTTATGAACAAAAGATTATGAACACCATGAACACTCAAATTATGAAAACATGAACACAGTTACATATATATTCCAACACTGAAATGAACTATGTAAAAACACAATAAACTAAAAACAACAAAAATTTACTCACAATTTGATGAAAAGATATCTTGAGTCGGTCGATAAAATGTGGGTCTTAGGTTTCTTAATGGTGAAGGAACTTTGTGAAGAAGATGATGAATATTTAGTTATCCGAAAAAGTTAAGTTGAAATTTAAATTTCAAATTTATAGAAGAGATTATGAACCGGCCCATGTTTGAAAATTTTATCCGGCCCATTTTCAATTTACCAATTATAAACCCATTATTCAACAAACCCAATATCTTTTCAAAAAAAATTTCAACAAAACAAAAATAAAATAACAAAAAAAATTTGACAAACCAAAAAAAATTGACAATTCACACAATTAAAAACAAACAAAAGAAAATAAAACAAAGTAAAAAAAAATTTTAAAATCAAACAACACACAAAAAACTTGAAAATAGACATAAACAAAAACAACAAAAAAAATTTTAAATTGCTCCCCCTTTAATTTCTGAATAATGCTCCCCCTCAAACATGTATTGTATTTCTCAGCTGAGCTCCCCCTACAAAATAACAGATAAATTTTATCAGATTTACTCAAAATCAGATAAATTTATTTTGTTGCTCCCCCTGCACATGACAATCCAGAATCCAGATCTTGTTAAATTCTAAAGAATATTAACTTTTTAAGATTCAAGAATTTAACATCAAATTAAAATCAATAAAAAATGAAAATTATAAATTATAAATTGAAACTACTGAATTATTAAATCTTAACGATTCAACATACCTAATTTGTATACCAAAAAATTAAACCTTTTTTTCATCTAACGTTTTGGTAAACAAATCAGCTAGTTGATATTCAGTAGGCACAAAATATAATTCTATATTTCCATTTTCTACATGATCCTTTATAAAATGGTACCGAATGTCAATATGTTTTGTTTTTGAATGTTGCACCGGATTTGATGCAATAGCTATTGCGCTCTGAGAATCACAGTAGATGGGTATTTTCTTTGGTGTAAACTCGTAATCGCGTAGTTGGCTCTTCATCCACAACACTTGAGAACAGCAAGAAGATACAGCAACGTATTCTGCTTCAGCTGTAGACAATGATACGCAATGTTGTTTCTTGGATGACCAACACACGGGTTTGTCACCTAAGAACTGTACTGCTCCAGACGTACTTTTTCTGTCCATCTTATCACCTGCGTGATCAGCGTCAGAAAAAGCAGTTAGATTAAATGAAGATTCTCTAGGATACCACAAACCAAGGTTTGGAGTGCCTTTGAGATATCTTAAAATTCTTTTCGCAGCTGTTAAATGTGATTCTTTAGGATTCGCCTGATATCTTGCACACACACATGTAGCAAATATAATATCCGGTCTACTAGCTGTTAAGTATATTAATGACCCAATTATACCTCGATAGTGAGTGACATCTACAGGTTTCCCCGAAATGTCCTCATCGAGTTTTGACTTTGAATCCGGAGCCATGGAAGTTTTCATAGGAGTACTGTTACCCATGTTAAATTTCTTTAACATGTCTTGTATATATTTTGACTGATTGATAAAAATACCATCAGCTAGTTGTTTAACTTGTAATCCTAAGAAAAAATTTATTTCTCCCATCATGCTCATTTCAAATTTTTGGGACATTAAAAATACGAATTTCTTACAAAATTCCGGATTTGTAGACCCAAATATTATGTCATCTAGATATATTTGTATAACTATGATATCCGGCCCCCGATGTTTTATAAACAGGGTTGTGTCAACTGCACCTTTGTTGAATCCACATTTCAACAGATATGTTGAAAGTGCATCATACCAAGCACGCGGTGCTTGTTTAAGACCATACAGTGACTTATCTAAAATATATACATGATCAGGTTTTGAAGGATCAGTAAAACCTTCGTGCTGATATGTATATACTTCATCTGTTAGTTCCCCGTTTAAAAACGCAGTTTTAACATCCATTTGATAAACTTTAAAGTTTTTATGAGCGGCAAAAGCTAAAAACATTCTAATCACTTCGATTCGTGCAACTGGTGCAAACGTTTCATCGTAGTCAATACCTTCTTGTTGGCTTTATTTGGCAACGAGACGAGCTTTATTCCGAATGACATGTTCGTCCTTCTTGTTTTTAAAGATCCATTTCGTGCCTATAATGGATTTGTCTTTTGGGCGCTCAACAAGTCTCCAGACCTTTAACCGTTCGAACTGGTTCAGTTCTTCTTGCATCGCCACAATCCAATCAGCGTCCAGAAGAGCTTCTTTTACATTCTTGGGCTCTATTTTACTTAGAAAACTTGAAAATAGACACTCATTTATGGTGGCCCTTCTGGTTTGGACTGAAGCGGATGGATCACCAATAATGTTTTCTATTGGGTGATTTCTTGTCCACTTAAAAGTATGTGGAAACGGTTCTATTTGGTCTTGATTGGGATTACGATCTAGATATGTTGGTTGGGGGGTTACTTCAGATGTAGTAGGTGTGACATCTGAGGTAGGAGCTTCTGAATGTTCAGAAGTTAAGGGGGTTTCAAAAGAATTTGGTACAATAGGTTGTGCAATTTCAGTTGTCAATTGCACATTTGTTGTTGAGGCTTCTCCAGTTTCTTCTGAAACTTGTTGATGAGAAAGATCAGAGACTATGACGGGATCTTCAGTAATCCTGTCAGGCACCAAATTTAGAACATTAGGTTTGGGCTTTTCAAAATAGTCTTCATAAAAATTCTCAAACAACTTTATGTAATTCTGAGTGTTCAGCATTTTGTTCAGATGACTCCAATGTAGTGTGCGTTTGAGGATCGGGTCTTGAACTGGTGTGTTCAGAAGCCATTACTCCTTCATCAAATTTGACATTCACGCTCTCGTTGACTGTCTTGGTTCTCTTGTTGTACACACGGAAGGCAACCGACTCCTTTGAATATCCGATGAATATTCCTTCATCTGCCTTTTGATTAAACTTTCCAAGATTATCTTTGTCGTTTAGAATAAAGCATCTGCAACCAAAGACATGGAAAAATTTAATATTAGGTATTCGTTTATTAATCAATTCATAAGGAGTCTTTCCGAATCTCTTATTTATGATTGAACGATTCTGTGTGAAACAAGTTATTGCAACTGCTTCTGCCCATAAGAATAACGGTAAATTTGAATATGCCAGCATCGTCCTAGCTGATTCTACTAGTGTCTGATTTCTTCTTTCAACAACACCGTTTTGTTGTGGAGTTCGAGCAGCTGAAAACTGATGTGTAATTCCTACAGAATTCAAAAATGAGTCAAGCGATTTGTTCTTAAATTCTGTTCCGTTATCTGAGCGGATTGATTGAATTGTGAGTTGCAACTTCACTTGTATTTTCTGGATGAAGTCTATGATAGTTTCGGTTGCATCCGATTTGGACCTCAGGAAGAAAACTCATGTGTATCGTGAATAGTCATCAACTATCACCAATACATATCGTTTCTTATTAATGCTTTGTACTCTCATTGGTCCACACAAATCCATATGCAGTAATTCCAGTGCTCTCGTGGATGAGTGTTCAGTTTTGGATTTGTGTGAAGCTCTTGTCATTTTTCCTTTTTCACATGCGGCACACAACTGTTCCTTTTGGAATTTGAGAGTTGGCAACCCTTTAACTAACCCCCCTTTCGCTAGGTTAGTTAACTCATTGAAGTTCAGATGTGAAAGGCGACGATGTCATAGCCATGCTGTTTCAGATGTAGCTTTTGACATTAAGCAGACATCTTTCTTCAGATTAATCGAGGCTAAGTCAATGGAGTACACATTGGTTTTCATGTTTCCTGCCAATATTTCCTTTCCTTCTCCGGATCTGATGCTGCACCGATTGGCTTTGAAATTGACTTCTAATCCTTTATCACACAACTGTCCAATACTAAACAAATTATGTCCAAGACCATCAACGTAGAAAACCTTTTGAATGGTAATTTTGTCGTATTTGAGACTTCCGTATCCTCTGATCGGACAAAACTGATCATTTCCAAATCTTACCGTCCCACAGAACTTTTCTACAAAGCCCGTGAGTGTTTCTCTTTGTCCGGTCATATGCTTGGAACATCCGGAGTCAAGATACCAGACATGGTTTACCTATAAGACGAAGTAGCACATGAGGTACCCACTTGTAGTTGGGTACTTTTGTTTTAGGTAATTCATGCAAAGTATTATTTGTTTCTTAACAGATATGGCTTTTAGCTTATCATTTGAAGTTGTTTTAGGTACCCACTTTTGAACTGTTCTTTTAGGTATCCACTTTTGTACAATTTGTGGTGGAATTGTTTTTGAAATTCTTTTCTGTGGAACCTTTTTCTGTTCATAAAATGGGTCCTTTTTCTTTGGTTGCCAGACGAGCTTATTAGATTTAACAATTGAAGGCTTCCAAGCACAAGAATTCAAAGCAATTAAGTCCGTTCTTGAAAACTTTATACAAGAATTATTAACAAATTTATTATTACAGACAGAATGTTCAATGTTGCTATTTTTATCTGTAACAATTTTGTTCTTCACGCGCCACTCTTGTTTTATTCTCTTGTTTTTCTGTTCTCTTTTCTTCTTTCTCCAAACTTGTTTTCTCGAACCGTTCACAATGATATCTGACATAAAAGAAGTATGAGAATTAGTAGATTTAGATACTTGTTTCTTCTGTAAATTTCTCATACCTTTTGAAGATTGGACTTTAAGTGCAATGGAGTCCTCTGATGAAGATGATTCACCTTTTTCAAAGTTAGGAGTATTAACAATAACTTTTGTTTTCTCCTTCTTTTGTTGAAATAATGGTGAATTTTCAGATGATTTTAATGAATCTGTAGAAATTCATTGCAGAATTTGAACAGGTTCTTTATGACCATCTAATTGTTTGTTATGCAAAGGTTTGACAAATTCATCAATTTTAACAAACATTTCCTCTAAGGAATTAAAGTCAGAGTGCATAAACAGATCAAATTCCCTTTCTGAATTTATAGAATCTAGAGAAGTTAAAGATTGTGGATCAGGCAACTTTATGTTTTTAGGCTGATTTTGTAACTTTTGTTCTATAGTTCTTAGTTCAGCCTTGAGAGTTCTATTCTCTCTCTCAAAATTTTTAATTTTCAATTCTAGATCAGAATTTATCTTTTCTAGAATTGAAGATGGCAGATATAACTTTTGAGATTGAGTAGGTAATTCAGACAAATCCTTTTCAGAATATGTTTAAATGTACTCTTCTTTAATATCAGTAATATTACTTGTTTCATTTATTCTGTTATAATCAACAAAATTTTGCATTTTGTCTGACCTTAATCTTTTTGTTTCTTCACTAGACTCTACTTCATCAGATGCTTTCATAAACGCCATTTTCAATCCTAAGTTCATGTATCTGACATCATATAACGTTGGTGAACTAGATATTGCTTTTGTCAGATACTTTGGATTTTCCCAACCAATTCCAGATTTAGAATTATAAAATTCTGTGTCTTTTGGTTGATTTAAATAAATGGTTTGATCTGTTTGCCCTCTTTTTATAAATTCATCTTCCATCTTCTTTATTTTCTCATAAAGTTTAGTTCATTCTTCAAAAATAGCATGATATTTTATAGAAAATTTTGAAGCTTCTAATTCTGCTATTTGCAGTCTTTCTTGTAAATCAGATATATTGTGATTAAGATCAAGTATATTGCTTTGTAGTTCTTTTTCCTTATCTTGTAAATCTGAAACTGCTCGTAAAGCTAATGCTTTATCTTTGGAAAAGTCTAAAACTAAGTGATGTTCATTACGAAGTTTGTTTTCCAAAGAATGAGCATTTTTCTTTTCCGCCTTTAAAGATTTTTCAAACTTTTTAAGCATAAAGGCCATATGAGTTAGTTTTTCTTCTAGTACACATGTTTCATCAATATCAGAGTCAGAATTAGAATGTACCTCCGGCTTATCTGAATCATCTGATCTTTCAGACTCTGAATCTTCATCATTTTTAGCCTCAGTTTTGCCAGTTGCCATCAATGCAACTTCTTCTGTCTCTTCCTCCTCAGAATCTTGTCATTCTGCATCCTCTTCATCAGTTAAACCAACTCATACTTCATCCTCAGCTATCATAGCTGATTCACTCAATTCTGACTCATTGAGAACCTCTGATTTCAGGCAAATATGAGCATCTTCATCCAGAATATCTTCATCTTCAGATAATTGCAACCAGTGGTCATCCTCCGCCATAAGAGCTTTTCCAGACTCTTTTTCTTTGGCTAAGAGAGCCTTTCTTGTATAGTAGTCTGAGTTTTTGACTACTGGGAGTCTACATTCTCGGGCATAATGACCTGGTTTTCCACAGTTGTAACATTTCTGTTCTGAATCTTTCTTTGCTGACTTGTCTGACTTTTCATATTTGTCAGTCTTTCTTCCACTGCTCTCTCCAGATTTTTCATATTTGTCCTTCTTTTCAATTTTCCTCGAGCCTGTTTTGTAGCGCATCTTATTGTTGGTTGGCTTTCTGTAGAACTTCTTTTGAAAGGCTTTTGTTAGCAGTGCCATCTGCTTTTTCATTTCTTCGATCTCTGAATCTGCAGATGAATCGGAGGATTCTGATTCAGAAGATGTACTGCTGACTACTGCTCTTTTCTCCTTTTTCATTTTGTATTTGTACTTTTTCTCTACCAGTAGAGCCAATGGATCAGCAGTTTCTTTCTCGGCTTTCTTCTTTCTTGATATTTTTCTCAACACAACTTCTTTGTAGTTGTTGAGGTTCTCAAAATATCATATGAAAATCCATTTCTTCTATATCCTTTGTTTGCTGGATAATCATAGCATATTTCTCCCATTCAGGATTTATAACATTTAGGAACTTGACATTTATGTCCAGATTGGACTTTGTTACTCCATTTCGTTTCATTTCACTTACCAAACTCACAAACCTTAGGTAAGTGTTTTCCAGTAGTTCTCCTTCACGAGCTCTGAAATTTTCAAACGTCATTAGGCTGTTTCTAGCCCTATTTGTGGCAGCTCTGTCAGATCCCCTCATCAGTTTACACACTTCATCCCATATTGACTTGGATGTTTTTGTATTTGTGAGGCATGTGTAAATATCATTGGGGATGGATATCAGAAGTAATTTCCTTGCAGTTTTATCCCCTAGTTTTCTCTTCTTTTAAGTCTCAGTCAGGTTGGTAACCTCGACTGTCCTTGGTGGAATCGGGGGATTACCGGTTGGTACTCCAGGTATTATTTCCATAAATGTGGTTGGTCCTTCTGTTAAGGATTTCAGCATCTCTTCTGATATATCATGAAAGCTGATGAATTCTAGAAACCTCTCCCTCCATTGAACGTATTCTCCCCTGTATAGAATTGGGGGTTTGGTTTCTGAACCCATTGCTAGAGCGTCCTTTGACATTTTGACTGATATTATGGAAACTGTCCAAGATCTGATGAACTTTGATTGAGATTGAAAATGTTGATCAACAGTTGAAATTTGATCAAACTTTGAAACACAGATTAGTACTGATATGATCGACTGAAATCTACAACACAGTAAGTTGTTAGTAGCAATAATCAACTTGGATCAAACACTGAATAGACTTGTTGTTTTGCAAAAAACTCGAATAATGCTTGTATGAAATTCGAATTACTCTTCTATGAAACTCGAATAAGCTTGGTATGAAACTTGAATGAGTTTAGAATGAAACTCGAATGAGTTTAGAATGAAACTCGAATGAGTTTAGAATGCAACTCGAATGAGTTTAGAATGAAACTCGAATGAGTTTAGAATGAAACTCGGTCAACTGTTATGTGAAACTCGAATTTGTCTTTTGGGAAACTCGAATTGTTCCTTTGAAAAACTCGAATTTGTCTTTTGTGAAACTCGAATTAAATTCAAATTTTAATAAACTCGAATGAACTTCAAATTTATTTATAAACTTGAATCAAATTCAATGACAGTAAACTCGATTGATTATCACTTCAACTCGAATCAACAAGGTTGCAAGTCGATTGATTAATTGTGTAAACTCGAATCACTTTTATATCCAACTCGATTGACATAGTTTGTCAAGTCGATTGACACAGTTTGTCAACTCGAATTTCACAGGTATTCAACTCGAATGACACATAAGATATGTGTATTTCGAGTTTCTTAATATTTTCAGATTTATCAAGTCTGAAATTCAAATTAATTCGAAAAATTTGCCCATTTTCACTCAAATTGAAATCGAAGGTGAGGATTTTGATTACAAACACTTTTTGTGAAACACTTTTGTCCAAAAATAGATCTAGAATAGACTTTTTCAATAGAATAGTAGTCGAACTTGTGTTTTTCAAAATTTGACAAAAATGTCTAGATCTTTTTCTGTGTTTTGTGAATCATTTCAAGTTTATAGTCAATTGAATCGACTATTGATCCTTTACCTTCGATCCAATTTTCACTGTCTTTGATCAACAGATTAAAAACCCTTGGTGATTTTAGGGTTTTTCGAAAAAATTGCTCAAGAACAGTGAACAATTTCGTAAAAATTTCAATCTCAGATTCAAATTTTTTTCACCCCTAAAGCTCCGATACCAATTGTGAATTACAGTTTCTATATCAACCATGCAACAAATCAATATTAAGAACAATAAAATGAATCAACACTAACCAAATGATTATATTCCTGAATTGTCGATTACAGAATGATGTGAATAAATCTTCAAAGTCAGTAACCGCTTTCCGTACAAAAAGTGGAATGTCAGAGATCATTCATTGAAAGTCAAACCTACTATATATATACATATTTTTCACAACTATGGAAGAATTACAAAACAAACCCTATACTTTGATTTCCATCAATTACAATACATTCTAACACGTAAAACTTCATTTCTAAATTCACAACATTAGTTATGTACATTTAATTAAGAAGCCTTCAAAAAATACCAATGAACAATTCACAAATATAAAAAACTTAAACAAATCATATTCGATCATTCAACTTAAACAAAAAGAAATTAAAATACTATAAGTATATACATCTAAATAATTCACATGTCCAACATGTAAATTATTAAACGATCAACAAATCCCAAATACGTGTGATTTATTTAATATTCTAGTTTTTTTTTTGGTTTATGTTGATTAATCAAATATGATTTGTTTAAGTTTTTTTTAATACTTGTGAATTGTTGGATTTTATTAGATGCTTATGTGGATATTATTCATTTTGAATGTCAATTTGGAACTTAAAAGTAACTTTTCATATTTTAAACTTATTGTATTGATTATTGATTATTTTAAACTTATCATTGAATATATGAGTTTGTGGTATAAAGTTTTGTAAAAGCTTATAAAAACCGGTATTTTATAAAGTTTCATTTTATAAAATCGATACTTTATAAGGTTCCATTTTATGAAATTTGATAAATATTAATTTTTTTACAAAAGTAGAAAAAGAAAATGCAACTTTTGGGTTAAAAAGTTAAGAAAATGATAAAAGCATCGTGCTCTAATAATTAAAACCAAAACAATAATCTTTTGGTAATTAAAATTTAAAGTACTATTATTTGAGAATAAAATTTCAAATCACCATGTTTTAGTAAATAACTCCCCTGTATTTATTTTAATACTTTTATTTTTGTTACTTTTCTATCACTAATCCTATTTTTTACTTTATAATCATCTATCTCGTTTTTCTTAAAACTAAAACTTTGTATCTAAACAAGTTTTCATCTTTTTTATAAAAACCCTTATTTTTTTTAAAACTATAAACTGAAAACTGGAATTAAAAAAATGATTAGTTTCGTTTACTAAATACAACTCTTTAATTTTTCTTTATCTTTCTTCCCCAAACACAATCACATTCATTATTATTTTTTCTTGGGGAAATTGCGCAAAAAACCTCTAAGTTGGACCATTTTTGCGATTAAAACCCCTAACCATTTTTCATTGCACAAAAAACCTCCAACTGATTAAAACTTTGTAAATTTGACCTTTTTTAAAAAAATCTGACTTGCAACCGGTTTAGCCGGTTGCAACTTGATGACGTGTAAAACTTTTAAATAGATTTTTGCGTAAAAAACCTCCAACTTGTTTAATTTTTTCAATTAAAACCCCAAATCATTTTTAATTTGATAAAAAACCTCCAACCAACAAAGATAATTAAAATTGAGTCTTCACTGATTGCATTTTGATGACATGGATATTTACTAAACTTTTATTTATCAAACAAAGAATTCGTTTCCCAATTAAACCTCCACCATCTAGGCTAGCGAATCTCACCGCTCTGGCTGATCATATTCAGATGCTAAAACGGAATATAAATAAATGAAATTGAACATAAAGTTGAACCTAAAAATGCAACTCGTGAACACAAAATGAAATCGATTACATCGGCACAACTGAAGTTAAAATTCAAGATTAAACAGGAAAAGTTAATCGAACATACATACATAAAATAAACAGCACTGAACATAAAGAGAAGATAGAGTAATTGGAGTTGTCGGAGGTAGAGAAAAAGAGAAGGTAAATATTATTGTTAGTTAGAGGTGAGAAAAATATAGTTAAGGGTTTTAATAAAAAAAAGTCACCAATTTCGGGGTTTTTAATGCAAAAATCTTGTTTAATGAATTATACATGTAGTGTCACGTAGGCGCCACGTAAGTCGGGTTCGCCATGTAAGCATAACAACCTATTATAACCGGTCAAGTCTTAATTTCAAAAGATTTTACCGGTTAGAGGTTTTTTGTGCAACAAAAAATGGTTAGGGGTTTTAATCACAAAAATGGTCCAACTTTAAGGTTTTTTACGCAATTATCCCTTTTTTCTTTGTATTTATTTCGTGTGTTTTTCTCTCTTTTTTTTACCACATGACACGAGTAAAGTTAAAGTCCTAAACAATTTTTTGGTGTTTAGGTTACTTTTTGCAAATAGAGGGGCCTTTCTGTATTTTTATGAAACCTTGGGGGTTAAATTACGTCTTTTTACTGTCAGGCTGTCAGCCCAAAAATAGTACGACGGCGATTCATACTGTGAAGCGACGAAATCGAAGAAATTGAGAGAAGAAAACAGATCTACAACAATGTCGTCGTCCGGCAATGATCCTCGTCAGCCGTCGTCGGCCAAGCCTTACAAGCCTCAACCGGTTCACCCTGATAATCTCCCCATTGATTACTCCGGTTTCATCGCCATCATCTTTGGCGTCGCCGGCGTTATGTTCCGAGTATGTAATCGAAAAACACTTTCTACGAAACAGTAGCAATCTTGTACATATATATGCGCGTGTGAACATGTTGAATCATCCTAAATATTGTATGAATTCCAGTCACAGTACAGGTTTTGAGATCTGGAGAAGTAATTCGGTGTCTGTAAAAATCTAAAGTAGTTTAGAAAGGGTTCGTGTACAAACTGGAGTTTGTATGTGATTGTTTTGATGCTTAATCGGCCAGCTATAATTTAGTATTCTGTGATTAGTTTTGCACAAATTAGGTTATCAATACTGATCATGACGATGTAGGTAATGTTAGGGAAATTAACAAAGGGAACATAAAGTATAAATTTTGACGATTAATGTATTAGTAAATTTTATAAGCTGAGAAATGGTCATGAAATTCTTCTTTTTTTTTGAAAAGCATCATGAAATTTTCTTTTTGTCAAGAAAGGACATGAAATTCAATGTTTAGGCAAAAAAAAAATCATGAAATGTTGTTTTTTATAAGAAGGGGTCATCAAATTCAAAATTTACCTTCTTAATATGGTCAAAGTCCCTTTTTTTTTTCCTGTCAAAATTTGATTTTATAATTCTTTCTCGGCCTAATAAATTCATATTACCTTTGAGGTCTAAATTTGTACTTTATGTTGGCTTTCTTGGCAAGTTGCTGCATGACAAAACTCAAAAGGTCTTTGGTTTGTGAAGGTTCAGGATAATATCAGGCCATTTTTAGGGATGGGAATCAGAAGTGGAGTAGAATTAGTTGACAGTTTCCTGTAGTCTAAATTTTCATTCAGTAGGTCAATAGGATTTCTAGAAAATCTTTCTACAGATTTGTGCAGAACTCTGTTGAATTATTGCTTTCTCCACTTGTTGATGATGACGGTTTAAAGAAATTTGATTAGCAGAAGATAAGTAGGTGATTCAAGATGGAAAGATGATATGGAAGAAGAAAGTGTCAGCAGTTTCTAGAAGGAAATTTATGCGTTAGTGTGTTACTTAGCATTGATAGATACCAGAGAAGGAAGCTGCATGGTTGGTTTTCCCTTGAATTCTTTTTATCTTTAGGAGCACTTACGTAATGAATGCTTCGACAGCATGTCATGGATATTATTGTGTTATGTGGATCAGCCAAGTGACTTGAAGTATATGGTCATAATGCCTGTAGGGATTATAAGGCTCTAAATGAGTCGTTATGGTCATCAGTTTGGCATCAAGACACTGTTAGAAACATATTTTCTAAAAGGTAGATTAGTTAAGATAAAATTAATATCTGCTTCTATAAATGCTCAAATGTGCATGCTGTTAATCCTTTTTGTGTGCCATGAACATCTGAATGGTTAATCAGACACTATCATGCACACACACTCACACACCAATTGCTATTTGTTTTGCTTTTAGGGTCCGTTTGATTTTTCAGCTTAACTTTTATTAGACTCTTTTGTCTGATTCAGTCAGACAAAAAAGTTTTTTCTCCTCAATCAAAGCTCCCAAGTCTGACCCATAATCACAGGATTCTCTCAAAGTACCACGATCTGCCTTTGATCGCAGCGATCCCGATCGTGGTATGAAGTCGTTCCTAATCGCTTTGAAATGGCTATCTGGTACGTTGTTCCAATCGATCCTGATCGCTTTTGTAGAAGACCCAATTGGACACTCAATTCGGCCCAAAAAGATACTCAATTTGTTTCTAATCGCTTTGAAATCGATCCAATTGCATCATGGAACCTGATTTTGGATCACATATTCATACCGGTATGACATTTCACAGGCAGGAAAAAGCCAGAGGGTCCTCGACTCCTAGTTTCCAACCCTCTGTACCAATTTCACAATTCCCAACCAATCTAATGATTCAATTTCACATTCTCAGTCCTATTAATTTGTCCAGAATGTTCAGTTTCATATCACTTCTACTTCTTCACTCCAGTCGTTCGTACCAATTTCGCATTTATGAATATGGTGTTTGGTTTAATGTTTCTGGTTTGGTAAGTTTGGTTTAATGTTTCTGGTATGGCACTTTGGTTATGAGTTGATGTTTCTGGTTTTATATTTATAATGTTTCAGTAATATTACTGTTTTTGATCATAATGTTTCTGGTATATAAATGTCATGTTTCTGTTTTTGATAGCCGGTTCACCATACCAAAATGTAAGGTACATTGTACCGATAGCGTACCGAAATGAACCTACCCCTCTACGTGCCGGATACGCTTAACCTAACGAACCACCCTCCCAGTCCTTGTTCCCATACGAAATGATCCACAAACTGTGACTATGGTCTGACCATCATTTGAATTAATCAGGGTAAAAAAGCATCTGATCTGTTTATGTCTAAAGTCTTAACCCGTGTAAAACCCTACCTTCTTGAGTCCTGTGGTCTCCTAACACCTGCCTCGCTCTGCTTCTTCATTTCTCAATTGCTGTCTCCTCTTCGATGATGCCCTCTCTCAATCGGTGCTTTCTGTGGTCGGTCAATTCTCAGTCTCAAACTCTCAATGGCCGACGGTCTGTCTCTCTTCCTGTCACTCACTGCCATATATTGATCTGCTTATGTTTCTTGATCAGTTGATTTGCACCATTAAGGATGAGAGAGGTATGGGTTTCTTCTTTATTTTTCTGCATATAGAAGTATAGAACCATAGATGAACTGGGATTTGTTTTTCTTGAGGAAACATGGGTTTATTTCTTGGATTATATGAATGTGTTGGGGAGAAAAGATTTTGAAGTGATGTGAAAAAAGTTCATATGACAAGACTCGTCAGTGAGTTTTTTTGTGTGAAGATTAAAATTATTATTTAATTTATACCAATCAGACAACATAGTTTACAAAAGCAAACAATTTTATTAAACAATTTTCAGACTTTAATGCCAACTCTTATTAATCAGATTGGAATCAGGTTCCAGACATTTTACATCTTAAAAAACAAAGACCATCTAATATGAAAAGGAGGATGTCTATATATGAATTTATTTCTTTTGGAGCTGAACTTTCATCATGGTATTTAGAATTACATATTTACATGTTGTGTTGTAATGTTGTTTACTTCTTCAATTGCTCCCCAACCCTCCCCCTCCCCCTCCCCCTCCCATTCCCCCCTCTTTTCCTTGTTTTCTCCTATTTTAAGGTTAATAAATAATGACTTGTGGGTACTTCTTACCTTGGGGATAAACGGCAGGGCCTTCCGTGGATTTTGGAGGCCCTGTTCCACAAATATAAAATAGGACCCTCAAACACATAAAAACTTATGCATATACCTATTTTTTAGTGTTTTGGCTAATTAGTATTTCCAATCATATAATAGTAACAAGAGAAGTCTAATCATATATTTAACCATAACTAATTATATTTTTAACCATAAATAATTCAGATAGATAATACATAGATGCAACATGAAAAAACCAAAGAACAATAGTATGGCTTTATCATTTCCATAACAGTTTGGTTCTTCCACCTCAGCTTCCTCTCCCATTTCTGCCTAAAGTAAAAACTGAAATGGGTCACAACATGGGTTGAATATATATGTGAGGCCCTCCTAGCTTTGGGGCCCTGTGCAATTACTCACTTTGCACAGGCCAAAGACCGGCTCTATTAAACGGTTTGCTAATTATACAGAGTTTCATAACCTGTGGATTATGTTTTTTTTCTTTCAGTACAAGCTTGGTTCATGGCTCGCTCTTATATTCTGTGCCCAATCACTTGCTAACATGAGGAATTTGGAAACTGATTTAAAGCAGATTTCTACAGGATTCATGTAAGTTCTGCTTTCTCGAAAATTCATTTCGTTAGCAACGGGCTATAGACTATAGTCTACACATGCTTAAACTTCTACTCCCTCCGTCCCAATTTATATGTTCATTAGATAAAAACATACCGTTTTAGAAAGTGGGTAATTATTGCCTCTTTTTGTACTTAATGACAACTTTACCTTTATTTATTTATTTGTCAATTTGTTGAAAATGACAACTATATCATAAAATACGGTTATTTTAGGATTAATGAATTATTATAATCTATTTTTGTAAGTGGACGTTTATTTTGAGACAATTTAAAATAGAAATGTAGACATTTAAATTGGGACGGACTGACGGAGGGAATATATATGATATATTTACACGCCAACTTGCAATCTCTTGGGCCATAAAATAGTTTAACTTAATCTTATGAGACTATATAATTAGTATTATAATTAATTGAAACGTGTTTGATACTCTTCAAGTGATTGGCATGTTTTAATGTACTCTCCCTTCCTGTAAAAGCAACGAGTTTCATCCATCCAACATGATGCTTACCTTCACATTCCTGTTTTCTTATTCGGTTCTAAAATTCGGTATTTTTGTTCAGGTTCGCTATTATGGGAATGGTGACAAATTATCTGAGTCCTGCTCGTGCAGGAGTGAAGACTTAAGCTCTTGACTCGGTTTACACCAAATCATTCAGAAGTTTTTCCTTCGAATTCTAGACCAGGTCCTCTACATTCCTAAATCCCCAATCTTTTTTTCTTCTTAATTTGATTAGCCACTATTTTGAACTTAGGCTTTGTTGTGACTTACCGACTTGTGACAATTATTCCAACTTTTGGTGGTATTAAAACTGAAATTTGTTATGCTTTCTTCCTTGTACACTACATTAAATGGTTTTTGTTTATATAGGTGTTCAATTTATATAGTTCTTTCATAATCTTTGAGGATGTTCTGCTTATTTCTTAGATTTTTTGTGTTTTGATAGTTAATACCAGTTTTTACTTGTTTAATAGAATGCATTTTTTCCCTTCCAAATGACATAATTTTATAGTTTTTTCAAGCTGAGAAGGTTTGCATAGAAACAAATCAACAACCTAGAGAAGGGTGAAAAGACTGTTTTGAACATTATGATTTAGTTTGTGATTGAGTTTGCGAACTTACGAGACTTTTGGTATTGTGGAATCGTAGGCAAAGATATCATTTAAATTTAGGGAAAATTACCAAAAAAAGGTAACATAAAATACAAAATTTGACAATAAAGGTATTGTAAAAAAAATTTTGGCCAAGAGATATTATGTAACATTCTATTTTGGCCGAGAAAGGACATGAAATTCAAATTTTAAGCTTAGAAAGATAATCAGATATTATTCTTTTACCAAACTGATTGCATTCCATCTAGTTTTATGGTCATACAAATCGAAAACTAGGAAAATCGAAAACAAAAAGTCAAGAACCAAAGCATAAGTATTGGTTTATGTATGACATGTTGGTTTCATTGTTTCTAAATGAAATTTATGATAAAAAAAAAATACAAAACTAGACTGAAACGAAATCTGAATCCAAGAAAATAGAAAACCAGGAACCAAACAATACGGTACCAATTTTGGTGCGGTTATTTGGTTTTAAGGTTGGACTCAAGACTAGGAGTGTAATTGAGACGAGTCGAGTCGAGTATCACCAAGCTCAAGCTCAAGCTCAATAATAATACTCGAGCTCGACCGAGTCTTATTTTTCGGACTCGGGCTTCACTCGGTTAAGTACTAGACACTACCGAGTTCGGTTTGGCTCGACTCGAATATGTAATATTTATTATGCTGAAAGGTAAAATTTTTAGTCTCGTCTCGACTTGAATATGCTTGGCTTGACTCAACTTGAATATGTAGTATTTTCCAAACTTGAGTTCGACTCACTAAGATGAATTTAATTTATATGGCAGTTATAGATATGCAATTTTTATTATGTTAAAGTAAAAATTGTAGACCTATTTAAATTCGATTAAGCTCGCAAGCCTATCGAGTCAATTATTTTGATATTTGAGCTCGACTCGATATATATTCGAGTAGCTTGAGCTCGACTCGATTTAACGAGTTGATTTTCAATTTTTTTCGAGTCAATCTCGAGTAGTTCACGAGTTGGCTCGTCTTGTTTACACCATTTATTCTGATTCCTGCACACTTCGGGTTCATAAGTAAAAACATAACTTTGGAAAACATGTACAAAAAGGTATCATGACTATGGGCCTGTCGAATTGCCAATTAGATCGTCTTAAAATTTCTCGACCCATCATTGATCCATTTATTTCGTGTCCAATACAGGTAAGTCAATTGTTTTCGTGTCAGCTTCTCAATCACCAATGGGTGGACTATTTCGTATTTTCAATTATTATTTTTTTAAGTTAGATTTTGTCTAATATGTTTTTGTTTTTCAGATTCAATTTTTTAAGTAGGTATATGGATCCAATTTGAATTTTAAAATACATAGATAGAAATTACCCGACCCAAATTACATTTTTTACAAAATAAGAAAATATAACATAAGTATAACTTTACGTGTCAATTTTATGTCCACTCATTTTCGTGTCGAGTTATCTGAGCCTCAATCATGAGTGACACAATAAAAGTTGAGAACAAACAAAGCACGGTGCGATACTCAGGTGTTGTTTGTTTTTTAAGAGGTTAATGTCCGCGGTCTGCGAACTTAGCTGTAGAAATATGCGGTCAGAAGAGGTGGCCTAAAGGTCTGCAGACGTCCGAAGACGCGGGAAGAAGTTCGCAGACGCCGGAAGACGTCCGCAGACGATGCGGAAGACGTCCGCAGACGCGGGAAGACGTATGCAGACGCAAAAAAAAAACACACTTTTATATAAAACGTCTTCCCGCGTCTTCGAGTTCGCAGACATAAGAGGTTCGAAGATCTTCTATCAAAAAACAAACAAGGCCTTACTAAAGAGTAAACTAAACATGATCTTCGATAAGAGGAGATGTTTAGAAGGAGAGGTTGTACATTTTAGTTTAATTTGTAATCGGTAAACAATTACCTCTATTATTTATAATTAAATAATGATTTCTAACATTTTATGGTTAAAACCCTAGTTTGTGTGTTAGTTAACATCCTATCTACGATCATAGAAACCGTCACTCGACAAGTTGCCTATCGTCTAATTGGCAGGGTCGACTGGTAGATGCTTTAGAGATGCTTCACCTAACCAACACATTGTGAAATGACCTGATCGACTACGCACTTGTCATGTTCACCTTTGATGACAGTGATTATGTTACTTAGACATGTTAATGGATCAATTTTGATCTAAATCCAATCCATTTCAAATCCATTTACATGCTTCAACAGTTCAAAAGAAAAAAAAAAACAATTCAATTATCCACTTCGTGATCTAATTTCACTAAGTGAATCGATTTATGATTCATCTAGGTCGATTCATTTAATTGATATCTAAACTGCATTACTTACCCAACCCTACCACCACCCCCACCACTATTGCCACCGCCACACCATGGCCATTGCCAGTTTGCCACTACTGCCACCATGACTTTGGCCGTGCTGCCACCACCACCATAGCTGCCGAACTTGCATGCAACCCCAATTTCAACTGCCCCCACCCCAAATGGCAAAAAAATAATATACAGCAACGTCCACGTCATCTGCAACTTTGAACAAGATTTTATGCAACTCTTTCGAGCGTTACATGCAACTCTAAGCGATCCGATTGCACCATGATATTACATAAACAAGAATCGTGAAGCTGCACATGACGTTTGATGCATGAATGATTTGGTGAAAATCCTTTATACGGTCCCCTTTTTTTGTGTCTTGTATATTTTATTCTTTAAGTTCTGTAATTTTAAGTACTTTCTTAAGTTTTTAAGATTTTAAGTTTGGGGAATGTATCTCATTCCATTTGCTAAATTTTGGAGAGGGGATTTTGGTTGGGTTAAAGTCGTAGAATAGTTGTGTACTTTTTAAAATGTATCGATATGGTACGTATACTATTTTAATTATTCATATTACACGTGTACAATCTAAATCGTTCAAATTTGATACGTGTACTATATTTTTTCATACCAATATGACTTTGGTAACCGGTTACTGGCTATCCATGTTAAGAGTGGAATTTCTCTTTTTATTAATGTTCAAATTTCCATAATTGAAGCATCAAATACACTCTCTCAATCCTTGTGATAAACTGGTAGGAGAAATCACACTGCACAGCCAACTTCAAACACCTACAGACCTCTATAGAAATCTCCAATGAGGATCTCCACCGTCCAGATCGAAAAACTATGTGTTGCGAAGCTTTTCCTCAAATTTTACACAGATCCAACGGTGAACAAGTTCGTACTGACGATTCTCCCACAACTGCGCATAGCTAGACGAAATAACCGGTCATAAAAAGTAAAAGTATCATATTAACAATATAAAAAGTACACGTACTATATCGATACACCTTAAAAAGTACATTGCTATTGTACGGCTTTAGCCCATTTTGGTTTCACTTTTCCCTTTGAAACAAGGAATTGGATCCAACGATTAATGCATTGATTGTTTGTTTTTACAAAAATATCTCTTATCAAACTGTATGCTCCAAGGCTCCAATTGGTTGTGTTTGGTAGAGAGAATCGACAGAAAGAAAATGAAGACAAATTATTAGTTAAAAGGTTTGAATTATGTATATCAATTCTTTAAGTTGTATCAATATATAGCTTAAAATTCAATTCCCTCATTTCTTTAGCAATAACGGAGAATTACGTAGAAGCTAAAATAAAGAAAAAAGAAATACAACAATCATAATATTATTGTATTTTCAAGTTTTATGATCCAAAAAGCCAATGATTTTATCCAATTTTCTTTTTTCAATTCTTTCTATCATATGCAACTAACTGTATTATTGATTATTTTGACCCATTAGAAGATAAAAAGAATCTTCAATCTTTCAAAAGAGATTTGATTGGTAAGAACTGACATTGGTTTTGTAAAGGTTAATGTTTAAATGAGTATAACTTCTCAATATTATATGTTAGAATATTAAAATGTTGGGTTTTCAAATGAAACCCAATATATGACTACCCACTAAAATATTAAGGGGGTGTTTGATAGCCACTTATCAGGCTCTTATCAGAGGTAACCTCTTATTCGGTAAGAGAAAATACTGATAAGTGCGTTTGATATGCAGAAGACATAAGAGTCAAAATTCTCTTATCATGTCTTATCAGGATAAGACTTTGATATGCTACTTATCACCAGTTATCACACTAAAAAAAATACACGTCTTTTCCACCCCACCCATACCTTTACCCCATACCTTACCTTACATCACCCACCCTACCCCTACCCTACCCTATCCTAAACCCCCTACCCCTACCCCCACCCCACCCTACCCACCCCACCCCATCCTTACCTTTACCCCATACCTTACCTCACCCACCCTACCTATACCCTACCCTATCCTAAACCCCCTACCCCTACCCCTACCCTACCACACCCCACCCTAAACATACCCTACCCTCAACCACCTAATCTCACCCTACCCTAACTACCTTTAACTTACTTATACCACTCCATCCCCATCCCCATCTCCACCCTTAACCCTACCCACCCCCACTCCCATACTTACCCTATCCCACTCTACCCCACCCCTACACTAACCTATCAAACCTACCCACCCCACCTCACCCCTCCTTATCCCACCCCACCCCTACCCCTATCTCTTCCCACCCCTATCCCTCAGACCTACCCACCTCACCCCTACCCTACCCCTCAAATCTACCCATCCCCACCCACCTTACCCCTCAACCTACCCACTCTACCCCTACACCATTACCCTACCCTATTTACCCGACCCCACCCTCAACCTACCCCACCCCTACCCTACCTCTTACCATATTTATTATAACGAGAAATATTCCAACATTTTTTGATAAAATTTATTATTTTTCAATAACATATCTATATAACTTATAAACTTAAGTTATTTGGAAGTTAATAAACATAACCTTATAAACTTGATTATAACTTATAAACTTTAATTGTAATTTGATTCTTGAAAGCATGTTGGTTATATGTTTATTGAATGCATTTATGTTACTTAATTATAACTTATAAACTTGAATTGGTTTCTTACTTAAATCTTGTTAATGTTATTTGAATGATATTAAATGTTTACATAGATCACTTTAATTCAATGATATTATTCTTATTTGATATTTGATTTTAATCAATGATATCTGTTTGGTTTTGGGAATTAATATGTAAAATTAATAAAAATAACAGAATCAGTTAATTTATAAAACAAATAGACTTATTGAATTCTCTTATCAGGACCACCTCTGATCAATCAGAAGTGGAATCAGACATCAGACAATTACCTCTTATACAATCAAACAACACCTAAGAAATTCATTATATATATATATATATATATATATATATATATATATATATATATAGATTGAGGTTCTATGGGGCACCATATGCATTGGGAACCAAATAGGAACCAAAAATGCATTACATATTAATCAACCATGCAACAAGGGTATAATTGGAAAACTATATAATTATTTGATAAGATTTAGATTCTTTAATTTTAATGTATTCATTTAATCGGATTCTTCATAAGGAAATTGCTAAAAATTAGCAAGTTTTCTAGGTGTTTCTTGTTAGGATAGTTTTAATTATCAGTTGACTTTTCTTCTCTCCCAAACAATGGCAACCGAAATCCTGCAGTCATCTTCACGAGTTCGACTTTCTTCATATCGATATCCTGCCGGTCATCTTCACACCGGCGATTTCAAGAATACCTGCATGTCATATTCACGCCTTCGTCCGTAGCAATCATAGTGACGTCGACGTGTTCATATTGCGGGTCTACAATCTGCCATCTTACTTTTCCGAAGACAATAATAAGATCTGGAAACTTGATTTGTATTGACATGGGATCCTCAAACACATTTGATGAAATGCAAATATCCGAGAACAATGAGTTTCAAATATCCGAGAACAATGATGGTAAGCTGCTCTATCATGTATCAGATGCACCACGTTAAATTAAGTAACCAATAGAGGAACGCACCATGATATTGATGATAAATGTATATCCATAGTTATATGGACTGCTCATTTTTGGAACATACACCGGAAGCACTGCAATATGAACATATATATGCACAGATACGTATATATATATGCACAGTGTTTATAATATATTTTTCTGACAGTTTTATTATTTTTATAGCAATTTTAATGTATTTTTGCATATCATAATTTTCACCAGTTGTTATACATCATGTAATTTCATCAATTTAATCATAGGGTTTTTATCAGTATTGTGCATTTTCATCATTTTTTACCTGTTTAAATACAAACTATGTGTAGTTATATAACCAATACAGAGAATCTCAACTCAAAATATATGTATGCAAAGTTTATACATCAACTGGACTTGTTGTTGATCACACTGATTTTTACTTTTTATGTATTTTACATGCATTTTGGATTACCAATAGTTTTGATAGCATCATGATAGTGATGATACTCAATACAGTGAGTCTCACCTAAAAATATATAAATATGCACAGTGGATTCGTCAACTTAATTTTTTTGTAAGTTGTTTTTATTTTTACATCTATGTAGTGTAAATGCATACCGGCATTACCTGGTAATAAACGAATGCTTTACTGTAACCGTTAAATGCTTTCCCGGATTGTAATGATGAATGTACTTTGTAGGCAACGACACTGCACATGAGGGTTGCGATAGCAATGAGTTCACTTCACCAGGTGGGTCTACGTACAGGAAGCCCAAACTCAATGACGGTGAAATTCCATTCAAAGGCAAGGTATACGCATCTTTGGACGAAGGAATTTTTGCATACGAACAATATGCTGCCGAATGTGGTTTTGATACTCGAAAGTCAACACAAAAAAGAAATCGTGCTGGAGTTATCACATTGAAGGTTATAATATGTAACAAGTCCGGTGACAACAGCGTTGACAACGAATCTAGCTCCAGTCAACGATGCACGTCATCCACACGCACCAAGTGTCCTGCATGCATAAGCAAATGATGTTATACTTTAGCAATATCATACTTAACACAAAAAAACATGTTCCAAATTTCGTCCTACAAAAAGACATCAGCATCAAACCAATAAAAATTCATACGCCAACGCAATTCATAATAAATAAAAAACGTCTAATATCTCCAGCTCCACGGAAACATTAACCCCTCAGGATCACAACCCCCAATATTTTTCAAATCGAAGATCCTTCACCGCATCAGCGTTTGCTGACAACCTCGCCTTTTCGTATTCTGACAACTGATCATATACGGTGAACTCTTTGATAAGACTCAACCGCACTTTGTTTACTGGGTGCATCAATATTTTAGTTATGTAACGTCGTCTGAGCGTGTGCATCTGCCGGGCCTGTTTATCTATATTCGTTGTCAATCCATGATTCCAATCTTTGTTCGCCCTTCCCATGTACGTTTCCATGTGACGCATTGCAAAGACACCACAATCTACGTACTCTTCTTGCACACCCCAGGGTAATATTGGCTTTGTAGGAGTTGCATTTGCCACACGAGCACACATAGGATGGGACAATGAATCCAAATAGCGTGAAAACAAGATTTGCTGCATTACATTGATTGGAAGACACACAAATGTCACGTACATGTAATTTTACTAGAAGAAAATTTGGAATAACAAGCACTTCATACCAGTCTAGCGACAACACCATTGTACTTGTCGTTTATTGATACATCCGCATGAATAATGTCGAGAATTGTGATCAATTCTCTCTTCAAATCAAAACACACGACATAAAAGTGATAATGGTTGATAATCGGGAAGAATACCTGATGCATACGACAATGTGTCGCTTATCAATCTTACGAATACCATAAATGGATATATTGTTTTTAAATAACTTACCAGCTCCGCATTTCTTACTGTGTTCAACGTCACATCACCGACAATCGTCATTTGGAGGTTTATTCGAAACATCTCATACATTGCGTCTTCACTGAGTTGTCCATCCAAAATATTTTGGGTCTACATACACAATAATTACTGTTTGGTGCATCACAATACATAGGAAAACACAAATCATGAAAATAAATGAGATATGGTACTTACGAGACAAGTCGTCATGAAAAACAATCGAAGGGGAGAGCTGTCGCTCCGGAATTGTTCCTCGTGATTTAAGATTTGGCACCAACAATCAATGACATTGTTCATTACGTATGATCCCGGTATCAGGCTCTCAAGTATTATTCTGACTGAGTTGACGTTCAGGTCCGTATCGAATACAACATCACTGGAAAATATAACAACGCACACAAAATAATGGTGCGTATACATTCTTAATGCATTTACCAAAACGAAAAATCTTTATATAACAAAATTAACCTTCAACATATTATCAAAATTTAGAGGGATGCAACTTACTTTTCATCATGCTGCAGTGAAAAGAACGCACCAGACACTTGTCGTTCGAGTTTCGTCAACTTTGCATCGACATCGAGTATCCGTTTCATGAATGGGGACCTCATAGACGTACCGGGTTTGATTGTTCGCTTAGGTCGATCAACTGCAACGCTAACTGTTTTTCTCGTATCGCCAACGTCATTGGCCACGTCTGTTAATAGTTGTTGAGGTGCAACGACCGCAATTGGTGCAGGTGTTTCTGGATCATCATATCTATCGAGGGATAGATTAACTGGCTCAATTTGAGTAAACCCCAAACTAAATGACGGTGCATCAATAGTAACCCGATCCGTATGACCCTTGTCCATAAGATAACGCATCACCGTCTTGTCGACCTCGTCAAGTACAGTGGGTGAACACATCCATTGAGAGTCGCTAACTTCTTTAACCTGTTTGATTATTCCGTGATAGTAACCATGTTAAATACCGTTTTTTTTTTTTTGCGATAAAAAATGCACCTATATGAAACTTGTATTTCTTCATGGGTATGAAAACGCGATTACCGTCCATGCCATTCATAAAAACATATTAAAAACATAGGATTTATGTCTACTTAGTTTTTTTACAAAACATACGCTTAGTTAATTGTTTACAACTTACTACACTTCAAATGTTGTGACTTAGGAGACTACAAATCAATCAAGGTATCAAATGACTCTTAACCTGCTTCGACACTTTGGATCCTAAACATACACCCTCACTGTTTCTGTCCTCTTCTTCTATCGGTGAAGGAGTTTTGAACCCGATATCCGCAAGTTGTGCACTTGTACTTGCTGCACGTCTCAGCTTCTGTTCTGTCTCGTACACCAACATCTCGTTCAACCTCATATGCTCGTCTACAATCATCCTCTTCCACGTCTTTCTCCTCATTGATATCTCCGGACAATCATGATAAGTTGACGTTGCAAGTGGCAACGACTTTTTCATGAAACTCGTCAAACTGCCAAACGATTCGATGCAGTGATCAAATGCATCAAGGAAATCCTACAAAAAACGTTTATCAAAAAGGATATTAATGCATACTGCATTATCTGTGTAAACATGAATGCATAGTTTTATGAATGCATAGTTTATCAAAAAGGATAGTTTATGAATGCATACTTTTATGAATGCATAGTTTTATGAGTGCATAGTTTATCAAAAAGGATATTAATGCATACTGCATTAACTGTGTAAACATGAATTCATAGTGTTATACAATATCTCAATATAAAACTACATTAACGACATACTCTGATAGCGCACTTTTGCATACACCAGGAAGACAAGTTACCAATAAATTCGTGTAATTAATATCATGTAGTTACGAAATCCAACTAAGTTTTCATCAATTTAGATGCATTAATAAAAAAAAAAGTTTTTGTTACCAAAACTAACTAAGTTACGAAATCTAACTAACTTAAATTAATTACATAGATATACACATTAAATGAGTGGTGCAATCAGATAAGGCACGTGTATACAACAAACCTAGACAACAACATTCTGCAGGTTCATGCTAATAACATACATGATGCATGATGAGTGGTGCAATCAGATAAGGCAAACAATAATAACCTGCAGGTTAGTGTCGTCGTTTAAGTCAGGCTGATTGGGTTGATTAACATTCTCTTCGGTAATCTTCATCGTCCGGTTGATTTGCTCGTTCTGCTCATTCTGAACGGACATGGGTTCACTAGCCAACCCTTTCCCTGAAACCGCAACACACGGATACAAAAAACTCATATCATGAAATTGATAACACATGCTAACAATATGATATGCAACCTAAATATCCATTCTGTTTTGAATTAGGTTCCAAATATCATGATTTCGAATGAAACTTACCTTTGATGCTTGTTGGTGAAGTATGCATCTCCGGAGGCTTCTGAAGACCAGCATCAATGAGCTCAATCAGTTCGTCAATGTTCTTCTCACTTTGCGTGTCAAGCTCATACGCCGTATCCTCCACGCCCTGATCAGTACCTACTATATGCAATAGGTTGCATTAACCCAGTAAATCTATTAATAACGTCATAATACATTAAGCAAATCAAATAAAATGTGAACCACAGCTTTGTCTTTAATGTATACACAGTGTCACCTTCAAATTGATTGTACATTGTTCTAAAGACAATTGCATTTAACATCTATAACAACTGGCATATCAAATACATGCATAAAGTTGTGTTACCTTCTTCATCATTGCAACCAAGAGGTCTGATAGATTGACCCACAACAGCCTTGCCTTTACTATCCTTCGCAGACGCTTGTATATCTGCTAAAAGTACATCAAGCCCATCATCAGATTCTTCGCCTTCTCCATCATCGACACTCGTGGACGCACCAGATATTTTACCAGATAGATACAGTTCATCTTTATGCACAAACTTGTTCACCTTCCCTAAACCAAAACTACCATTTTCAATTTCCTTTGACTCACGCATTTTCAGTTTTTCCGTGTTCCACGAGCATAACACAATATCAGTCTTGTCATTTTTGTCTTTCACCCCAGGACATGTCACTCTGTCAACATATATTAGCCGCATATTTGTAAATATTAAAAAAACGTTAATAAACGCAATTCACATATGTATATAAATGCATTAAACAACAACACTTCTCTCACCGCTAATATCGTCAATGGACCAGAAAAGAATGTAGTCTCGTCCCTCTTCCAGCCGTTTTTGCATCTACTCATACACTCTAACACATAACTGCACCAATTCAGTTTGCGTATATCTTTCACAGACGATATATACTGCAGCACCTTTGAACTAGCAAACCCTGACTTCAATCCTTCAACCATAAGCGTGGAAAAAAGAACTAGGAAGTTCAGCTTGAACATTTCACCACCCTGCATGCATTTCTTCTTTATCTTGTCAGCAACCGTCGACGGATATATCTTCTCCGTGTCACCAAATTGGACCTTCCACTTCTTAACCAACGATTGGTTCTCCGATGTCAACTCCTGACGCACCATCCTTATTTCGCCCGACGGTACCCCAATGGTGTCATATATCACATCCTCGTCAATATCGACCACCCACTTATTCGTTTTAATGTTGCATGCTCCAGCATCAAAGTGATCAACAACCCAATATCCTAGCTTAAGAGGGATTTCTTCGACATTAAGATGAAGTAGATTCTCAAACCCAATTGCACGTAGATCAGCTCGTTGTGCATCAGTTAGTGCACTGATGCACTGAAACAGAGTACTAGGGGAGCTTCGTGAACGGATCAGAGGGTATTTGGTACGATCCAATGTCAGTTTTCGCTTCCTTTCATCCTTTGGATTACCACCCATCGCAGATCCAGCAGCAGACTGATTCTTAGACTTGCTGATACTAACAACTTCTTTCTTAACTTTCACAATTTTAGGAGCACGCATACTCTCAGCACATGCGTTTTCTTCGACTGCCCTTTTAGTACCTACAAATAAAAGATACAGCAAGGACACTCGTTGAACACTCAGTCCATAATACAAACTAGCACAATTAATAAACAGTCTTAACAACAATCAACAAAACGTTGCTGACGTTCCCGCATGCAACATACTTTATATACTTGTGTATATATATACGTACCACCAGTAACCATACATGCCATTAGTATTTGAAACAACTAAACACATACATGAACTAGATAGTAATAATCATGACTAACTTTAATCTCCGTTTATGCATTATAAAATACCTTATACGATGCATATTACCAATATCTATCTACATACCATCAATTAAATATATACCATAAAGATTGACAATATCTTTACTCATCCTCTCCCTAAAGATCAATAAACCATAGACATTTACCGAAACGCTTCCTATATTCAAAAATGCATAACGAAAAATTATATTCGAAAAACCTATATAAATTTTGTGCAATCTACACAATGACAAAACTAACGTACTACATTATCACTTTTATGCATAACTACATAAATTTTAAAACGCTTCCTAATTGAACTTAACATAACTACATCAAATTCACACAAACGCACTCACAAAAGGTGCCGTATACGCATTTGCAACTATACGACAAGCTTTTCCTACATTATGCATACTACATACTACATTATCACTTTTATGCATAACTACATAAATTTTGAAACGCTTCCTAATTGAACTTAACATAACTACATCAAATTCACACAAATGCACTCACAAAAGGTGCCGTATACGCATTTGCAACTATACGACAAGCTTTTCCTACATTATGCATACCTGGCTTCGAAGAGATGTCACTCACAAAATCATTCATAGTACTCGTTTCGGTAGACCCGTCTTCTCCGGATATAGTCAGTGGGTTTTCTGCAGTGTTCGTGAACTTTGATCGCAGCCCTATCCTACCACTTCTTCTAACTGGACCCTGTAGATTTAATAAACAAAGACAAAACACATGTATACACTATTAACATATAAAAATTTATATTCAAAAAAGTTGATCAATACTCACTGAAAAGTTTTCATAGCCATACGGTCATCATACAATACATATTCATTTACATGTATACACCCTTAAAATTTCAGCCCCAATAAACTACATGAACACTATTTCCATATCACCCAATTTGATTCATAATTTCCATATAAAAATTTTGCCACATGAAGCTGCATTCTGAAATCTTCCACAATTAATAGAGCCTAACTTCGATGAATCTCAAATTCTGCACCTATATGCACCTCTATATCATACATATCACTCGCAGGAATGCACTTACAACCTCCACACTACAAAACTCCATGTTTACTGAATTCTTTTAACATTAACAACGAAATACTTTCAAACTTTGATTTGCATTTTAAAAAAAATAACACTTTCATGAACATAATCTGGAGCATAAAAATCCAAAAAGCCGAACTACAAAATGTGAGATTCCATCCAAATACATCCCCTTAAAACCTCCCAATTTTGTACAATGCACACCATTGTGAACAACATTATGCCTAACTATGCATACCGCACATAAGACCGTTGCATATATTTACTACACATTTGAAACATGCCAAGTGCATGAATGCACTTACAACCACTAATCACAAAACTCCATGTTTACTGAATTCTTTTAACATTGACAACGAAATACTTTCAAACTTTGATTTGCATTTTTTAAAAAATAACACTTTGACGAACATAATCTGGATCATAAAAATCCCAAAAGCCGAACTACAAAATTTGAGATTCCATCCAAATACATCCCCTGAAAAACCCCCAATTTTGCACAATTTTCCCCCATTGTGAACAACATTAAGACCGTCTCATACACATGCATTATGCATTTACATGCATACTGCATATAAGACCGTTGCATACATTTTCTACATATTTGAAACATACCACATACCTACTACAACAACACATCACGAAATAGGTCATAAAAACCCCCCTTTTCTAAGAACGTTTCAATACTAAATACGGCAACATACTGCATACCTGAACATCATACGGATTTTTTTTCCATATATTGATTTCTTTCATATAATGCACGTATATGCACTTAATCAAAGTAGAATACATAACTTGATTTTCAGAATGCACTTGACATTACCCCCTAATTCATAACTAGGGCACAAATACCCCAAATCCTAAATACTCATATTCATATTCGGTCAACACAAAACTCAATGCACACGTATATGGAACATGCATTTAGTAACCATCGACATTATGCACTAGAAAATCAGTTATGCACAAGCAGATGGAACATCGTAAACAGAAACGGCGAACCTGTTCAGCCGTCTTCCTTTTTTTCGCCGACGAGCCTTCTGCGATATTCATTGTGCACGGCGATGACAGCGAGAACTTAATACCAAAACCGGAGGAGTGAATCTCGGTAGTTTTGGGGAAGATTCGTTTGATAAATTTCTAGAAGATATGTGTGCTAAAATCCCGGCTATATTTTGGAAGGGGTGGAGTCGGTTTTCAAATCTGATTTTAGGCGAATACCTATAATACCCCTCCGCCCATTTTTGCCTTCCACAATGCACCTTCTTTTCATACTTATTACAAATTTGCCATTGTAATCCTAACCCTTAATTTCAATGATCCAACGATGTATACAGGTTCCCAAAGTGCACAATGCACATATGGTGCCCCATAGAACCTAACCCTATATATATATATACACACACACATAGACACACACAGGGGTGAGTTCAATGGAAAACCTATATGCATCGAAAACCCGGGAACCACTTTATAGCCATTGAATCAGGTTATGCATCACGCAGAAAGTCGATGAATCACGTGGGAATTTGATGCATCACGCGGGAATTGTGATGCATTTGTGGTGGTACATGAAGGTTTTCCAAGGTTTCCCGATGCATGTTGGTTTACCATTGAACCCCCTCTATATATACATTTGCCAAATGAAACCAACCAATGAAAGTTTTTCTTTTTTTTTTTTTTTTCTTTTTAATTTTAATTTTTTCATAACACACATTTATCTTAATATTATCTTTTATTTAGCCCTTTTATTTTAATAAATTTTCGTTTAGTCCTTGTTTAACATTTATTATTACAACATTTTCTTACACACTAATTTTTTTTATTATACTTATGTTTGAAGGTGTTTTTTGAAACTATTATGTTATGCTTAATTGTATGAAAAACACTTTATTATTCAAATGCACGATACGAAATTCTAATGAAATTATCTTATGATTAAAATGTAACTATATAATATTTAGATTTTTTTTATTAAATATGATCATGTATAACATTGAACATTACTATTATAACGTTGACAAACCCTAATCGATGTATTAGAGACATTACCGTTATAAATTTATTTTATTTGATTGTAAAACTAACAATTTAAATTGACAATTAAACGCTAATCAATGTCAAAATTTCAAATTATGGTTATGAATAATTATCTAATTAATTCTTGTTCTGATCCGATTTAATAAGACATTATTTGTAATTTGTATTTATATTTATTTTTGTAATTAATATTTTAGACCCCGCAACAACGCGCAGGTTTTTAATAACTCGTATATATACATTTACCAAATGGGCTACGCCTGTAACAACCTAACTTTTGATCAAGTCTTAAATGCAGTATTTGAACCGATAATGTAATATTATTACATTATTTGAATTATAATTTAGTTAAGTTATGAAATATTTAATTAAATTATATAAATATTTTAATTATGAATTAATAAATTATTAAAGATAATTAAATAAAAGAGATATAAGATACAAAAGTAATAGTGGGTTAAGTAGCAAATATAACTAGATGAAGTATATAAACGAGATTTAGGATCCATTTAATCACTCTCCACTCTATCTCTACTCTCTCTCTACTTTCTCTCTCTACTCTCTCTCTAGATTTCTCACAAAAATTCATCAATCTTTACCCTAATTTGCAAACAAGTTGGAGTATTAATCAAGGAAAAGTTACAGAAAGTGATAAACAACAACGATTAAAACATACGAAATTTGAGGTAAGAATCAATTTCTTAAGTTTTCTTATTTTTGTTTTTGAAGAATAAATTCGAATTTACCATTTTCATTCGAATTTAAGTTATTTAGCTTGAGTTTTAACAAGATTATGATAGAATATTTGTAATATAATCGAATTAAGGTTTATTACGTAATATATTCATGATTTAGACTTAGAAATGAATGATTTAAAGCTATAAAATATGAACAAATTCGAGATGTCAAGAACAAACTCGAAATACATGGAACAAACTCGAATTTTAGCTAAAATCGAATCAAGGCTTCGAGTTTAGCCTCAAATTCGAATATGAATTCGAATTTAGCTACTCTCATTCGAATTTAACCCTTAAAATCGAATGGTTCTTGAATTTATTCATAAAGTCGAAGCCTTGATTTGAATTTAATATAGGATTCGAATTTGACATATATATTCGAAAGGCATGATTCGAATTTAACCCCTAGTATTCAATTTTTGTCTATATTGGAATTAATGTCTTTGATTTTAGCTATATATATAAATATTCAAGATACATACTTTTGAAATTGTCCAAGGTACAAATGTAGCATTCGAATTTAACCAATATAATTGAATTTAATGTCTTCGAATTTACATACATATTCGAATATAATGAATAAAACATTTGGACAACACATAAAATAACAAGATAGTTAGCAAAATGAATATATATATATTTTAACGACTAAAAGATGATGATATTGACATGATATGATATGATAAATCTGGACAGGTTCAATGAAATTCTGAACATTGATTTAAAGATTTAAAAGCGGGTCAAAGATTTGAATTGACAGAGAACAGATTGACAAAGATAAAATCCTGAGATAACTCAGGTGGCAGATTTTACATCTGTTTGATAAAGACCCAGATCTGTGAGTTATAGATATTCAGATTTAACATGCTTGAATTTCCGATTGAGACATATTGTTGATGTTAGATTGATTTGACATTCATATTATCAGCTGGATTGTGACCTGTGCACACCATGGTTCGGTGTTGCCCAGTGGATCATGATAGCTATTTGACTTATCATTTCATACGATATTGCATTTTCAGTTCATTTCTGACATTGCTTTGAGATTATTGCTATCATGACTTGATTACGTATGCTTCATCATTGCATATAACTTGACATATTGATTCAACTTGATTAGCCTTGTTGGTCTATTGTTCTAGACCTGGCTTTTTCACCAGTTCTATTGAACTTGGTAAAGACCTCCGATGTTCCGCCACGTTGATTTACTGGTAGCTAGCCCAGTATGTGGCTGATCCCCACGATTTAAGCGTGAGCGTGGCTTGAGCATCATCCGACTCTATGACTTCTATGTCTCAATCATGAGTGGCTGTAGCGGCAGCCTTGACATATCACGCTAGACTTATGATGATCCGCTTGACATTGCATGTTAATTTGAAAATCTATTTACTCACTAAGCATTGCTTACGGTTGCTACATTAACATTTTTACAGGAAAATATAAAGGAAAGTCACCTGCGGGACCTAGTACTTAGGTCATACAAGAATCAAGTGAAGTTTTCATAGACCTCTACTCAGCAAACCATTTTGGTATAGACTGGATGATGATATTGTGGTGTTCTGGGTAGATTTATCTTGATTATATGATGACTTGAATTAGATTAGACTTGTGCCCTTTATAAGTTTAATTTAAAATCGGTAATCTGTATTAAACTTAAATCCTAATATTTTGTACTTGTAATTTAATATTCCGCACTTAATTACTCTATCTTAGTTATGATTGATATCGTATTGCATGATGTGGGACCTAGACTCGTGAGAACTGCCCCGTGAGGGGTGGTCTTCACAACGCCAATGGCGTTTTTCTTTTTCTTTTTTTTTTAATTTCAATTTTTCATAACACACCATTATCTTAGCGTTATCTTTTATTTAGTCCTTTTATTTTAATAAATTTTTGTTTACTCCTATTTTAAAATTTATTATTACAATATTTTATTACACACTTAAAATTATGATTTTAATTATACTTATGTTTGTAGTTATGTTTATTTGTATGAAAAAGACTTTATTATTCAAATGGATGGAGTAAGCCAATGACATTTTTCTTTTTTAAATTTAAATTTAATTTTTTCATAACACACCATTATCTTAGCGTTATCTTTTATTTAACCATTTTATTTTACTCCTATTTTAACATTTATTATTACAATATTTTATTACACACTTAAAATTATGATTTTAATTATAGTTATGTTTGGAGTTATGTTTAATTGTATAAGACTTTATTATTCAAATGTATGGAGTAAGCCAATGACATTTTTTCGTTCTTTTTTATTTTAAATTTATATTTTTTTCATAACACGCCATTATCTTAGCGTTATCTTTTATTTAGCCCTTTTATTTTAGTAAGATTTTGTTAATATGTATTTCCCAGATTATCAGCACTCGTGCATGTATATTATCACACAATATTCATCAAACAGAAAATATAACTCTCAATGATTGAAGAATAATGATGAAGAAAAGACAAAGAGAATGTTCTCTAAATAATTGCGGCGGCTGTCCGTGTATTCTCAATTGTGTAAAGTATGATGACACTAAACCCTAGGTCACCATTTTACAAGGGAATTAAAACCAAGTTTCCCTGAATTACAATTTCACGCCCTGTACTTTAATAATAAAGAAACAACTTAAACAACGTATAAAAATAAATTACAAGTAAACATACTAATAATATTTATTACAAAAGAAACTCACAAGATCGAAATTAAATATCTAACAATCTCCCTCTTTTCGATCATTGTGGAGGAACTCGAGCATGATCTGTTGATTCTCGGAGGCCAAGGGTGACGTCGAACCGTCTAGTAAGTTGCCTGAGATGTAGCCTTTCGTTAAGATATTCTATGCCGCTGAGGATCTCTTGAATCTCCTTGGGTGGGCGTCTAAGTTCCGGATTTGTCTGAGCATCAAATTCTTGTATTCTTTTTGTGAGTTCGGCTCTGACTAATCTGATAGTTCCATCGGAGTAACAAGGTAGGTCCTCAAAGCGCATGAATCGTTTCCAACCGTTTTGATTCAAAAATAGAACTCCCGGCTCCCCTCTCAGTAAAACTTTGTAAGCCGGGTAATGGTATAACAGGAAAATGTTTTGCTCAGGGTCTTTTAGACCGACTTTGACCAGCGCGCTCTCAATTGCCATTTGAAAGTCCCTTAAGCACATGACAATGGAGCGGCGGTTCATGCTTCGAGTAAGTGCATCAACAGCTGTCATGTGAGACAGACATTTCTTGATTCTGTGTTTCAATTTATCATGCAAAAACTCAACGTCGTCCACATTCACATAGTCTAGATCGCTCTCAAATAATTCATGTACTGTTCCATCTTCTTTGAGAACCTCAAACGCAGGATAGGATACTCGAGCTCTCTTGCACATGGTGATAGTGACAAGCTTTTTAATCTTTGATTTTGACCAATATTTGTCCCTTGGCCTTTTCTCCCTGAGCATCATTTGGTTATATTCGGCCTGTTCAGCTTTGAAACATTTGTAAGCTCCATCAATAATCGCCTACTGAATGACCCAAGCTTCTTCCTGAATACCATTCTAAACCTTTCTTCCAAAAACGGATTCTGGAACTGTTCGGCCGGAAACTTCTTCAGAAACTCTTTTAGACCTTGAACGGGGGGTTCTTCTATTTCGGCCTTCTGGGCTTCAAGTAGTTAAAAAATTTTCCCCCTTCGTTCTTGCCTAAGTTCTTCTTTTAATTCCTCTGACAAAGACCGTACTCCACCTTTTGTATACCAGCTGACCCAATATAGATCACTCTCGTCATGGATACCAGGTCCTTCAGGTGTTTCATCAAAGGAATCTACAACTCTAGTGCCTGAGGGCTCCGGTTCCTGGGCTTGAGGTTGGAGTATAGTTTGGACTTGAGGAGGACTTTGGACTTTGGGAGGGCTCTGGATCAATGGGGATTCTTTGAGAGTGAAGAGAGCTTGGATAGTGTAAGGTCTTGCAACTACACAGATCTATCTAGACGCGACACACACCAACGAGTGCGGAATCCTCGTTAGCGGCTTGACGGATATAACACTCACACGGAACACGGAGACTACCACGGCGTTGTACAATCTACTACGAACGAACCTACGCAATGATTCTCTCCGAACAAACACAATATCAGCTGATAAACTCGAGATCGCCTTTTGCTAATTGCTCACACGAATTCTGCAAACACACAAGTTCAATAAATATCAAACACATAAAATCACATATATCAAATACTAGTTAATCATTCAATATCTTGTGATATCACTTAGACAAAATGCTAACACACTTAGACTGCTATCGTCACACAGGGTGTACCAACAGACTCCCCCTTGACGATTGCTTCTAACTATTTACATTTTGATTAAGTACTAGATTTATTTAAACTACTGCCAGCAAACAGGCCTTGCTCAACACAAACTTTAACCACATTCTGATACTTTCTAGCCTCAAACTCCATATGTGCATCACTGGAGATTTGATGAGTATGTAGAACTTGAAGGTCATCTTTCGAGAGATTAACTAGGTGCAGCGGATCGTATACTCTAAGAATTACTTTTTCTTCAAAGTCTTCCATCACCGCTTCACCTGTTTCACTTTCCACATACCACAAATTGAGATTATTCAAAACATTTTGAGGCAATGGCTTGAGAGGGACTTTCTTCAAACATCTAACTGGGTTATATTGAATCTTCATCCAAGGTCTACCAGTCAGAGGATCAATTCTGGTATTGTCCATTACGCGTTTGCCAACTCTCGGATTGAGCCTTTCAAACTTTCTTGATCTCCCTTCCTTTCTAATGATCTTAGCTATGATTTCAGCGTAATGGTCGTCGCCGATATTTATGAGCTCCTTCCATGCCAACGTCTTTATCTCAACCTTTGGCAAGGAGTTGAAATCTTTCAGTCTTCTTCTGAGATACTAGAGGCCATCCTTTCGTTTGATAATGAATAGCTGCAGTTCTCGATCAAAGAACCAGCTTAGAATATTTCCTGACAGCTCTCCAGTACCAGGCACGCACATCTTTTTCTTCAACTCTAACTCCTTATTCTCTGCCCTGAACCACAGCTTTCTCTTTTCTTCATTTGTAAGCTCTCTGGCAGGCTCTTCAGATGATGATTCAGCATTTAAAGCAGCTTTGACCGCTTCTATGTCAATCATATTATTTCCTTCCGACACATATGTATCTGTGAACGGATTTGGTTGAACTATGATCTCATTCGCCTCATCTTCTTCATCAACATATACCTTATCATCAGATTTCCAGTCTGTTATGTCTTCAGGCACGAACTCCCCTTCTTCCAGGTCTTCAACCTCATCCTCAAAATCAAAGTCAAAATCTAACGGCTCTTCCTCGATATCCATCAGAGCGTCAATGATTTCATTCATATCGCTCTCGACCACCTTCGAGGAACTTGCCTCTCCTCCTTCTGCTTCACCTTGACTAGGCTCCCCCTGAGTTTCAGCATATAGAGCAGCAGGAAAATCTACTGGCTCATTTTCTTTTGGTGCATTGGGATCATCGCCATCGTCATCATTTCCCCTTCTTGGCTCCTCACTATCCCTACAAGTTATCTCCCCCTGAGCTTTTAGATTTTTCAATAACTGCTCGATAAGGGACCTCATTGATCCGATTTCGGCAGCTTGATCTGCCACAAAGGATTTTAGCTCAAGATTTTCTTCCTCCATCTTTCCAACAGCTTTCTTTAACTCAGCATTTTCTTTGTCAATATTTGCGTTATGAGTCTGTATCTCACCAACAGCTTTTGTCAATTGAAAGATTTGGACTTGCTGGAAGTCAACCTTGCTCCTCAGCTCAGACAACCTTTGTCCATGAAGGTTGATGATGTGGATGGTATGGATTGGATGGGAGTGGTGATGATTGGTGGAGGAACTGATGTTTGAACAGGTGGTGGTGGTGAAATGGGTTCTGATGGTTGGGCAGAAGATATTTCTGGCTCAGGTGCAGAGGCTGATGAAGCTCCCTGCATGAAGCGATGTCTCTTTGCTCTTTGCCTCGTTATCAAAGGAGTAATATCCTCATCTTCAAAATCTGAGTCATCTGACTCTCTTGAAGCTCTTCTCCTTCTAACTTCTTCCTCAACCACCACTAATCTTGATCCATATGTCCCTATGTGAATGGACGGATCTGCGGTCACAGTGTCAGGGCACTCAACTTCTATTTCTTTAGCTTCTTCTGACTCAGAATCAGAAGTTGACTCGATTTCACCTGCAGCTTCAGGTTGATAATCATCGATCTGCTTGAAAATATCAACTTCTCCTTCTGGAGGCTCCAAGATATCTCCAACAAGCTCAGCAGTAATTTGCTCATTTGCATTCGGACCAGATGCCCAAATCTCTTCCAACGTTTGAAGTCTCGGATCAGATATAGATGGTGCATTTGAAGGATCAGCCTCTTCTAGCTCTTGCACTTGGCTTGTGGAAGGCCTATTAGCCTAAATTTGCCTCGCAGATGGTCTTTGCCTCCTCCTCTGTTGCTGAGGCCTCGGTTGTTGGCTGTTGTTGTTGCTGTGGAACTTGTAAATCCCCTGCCCAGTTGGCACCTTCCCCAACTTGGAAATCTAGATTGACTACTGCCCCAAACAGTGGTGCCTCCAATGGCCTCGCTAATTTTCCTCGATGAGCTTGACAATCTGCAAAGATGCGTTTATCAATCACCGCAACACTTTGAATTTCATTTAGCTGTGGCAGGTTCGGTAGAAAATGTCTAATCAGCATCATTACGAATCGCGGATATAGCAGAAATCTTTCTTGGTCAGGAGCTGTTATTTGTTGAACAAACTCTGTAAAGAACATCTCTGAGAAGCTAAATCGTTGATTGTAAACCAATGCTATCATCCCTGACTGAATCTTTGATACAATGTAATCGAAGCCTGCTTTCTTGGCAGCAAAATACACCATAAAAACATGAGCTAGGTATCGCCATTGCCCTATCAGCCCACTCTTCATGTAAGAAGACTTAGGGGCTGTTTGTTTGAATGTTCCATTAAGTGCTGTCTGGATTTAGAGACTTGTCTGGATTAAGTAATGCTGATTAGAAAAATAACTGAATAGATAATTACTGTTTGATTGTTTCGTTGATTAACAGTCTGAATGAAATAAAATGACAATTTTAACCTTTCGTCTGAATTAAAAATGTGTTTTATTTTTTCAATCAAAATTATAATTTGAATGGAGATTTTAAATTAATAGAAATAAATAATTTAATAATATACATCAAAATGTGTGTCTTTTGTTAGCAATTTGGCATGCATATAGACATGGAAAAATGAAACAAAAAACCAAAATACTCTGCACTTTGTGCAAACCTAATTAAAGACTGGTTGGAGATAAAGAAAAATTCAAAAACACAATCTTTTCTCTACACCCCCTTTCACTTTTATAGAGTAATATAGCTTGTCTGCATCCCTTTCACTTTCACTTTGATAAAGTAATATAGCTTTTCTGTACCAGTTCCAATTTCATAAAGTCACTAGTTTCTTTTTCATTTTAGCTTCTTTTTCACTTTCATAAACCCTGTTCATCGATTTCTTCTCAAGTTCATGAGTTTTATGACCAAACAAATGGTAGAGAGGATGCAAATTTATGGGTTTTATTAGTCAACTGTGGTTTCCATGGTGATCTATTTATGGTTCCTTCTCAGATCCATGATTGCCGGCGAGAGGTATAACACCAGCTACACCATCGCCGGTGAGGACACGTTGCTGGCGAGACGACAAGTTTGCTTCTCATACATTTAGTCGGTGAGAGGCAGAGCATCGGCAAGATCTCCGGCGAGGACAGGTTGCCGGCGAGAGGAATAACACCAGCTAGACCATCGCCGGTGAGGACAGCTGGTTGCCGGCGAGAGGACAAGTTTGCTCCTTGTACATTCTCAGTCGGTGAGAGGTTTTTTACTAGGAATGAGAAAGAAATGGGTAATATAGGAAAATGTAGAGGCTGAATGGGGAATACAACAGGGCTTGTGACTTATCAACATGACTGACCGACCCATTAAACTGAATTGGATAAGTCTTCATCAAACACTGCTTATTTTAATGGGCTGACCGAAATTTTATAAATTAAGCCCAATAAGTCTTTAACAAACAGGCCCTTAGTCACATCTAAACTGTATCCCATTCTGCTAAAAGTTGCTTGCCTGATCGCTAATGGAAAGTCGATCGGCCCATTTTCCTGCTCTTGGGATCCTAATTGCAGTACTTGACGTAACATATCAGCTGAAAACACTAGAGGGTGTCCAGCGACCCTCGTCCTTAATACTGTTGGAGTAACAGTACAGTCTACTTGTAAATGATCCCAAAACTGACGAACATAAGGGATGACTATCTGAATATTGTGTGACAGCGCATATGAAATCCTTGATCCAACCAAAAAATCCACCATCTGGCGGTACGCTTGAGCCTCTGGAATCTCATGGTCCGGAGAAATGACCATATTATGCTTAGGAACGAAAATTCTATCTGCCATGTCTGCAAAATAAAGCATATAAAATATTAGAATTATTAAGATAGTCACAAACTTGTTTAAATTCAAATTTGTTTTATTTTGAACTTGTATAAGTATAAAATCCAACACCTATGAATTTCTACAAGTTTGATTTAAATTTTAAGCAAATAATTCGAATATATTGATAAACTCGAATACCAAATTCGAAGCACCACTCATTCGAGTTTAGGCTTATTCGAGTTTAGTGACAAACTCGAAACCAGCCATGAACAAACTCGAAGGAGTCGGTCACTTTAATCACAATACTCCAAGATTTTAACCATTTTAGACTTAGAAAATCACATCCATTAGTCCTAATAGGTTCTAATCAAAGATATTTGTAATCAATTTGACATTTCATTGGTTCAAAGTTTGTTATTTTGAACTACAAACTTTCCACCATTAAAACTTAAAAATCCTTTAATTTTGGCTCAAATGGAGTCTAAAACCACCTAAATCTTGTACAACACTGTGGATTATACCTAGATTTGTTTGTAGTCTCGAACACAAATGGACAAAAGTCGACAAATAGTATGAAACTCGAAAAATGGCAAAGTCGAAGGAACAAAGTCGAAATCGCTGTCAGTAAAGTCGAATGCTCAAAGTCGAAAGTAGGTGATAATGACTTGTCACTGTTGACCTATTTATATCAACCACCTTCGAGTTTGTCTACGTTCGAATTTATCAGCAAATTCGAGGAATCTGCCAAATTCGAATGTATATTCGATTTTACCTTAAACTCGAATTTAAACTTGAAAATTTTGAGAATATTGAAAATCTTTGAAATAAATTCAACTTTTTCAACTTTTACAACCTTTTCGTGTTACGGAATAAATTATGCCAAATCTTTTACCCTAAGCACAAGATTTTCACGCAATGTTTATTTTATTCAACTAGGAATGCACCCTCAGTAATTTTGACCTTTTACCTAAGTAAAAATAAAATAAAATAAAATAAAATAAAATAAAATTAAAATTAAAAAATAAAATAAAATAAAATAAAGTTAAAATTGTGAGCAAAAATTAAACTTAGACTAAACTACATTATTTAAAATTACAACCTATACTAAGCACTTAACCGAATATTTTTGACGAGTATGGTCAAAGAAAGGTTCAATCAGATAGCGGTGTCAAATATGCTCTTTCAGTATTTAAACTTTCACACTTAGGAATTTTTGATTCCTTTGATTGTTTGTCGTGACATACATTTCTAGCCGATTGCTGGTATTATTTTCCCTTTAAACATGTTACACTTCGGAATATCCCTTGGCCTTTTTATTTATCAAGAAATTACCTTACGTGACTTATACATAGACATACTTTTATGATCAAGGCACACACACAATGATTATAACTTTTTGGTATTTGCAAACTTTCTTTAAAAGGCAAACATTGGACACAGGTCTGTACTTACATATAACAAAGTGTCTTAGTTTGTCTTAAGGTTTATTTTTAAAGCTAGCAAGACAGCGGTGAATGGTCTGTACCGACGTACAACAAAGCGACATATCTTGCTAACTCGAATCAAAACAGAGGCAACAGGTCTGTACTTACGTACAACAGAGTTACTTATTTTGACTCTCAACTCAGTATGATTTCTCTAACATAAAAATTAAGACCAATTGGTCATACATCTAAGTTATTGACACGTTTGACCTTCTCTTGATTATTTTATTAGCCTTGAGACACCCTATATGTATTATGCCTACCAACATATCAAACTAGATAATGTATAACACTTAGAATTTTTAGGTGCATTATGTGTGAAAGTTAAACACTTAGAGCTTGTATTAACTATGCTAATTTTCGTCACTTTGAACCTATGCATCTAAGACTTAACTCTTTTTCTGATATTCTCTTTTTTTTTGAATTTTTTATGGTTTTCTCTCTTTTTTTCTTTTGTTTTTCATAAATAAAAGTAAGAAAATATAATATCCTACTAACTTACTATAAATGGAAACTATCCTAATTTACTAAACTTACTATCAAAAGAAAGAAAAGTTACTGCTATAATAGGATATAAAACTCTACTAAGGTCAACTTACTCTGGATTACGCATTCCGTTTAGTTGAATCAAATACTCAAAACGTGACTTATCAAAAGTTTTGGTAAATAAATCAGCATTATTATCATCCGTTGCCACTTTTACCAGCTTGATTAAGTTCTTTTCAGCACAATCACGTATAAGATGATGTCTTATGTCTATGTGCTTGGTTTTATTATGCTTAACTGGATTATAAGTTATGGCAATTGTTGACTGGTTATCTATCCTAATAGGAGTATGAGTATAAGTCAAACCGTAATCCCGCAATTGTTGTTGTATCCACAGAACTTGTGAACATCAACTACCAGCAGCAACGTATTCGGCCTCGCACGTTGACACGGCTACCGAAGTCTGTTTCTTGCATTGCCAGGAAACGAGTCTCCCTCCTAGGAATTGACAACCTCCAGTTGTTGACTTGCGGGTCAAGCTGCATCCTCCGTAGTTTGAATCCGTGAACGCCTCCAATTCCAGATCGCCCTCCGCGTGATACCAAAGTCCCAGCTTCGGTTTCGACTTGAGGTATCGAAGAATCCGCTTCACAGCTTTCATGTGCATCTCTTTCGGATTAGCTTGAAACCTAGCACAAATACAAACAGCAAACATAATATCAGGTCTTGAAGCAGTTAAATACATAATTGACCCAATCATGGCCCGATATAACGTCGGATCCACATCGGTATTACTTTCAGTACCCGATCCGAGATTGTGATTCATTTGAATCGGCGTGCTGAAATGAGCTGTCAGTTTTGTCCCTTCCATCCCGAAGCGCTCTAATATGTCGTAGACATACTTCGTCTGATGGATAAACATCCCCTCCTTCTTTTGGTCAACTTGCAAACCCAGAAAGAAATTCAACTCACCCATTGCACTCATCTCGAATTTTGACTTCATCACCTTTTCAAAATCCTTGCGCATTTGCTCGTCTGATGATCCAAAGATGATATCATCGACGTACACTTGTACCAAGATGAAGTGTTCTCCTTTCGCTTCACGAACAGCGTACTGTCTATCCTTCCTCTTTCAAACCCATTTTCTAACAGATGGTTGGACAGAGTCTCGTACCACGCCCTTGGTGCTTGATGTAATCCATACAGAGCCTTATCTAATCGATACACTCTGTCTGGATATTTTGGATCTGTAAACCCAGGCGGCTGTTCAACATACACCAGTTCCTTCACTTTCCCATAAAGGAAAGCACTCTTAACGTCTAGCTGATAAACCTTAAAGCCCTTGAAGGAAGCAAAAGCCAGAAACAAACGAATTGCTTTCAACCTTGCTACTGGCGCGAACACCTCATTGTAATCGATTCCTTCCTCTTGGTTGAAACCCTTTACAACTAACCTTGCTTTGTTGCGAGTGACTATACCCCGATCGTCTCTTTTGCACTTAAAGACCCATTTGGTTCCTATTGCTATTTCTCCTCGAGGTAATGGAACTAACTCCCACACTTCTAGTTTCCTAAATTGTGATAGTTCTTCCTGCATCGCTTCAACCCAAGAATTATCCTTTAGTGTCATTTGCACGTTTTTCGGCTCTACTTGCGAGATGAAACAAGAATAGAGGTAGGTATGAAAGGCCTCGGAGTCATTTATCTTCGACAACAACACAGTGTTGTTATTTAAACTACTCCTAGTCCGCACACCCGCATTAGGATTTCCTATGATGCTTTCTATAGGATGGTTCTTGTTGATCCTAGATGTCTCTATCTCGTCAACTCTCAGATTATCTCCTAAGTTTGATCCTATTTCACCTAATGAGGGAACGACCTCAGACTCCACATTTTCTTCCTCGTGGACAGTTTCCTCAGAGTTGGAATTTGTCGTCTGATTTTCGTTTGTAGGTGCTTCAGAATCAGTGACTTCTGGAGATCCATCTTCAGTTGAAGTAGGCTCGGATGTTGATTGAAATGTGGTCCTCGGAAAGCTATGACCTTCGTCATTCAGATTCAACGACGCCATGTCCTTTTCGATAGTTACTGCATTTTCATCCAAAGGAATGTTAAATGACTCAAACAGTTTGTCATAGTCAAATATCCATTCCGGACATGTTTGGGGTTCATGTGTATAACTTGTGACTTCAATGTTATACACAATCTCTACTGTACCATTAGTTTTGTTAAAAACCCGTTTGTTTGGTGAGTTCGGCACATAACCTAGGAAGTATCCTTCGTCAACCTTTTCACCAAACTTAGGTTGATGTTTTGTTCTCAATAAAGTACATGGTACCCCAAAAGGTTCGAAGCCAGTTATATTATGTGGCCGTTTATTCAAAACTTCATAACAGGTTTTGTTCAAAGATTTGACAGTAAGGACCCGATTTAAAATATGGCATGCGGTATTCACTGCCTCCCCCCAAAACATGGTAGGAAGCTTTGAATCCGATAACATGGTCCTTGCTGCCTCAATCAATGTCCTGTGTTCGGCCACCCCATTTTGTTGTGGCTCATAAGGTGCACTAAATTGATGCACTATGCCTTTTGATAGACAATATACACCAATTACAGTGTTTTTAAACTCAGTTCCGTTATCACTACGAAGTCGTTTAACCCTTGTTCCATATGAATTCTCCACTTGGTATAAGAACCCAATGAGCTTGGAAGCCGTCTCGTCCTTTGTGCCTAGAAAGAAAACTCAAGAAAAACGTGAGTAATCGTCAGTAATAACTAAACAGTGCCAATTACCACCTATACTCCTTTTGTTGATTGGTCCGAAGAGGTCCATATGCAACAAATGCAATGTGGCAGTGATGGAGTTCTGAGTCTTGGACTTATGTGTCTTCTTGTGTTGTTTGCCCTTCTTGCATGGTAGACACTTATCCTCGAACTGAAAACTCTTCATAAGAACACCTTGCACCAATCCATTTTTCGTTATATAGTTCATTTTTCTCAGGTGCAAGTGTGCCATACGTCTGTGCCATAAAACCGACTCTGAATCTGAAGCTTTAGATAACAGACAAATTGGACCCATCGAAGATTCCGGCTTGTTCATGTCGAGCATATACAAGTCATTCTTCCTTGGAGCCCTCATCAGAATCCACTCTTCAGGTATCTTGAACCCCGGTTTTAGCACCAACGCCTCAGTATCAGTGAACATCACTGAATTCTTTTTATCACAGATTTGAGATACACTAATGAGATTATGAAGCAGTTTATCAACGTGATAAACTTGATCCAATTTGATCGTCCCATTAGTGACCACTCCAGTACCCGTGATGTGTCCTCCCTTATTGTCCGCGAATGATACAAATCCACGATTCCCGCCCTTGAAGTCTGTAAGAAGACTTCTTTCCCCTGTCATGTGCCTGGAGCACCCACTGTCGACGAACCATTTGTTGTTTAGACCTGTGGTTATCTCCTGCACATGAAAGAAAATAGGTTAGTTATCACGGGGAACCCAAGCCATAACTCACATGGTTATACCATTCTCGTCCACATACTTAAACTCTTTCAAATACCCATCTCTCCTTTCAGGTGACTTGGGTCTTTGAACTGGAGTTTGTTGTGGTGCCGAGTGATTTAAGTTCACTCTTTGCCTTTGTGTAGGCATTTGCTGTGGAGCTCTTGAATAATTACGATTATAATTCATTTCAGACTGATATCCCTGAGCTCTACCCGGTGTTTGATGTCTAACAGGAGTGTGGGACCTAACCGGAGTGTAAGCTCTGCTAGGTGTTGTACTCCTATATTGTTGTGGCGGTCCAGACCTAGATTGATTAACGACTCGATTTGGTGAAGTAGTCCTAATCACTTCTTTTGGTCCACCTCTCACCGGTGTTTGTTTCACAACCGTTTTTGGTGTAGCTTGCACAGTTTTCTCGGTACTCTGAGAACTACTAGTGCTTGCAACACTTGTAGAAGGCTTAACTTGTTCTGGCTTTCCTGTCTTAGGTGTATCGTCTACTTTCCTATACGGACAGCTAGAAGCAACGTGCCCCCTTTCGTGACATCTAAAGCAAGACATTTTGTCAATTGACTTTTTGTGTGTGCCCTTTGACTTAGGTGTCTCACTAGTGTCTGACTCTTTTGGTTCATCTATAGCGACTGGTTCATCATCCTGATCATTAAAGTCAATTTTGTGTTTTACTACAGGTTTATCACTAGAGGATGGCACAAATTTAACTTTCTTAATCTTGACATTATTATCAGTCACCTTAGTTGCATTTTCCTTTACAGGTTCAGACACTGGTTCCGGTATTTCCTCTAAGCCTACTGATTTCTCAGTTTTCTCCTGAGGTTGAGGTACATAGTTGTCATTGAAAGGTGGAGGACTCTCATGATATCCTAGACCTACAGGCTTTTTAGATTGACGTTGTGCATCTAAAATTTTCCCTAGGTTAAGAGATGAGTTCCTAAACTTTTCAAGTTTACTATTTGTCTCAGCTACCTTCACCTTAGACTCAGCTAGCTCTATGTCTTTGGTTTTCGAATTTAGGAAATTCGAATCTAATTAAATTTAAACCTATTTGGGATTAAATTCGAGTTAAGTTCTTAAATCCAATTAAAGTCGAAATTAATGACAAATTCGAAGGTCTCTAAAGTCGAAAGTCCACTTAAATTCGAAACCTTAAATTCGAAACCTTAAATTCGAAACCTTAAATTCGAAACCCAATTAAAATCGAATGTCCCCTATTCGACTTTAGTGCAAAGTCGAATCCAAAGTAAAGTCGAGATTGCCAAAATCGAAACCACTTTTAGGAAACTCGAAAGGAGCGTATTTTGGTCAAACTCGAATATGAGCAAAACCCTAAATTCTCCTTAACAAAGTCGAGCGCCGCAAATTCGAGAAACGGCTAATACCTCGAGTTTTTCACGTTTTTCAGATTAAATCAATATTTTTACAAGTAAAAATATTGATGTTGATCAAAAACGTGAACTACAACAAAGTATTTCCCGGAATCCAATTTGCTAAGCTCGAAACACTCAAAAATATGTGAGATTAACCGTCCAGAATGCTAAGCTCGAAACACTAAAAAATATGTGAGATTAACCTGGCTCTGATACCACTTGTAAGGTCTTGCAACTACAAAGATATATCTAGACGCGACACACACCAACGAGTGCGGAATCCTCGTTAGCGGCTTGACGGATATAACACTCACACGGAACACGGAGACTACCACGGCGTTGTACGATCTACTACGAACGAACCTACGCAATGATTCTCTCCGAACAAACACAATATCAGCTGATAAACTCGAGATTGCATTTTGCTAATTGCTCACACGAATTCTGCAAAAGTCTACTAATGATTCGAGTTAATCCCTAATTATTCGAGTTTGTCATGGGCCAAACTCGAAACAGGCCCAAAGCCCATTCGAATTTGTCCCCTTGACAAATTCGAATCTGCCTTATTCGAATTTATACCAAATTCGAATCTGCCTTATGTGTAAATTCGAATATGCACTAAATTCGAATTTCACATGTCAAACTTCTATTTGAACATATGTTTAACTTATGTTTGAATTAATCTTTGGACTTTATGTTTGAACTTCTTGTAATACATTACATCAAGTTCAAACATACAATCAATAAATATCAAACACACAAAATCACATATATCAAATACTAGTTAATCATTCAATATCTTGTAATATCACTTAGACAAAATGCTAACACACTTAGACTGCTATCGTTACACAGGGTGTACCAACAGATAGATGATAGAATCTCTTGTTGTGGCACATGGGGCGGGGAATTTAGGAATTCGAAGGATGAGGAGGATTTTTGTGGCGACTCGGGTTCAGGCTTTGGAGTGAGTAGAGGATAGTCTTCATCAATATTAGAGTCTGAATCAGACACCAATATGATTTCGACCTTTTCATATATAGGTTCGTACTCCACCATCGCTGACATTGGATCCAACAGAGTCGGGCCTTCAACCATAGGCTCGTCTTCTATCATCTCTTGATTCCATACCTCTGTTCCCCCGACCCTTGAATATCTGTTTCCTGAGATTCGGCTCCCCCTACAATCATTATTGGATCCTCAGACTGAATTTTTTTGTCGATTCTCCCCCTCATGGCGTTCAGGGTCATCCTGATCGTCATGTTTTCGTTTCTGAGATTCAGCCTGAGGACGACACTGAAGCTCTATCACTGCAGACTCAAGACGGTCCATACGGGAGTTGATCTGCTCCTGGACTTGTAGAATTAATCTTGTAAGCGCGTCCATCTTGTCCGAGAAATCTGAAAGCTGTGCTTGGACTGAACGAGTTCCTGGTGGAGGCAAATCCTCAGATGCAACACCCTTACCCTTAATGAATGAAAGAAGGGCGGTATGTCTCTCTTCGGAAGCCTCCTTCTGGGCGTCCAGGTCAGCCCGGGTGACAACACCAGCAGCACGCAGAGCTGCTGTTAGCATCTCAAGATTAATCTCGGGATGGCCTGAAGTTGACAGCATTTGTGATGCAACTCCAGGTCTTCCTTCCGTCACTTCTGGCTCCACTGCCGGATGCTCAGATCTGGAAGTTTATGGAGCTTCCACGAAGGCAGCTCGTTCATCGGTGGACACCATGAAGGCGTCGTGCTGAGTGTGTGGGGGTGGGGAGTGAGTTGTGGTCGAATGAACGATGGTCACTGGGGGCGACGTGTGACCGATTTCAACACCACGACTCTCCGAGTGAGAGGGTGATGGAGTTTGTGCTATGTCCCCGTGGAATGAAGTAATATCCTTTTGAGAGGATATTAAGTGGATGGATGGGGTTGTCACGACCATTGGACTGATGGTCTTATGCGGGGTTATCCGGCTGACTGGGCTAAGATCTCCCTCGGATGTTACCTCTTGCCCTCTCAAGATAGAGATGGTCCGTTCAGAGTCGGTCGCCTCTGCTTCCTCACCTACTGCTCCCTCCCTTTCCTCAAAAACCTCCCGCTCACCCAGACCCATTGATTGTTGTACTTCCACCTCTTCTCCCTCGGACTCACTCACTCGAGCCTCACCTTCGGATTGGGTAGGCTCAGTCGGTTCTGATTGAGCCTCATCCGGATAAAATTCCCTTATGTATTCTCGTACCCTCTCTGTTTGTACTGCTCGTTGTAACAATGATACAGGAATAAGCATCACTGGAATGCTGGGATTTCCCGTTGGAAGATTTATTCTTTGAAGAGCAGCCGTCATGTATACATCAGGCTCCGGTCTTTCATGGATATCATCATCATTATCCATAGCGTAATGAATGATTAGCTGAAGTAACCTCTAAAGAGGTATGTATTACGCCCTCGCTTTGTTCGTCTCTCCAAATTGGCTCTTTTTAACTCGTCAAATATGAATGCAACATAATCGTAGTGATGGTCATAAGCGAACGCTGCAAACATTGAAAGAACTTGAATCGATGCCGAATCATGACCAGAATGTTTCTCGGTGAAACATTCATTGATGATGTCGAAGAGAACCCTACAATGAGCTTAAAGGTTCTTCGTTCGGAATTCGGATGGCTTTGATAGAGGGCCATCATAACCAAGAGCCTTAATTTCTTCAAGGGTTTCCAGAAGAGAAGGGATTGGGGCAAAGGCAAGTCTGGTTAGAGAGAAGGCTTCAGCTGGGAGGCGGAGAATGTGGCGGATGGCTGCTGTTGTGATTTTGACTGGAACGCAGTCGATGGTAGAGGTGAAATAGGGTTCGACATCAGACACGAATGTGAGATGATGCCAGAACTGTTGGAGGTAGATTTGAGGTACGGAAATGGCGGTGGATAGGGAGTAGAATATTGGATGGCCTTTGAGAATATCAAATGAGATTTCCTCGGCTTCACGGCGTAGGGTGGATACGTCAAGTTGCCAGTTGTGGGCGAAAAACTCGACAAATTGGGATTGAGGTAGTATGGACTCTTCTGGGATTTGGGCATTATTGTTTGGGATGGGTGAATGAGGAATGGTTAGAACTATAGCGGGTTCCATGAGGCCTGTAGAAATGCATCAGAGTTAGAATATAAGACTTAACAGAATAACACATTGATACTAAGTCTGGAATAAGTGTGAAATAGAAACTATCTGTTTTGTTTAAAGCATCGGGTCTTTATCAGTAGAATGAGAATTCTACTGAATAAAGTCCAAAGTCAATCGTTAAGAGACCAATGTTAGAACAGACATTTTCACTCAAACACTGATCCTAACTCTAACCAATGGTGCAAAGGACTTGAAATATTTTTGGATTTTTGTTTTTTGATGAAAATGCAAAAATTGAAAAAAATGCGAAGTGATGAATTTCGGATGAGCCGAATTTCAGATGAACAGTGATCCGAATTCGGTTCAGTCCGAAATTCGGATGAGAATGCATGGAAATGTATGGAAGGGAACCGAATTCGGATTGGATCCGAATTCGGATGCACAGTGGTCCGGATTTGGATGAACAGTGGACCGAATTCGGATGGATAGTGGACCGAATTCGGACTAAACAATTTAAAAATTTTGAAATTTTCTAAGTAAATTCATCCGAAGTCCGGATGGTTTGAAGTCCGGATGGTCCGAACTTCGGATGGTCCGAACTTCGGATAGACCGAAGTTAGTACATAGAAAAATATCTCAGCATTTAATGTTCATGCACATGCAACGTGAACAGTTAATAAAATGTAAAAAAATGCAGATCCTAGTCTAAAATCATGCAATGAACATTTTATCTAACTACACTAAGCTAAAAATAACATACTAAAGGTCCTAAAATGATGAAAAACCGAAACTAAAAAACCTTAAAAATTCGAAACTCAAACACACTAAATAAGATGTTATAGACTGAAATAAAGTTAAAAAGAAGACCCCTGATGGTGCCGAAGACTGAAAATGCAAGAAAAACGATAAAAAATGGTGGCTTGTTGAGCTTGAACGATCGGTAATGGAGGTATGGCGGTGGGGATATCGACGGTATTTTAGAGAGAAAGAGGAGAAAGAAGAAAGCGTAGGGGAGAAGGAACCGCTTGACCCGCCTATTTAAATTGGCGGGTCGGGTCTAAATAATGAGGGTCCACGTGTTTCTTTTTAAACAAGGCCAGCCGGATAAAAAAATTTACAACAGATTGGGCCTAACACACAAAATAAAATTGGACCTAAAATAAACACTAATAAAAGAAAAAGAAGGCCCAATCAAAGATCTTTTTGAATTTGAATTTTCTGAATTTTCTTTAAAAAACAAAATAAGTAAAGAAACTATTTTTGAGATTTTCTTTATAGATTAATTTGAGACAAGGAAAATAGAATATAAAATAAATAAAAATACTTTTGGCCTTTGGATATATTTAAAACACATAAAATCTTTTTGTGATTTTTCTGACATATTATAGTAACTTAAACTTTAAAAAATTAAGCAACTTAAAACTTAACGTTATAGAGACATCAAAATCAACAAAATATATAAACTAACATCTTAATTATACTCCCCCTCAGATAAACACCTATCCTTTTTCTTTTCTTTTTCAGATAAAGCTCTTGAATCTTTTAAGACTTTTAAGATACAGACAAACTGGATAAATGTGCGTCCCACAGTGATGAACAATTCATATAGCAATTTGTCAGGATCATTAATTATTGAAGATGTACATAGATAAGGAATATTGAATTTTAATTTTGCGAAACACCCCTTAAATTTAAATAACAGATATTTTCTAAAATAAAGGAATTTCAAACATGGATGTTTGAAATAGAATTATTTTAGACAATGTCTGATATTTAACTAGAAGGTGGATTCAACATGCCTATATGTGATACTAAAAACTGAAAACGAGGTTCGTCTAAAGCTTTAGTGAAAATATCAGCAAGTTGATATTCCGTGCCTACAAAATATAACTCAATTGTTCCCCTTTTTTACATTATCTTTAATAAAATGATACATGATAACTATATGTTTCGTTCGTGAGTGCTGCACGGGATTGCAAGAGATAGCAATCGCACTTCAAGAATTGCAGTAGATTGGGATGTAGGTGAGCGAGAATCCATAATCACGTAATTGTGTTTCCATCCACAGCACTTGAGAGCAACAACTTGCAGCTGCTACATACTCAGCTTCAGCTGTGGATGTTGAAACACAATTCTGCTTTTTGGAGGACCAACTCACCGGTCTGTCTCCCAAGAACTGTATTCTGCCTGATATGCTTTTCCTGTCAACTCTACAACCTGCAAAATCAGCATCTGAAAAGACAGTAAGATCAAAATAGTTTCCCTTTGGATACCAGAGACCAAGATCGGGTGTACCATTAAGATAATGAAAAATGCGTTTTATCGCAGTTAGGTGTGATTCTTTTGGGTCGGCCTGAAAACGAGCACAAAGACATGTTGAAAACATTATATCAGGTCTACTAGCAGTCAGATACAGTAAGGATCTTATCATCCATCTGTAAGTTGTATTATCGACACTTTTTCCAGAAGGATCGGTGTCTAACTTACAGTTGGAAGCCATGAGAGTTGCGATACTCGTGCAAGAGTCTAACTTATACTTCTTGAGAATGTGAAGAGTATATTTCGACTGGTTCACAAAAATCCCATTTTCAAATTGTTTGACTTGTAATCCGAGATAAAAGTTCATTTCCCCCATCATACACATCTCAAACATGGACTCCGTTAGGGATAAGAAATCCTTACAGAAGTTACTGTCTATAGATCCAAATATAATGTCGTCGACATATATTTGAACTAGCATTATGTGCGGGCCTTCCCTTTTTGTGAACAATGTTGTGTCCACCACACCTTTGCTGAAACCAGCAGAGATAAGAAAGTTAGAGAGATTGTCATACCATGTGCGAGGTGCTTGTTTCAAACCATAGAGGGCTTTGTCTAGCACATAAACATGGTCAGGTTTATGTGCATCAACAAATCCTTGTGGTTGTTCAACGTACACCCCTTCGTTAAGTTCACCGTTAAGAAAGGCTGTCTTGACGTCCATCTGGTACACTTTGAACTCTTTGTGTGTCGCGTACGCCAAGAAGATTCTGATAGCTTCTATCCGTGCAGCTGGAGCGAAGGTCTCGTCATAATCTATCCCTTCTTGTTGTCGGTAGCCTTTGGTGACAAGTCTCGCTTTGTTTCTTACCACAATGTCGTTTTCGTCTTGTTTGTTCTTGAAGATCCACTTCGTTTCGATAATTGTTCAGTTTTTGGGCTTGGAAACTAACCGCCATACCCTGAGCTGATCAAACTGGTTGAGCTCTTCTTGCATTGCAACAATCCAGTCCAGATCTATTAAGGCTTCGTCCACACGAGCAGGCTCTATCATACTAAGGAATGACGCAAAGATACATTCATTAGCAGACGCCCTTCGGGTTTGGACACCGGTTGAGACATCACCAATGATTTGATCGGTTGGGTGACTTCGGGTCCATTTTGTCTTGTGTGGAAGGGATGAACGAGATGGAACCTCAGTGGTGAGTGTGGGAATGGAGGATGATTCATGGTCAATGGTTTCTAGTGAAGGTACCACTGGTTCCGGTTCGGGTTCAATGTGTTCAGGTGAAGGAATGATGTTTGGCGTTATGTGTGAGGGTATTTCTGGAGTAGATTCAGCTGCAGATGTATCAGTGGATGAAGTTGATGGATGTGGGTATGAAGTGGATGAAGAGGGATCAGATGTAATGTGTTGTGCAGTTGAATTGTTGGATGTGTTAACTATAGAAGGAGAAAAATTAGAAACATTAGTACTAGGACCAAAGAATTCTACATAAAAATGATCAAATAAATTAACTAATTCAGAAGGAGAAAAAGAAGTAGATTGAGAAGAAGAGTCTCCAGGCATTGGTGTAATGCGTGGTCCTGATTGATTAACTTCGGGTGCCAGTTCAGCTAATTCATCAAATGTGACAGCACACTTTCATTGACTGTCCTGGTGCGAGTGTTGAATGCACGATATGCCTTCGAGTTGGATGAGTATCCAATAAAGATCGCTTCATCCGCTTTCTCGTTGAATTTCCCGAGGTTGTCTTTGTCATTAAGCACGTAGCACCTGCAACCAAATACACGTAAGTACTTGATAAAATGTACTTTATTCAAGAAGAGTTTATATGGATTTTTATTGAAACGCTTATGGATTATGGAGTGATTCTGCGTGTAGCAAGCTGTTGACACGGCTTCGGCTCACAAGAACGGAGGTAGCTTTAAATAAGTCAACATTCTACGTGCAGCTTCCACAAGGGTACGGTTACGCCTTTCTACGACTCCATTTTGTTGAGGTATTCTTGCAGCAGAATATTGATGCTGAATACCTTTGGATCAAAGGAAGCCCTCTACTACCAAATTCTTGAATTCCGTGTCGTTGTCAGATCGGATTGGTTGAACGGACAGCTGTTGTTGGGTTTCGACACTCTTAATAAAATCGATGATTTCTTGAGCTGTCTCATCCTTGGATCGCAAGAATTTATCCCAGGTATATCGTGAGTAATCGTCAATGATCGCTTTCCATTTATGCTTTGAGTTCGCATTGGTCCGCATAAGTCCATATGTAGTAACTCTAACACTCTCTTCGATGATGGTTCGAGTTTCGATTTGTGAGATGATCTTTTCATCTTTCCTTTCTCACAAGCTCCACATAGATGATCTTTTTCATATCTCAGTTCTGGGAGTCCTTTCACCAGTTGTTTAGCAGCCAGCTTGTTGTTGTCTCAAAGTTTAAGTGGGATAGCCTACGATGCCACAACCAAGAGTCTTTTGACAAGGCTTTTGACAGAAGGCAGATGCTATCCTTAACCATAAGCTTAGCTACATCTATGGTGTAAAGGTTAGAGTTACGGGAACTGGATAAAATTTATTTACCATCCATACTCTTAACACTACAGTTCTTAGCCCTAAATATAACTTCTAATCCTTTATCGCAGAGCTGACCTATGCTAAACAGATTATGTGATAATCCCTCAACATAGTCAACATCCTTGATGACTAGATTATTTAAGACTAAATCCCCGTATCCTTTTATGTGAGCATGGTGATTGTTCCCGAATTTGACTGTCCAACAGTATTGTTCTACTATATTGGACAACAATTCTCTTCTTCCAGTCATGTGCTTGGAGCAACCCGAATCCATATACCAGATGGATTTTGCCTGAAAATAAATAAATACATACAATGAAAATCTATAAGCATTTAAACAGATCCATCTTAAATTAACATTCAAACCGTTTTCTGAACCGAGATGTTTAGAAAACATGATGATTTTAGACCGGGTCCTGAGCTGTGTGCATAGAAGTCAAACGTGTCGGTTTAAGCACAACCGACAAGCAGAAGAACAGGTCCTAGCCTATGATAACTAGAAGCCAATTCAGTGAAGTACGGGTCTTGATCTAAAGTAACCAAGAACCATCTGCATTAAGATCACACAACTTCGGGTACCCATCTGAATATGGGTCCTTTTGGGTTAGGAGTTCCAGGTGTATATGGCACGTTTGCAGTTTTGGGAACCCATTTTCCAGTTATGTGTGGGCCAGATGCATAGCCTTTTGGAATCCATTGATAATTGGATTTAACAGACTTTGGAACCTTAGCCGACGAAATTACCTTTGGTTTTTGACTTTCTGAGACTTGTTTGACTTTTGCTTTGGTTTTGGGCCTAGGCAAAGTACAAGTCTCATTTTTTTGTAACGGCCGACGATGCAACATTTTTTATTTTCTTTTTACGAATTCTCTTAGCAGGATAAGGCACAAAAGCATTCATTTTAGGTACTTGACGTCTAAAACGAGTTGGACATAGTTTAAACAAGTCACTAAATGAATACTTCAAACAGGAAATAAAATTCGTTACATCATTACGATCATTGTTTTCAGATATTACATGCAACCTATCTCTAGAAACAAAATCATTTGGCATAACAACCTTCTTCACAAAAAAACTTATAAAATCTTGGATAGACGTTTTTGGCACTCTTCTCACATGATCTGTAGGAACAAAACAACGAGAGTCAGTACGCACGGAAGACTTAGATTTTGGAGATTTTTCTTTTTCTTGGTGAATGGGTTTCTTAGAAGAATTGGATTGAATTGGAGTCTTCTTTGAAACCTTAGCTTTGAAAGGATTTGAGCACTCACCTTTAAAACTGATAGAAGAATTTTCAACTTTAGTTTTTTCCTTTGTCAGATGGCACGTGTGAGATTTTGGTAGGACGAGAAACTTTTTCCTCTTTTAAATTATCATTTAAGCTTTGAGAAACCATGTCAAATTTTTCTTTGTAGACAGTTAATTCTACAGTTTGTTGAAAACTTTGATTTACCAATTGTTCCTCACTCTTAAGAAGAGCTTCTTGATAATCAAGAGCTTTCTTTCGAGTTGACTTTAATTCCTTTTCTAAAAACTTTAATTTTGTGTTGAAGAACTTTTGTAGGAATGTAAAGATGAGGGATTGGTTTGACTGGTTCTGCTTTCATTTCAGCTTCTGAATAACTAGACAAGAAATCTTCCTATAGAGTGGGTTTTATAAGGATAACTCTCGTTTAGCTCTTCATATTTAAAAGATATTTTTTTTTATTTTCATTATGTTTCTCATCCTCTTGGGTTAAGACTTCTTTTGATGATTCGAAAAAGAAGGATTTAAGCCCAGCACCCATGTAATTCATGTCATAAAAGAGAGGTAAAACTTGTTGAGCCTTTTCCAAGTACATAGGATTTTTAAGACCAATTCATTGTTTGGAATGATAAAACCTAGTCTTTTTGGATTGGTTTAAGTGAATAGTTTGTTCTGTTTGACCCTGTTTTAAAATTTCATCATCAAGGGTCTTTATTCGAGAGTACAAACCTATTCTTTCTTCTTCTATTATTTTATATTTTTCTAAGCTATCTATGTTTTCCATAGATACCGTCTCTAATTGTTTTGATAAAACAGATATTTCTGATTTTATTGAGTGCTTTTCATTTGATAGCCTATTCATACAAGATTCTAGATACGTATTCCTATCCTGAACATCTACCTTTTCAATTAGCATCTGTTTTATCATGTTATGATTAGTTAACCACTTCTTTTGATGTAACTCAGATGACTCTTTTAATGTTTGGGCTAGATGTTCAGCCTTGACACACTTTTCCGCTTCAGCATTTAATCTAGCTTCTAAATCAAGTATATGTGTGTGCAAGTTACATTCACTATGAACAGATAAATTATTTACATGCTTTGGAATGTAAAAGGAATGTACCTCACGTGCCTCAGAATCTGATGAAGAACATTCTGGATCCTCGATCGGATCTGGCCATCAGACATGCTGGTGGATTTTGCGATGTCTCCCCCTCAACAACATTGTCTGAATCTGAATCCGACGTTATAGCATAGTCAGCCAATCCACTACGATCCACCATGTAGCAATTCTTACCATTGTCGTCATCTTCATCAGTATCTGCATCATCCCAATAGTCTTCCTGAGCAACCAGAGCCAAAGCATCAGATCTCTTTTTAGCGGCCTCCAGCTTCCGCTCGTAATATCCAACGTCCCTTTCATACTTGTTATTTCATTCCCGAGCAAAGTGGCCCGGTTTTCCGCATTTGTAGCACAGACGTTCATCATTCCCTTTAGGCTCTTCGGCTCTTGGCCTTTCATCTCTCCTCTCAACCGGCCTCTTGTCGGCACGACGAGGTTCGCGGCTGTCATCCCTCCGGTTGTCTCGACGATCATATTACCTTCGATTGTCCCGTCTCTCATCCCGTCTATCCTCTCGACGATCATCCCTACGATTATAATCGCGTCTATCGTCTCTGTGATCATCTCTTCTATCGTCTCGCCTTTCATAACGGCAGTCATCCCGATAGTCCCTTCTGTCGTCATATCGCCAGTCATCTCTGTCATCTATTCTGTAGTCATCCCTCCTGTCATATCGGCGATAGTCATCTCTCTTGTCATCACGTCTGTCATCCCTCCTATCATCTGATACCTCCGCGGGCCGGTGTCGTAGCGGAGCTGATTGTCTTATTGGAGAAACGTCTCTGTTGAAGACGATTAGTCCATAAGGCTATCTGTTCTTGAATCGCCGCTTCTTCATCTAAAATCTCTCGCGGAGGATAAGCATATCGACATTGAGATGATGATGATCCTTGAGTATAGGATGCAGTAAAGAGGTTCTTGTTCGATATCAAAGCCAGAGAGTCAGTTGGTTTAATGCCCGTGTTGGCAGATAGTAACAGGGTTGCTAACTGATTAGCCATTTGCTTCTGGTGGTCTACATCTCCCTGATACTTTTTCAGCTCCTTGAAAACCACATTGATAGACACATTTGGGATGTCCAACACTCTTCTCGTGGCTCGGCATGTAACTTGCCATTCAGGGGCTAAGGCAGCAAAGAACTGGATGTTGATGTCATCCTTGTCTTTCTTAATGTGCAGTTTGTTGAGTTCGTTTAGAACAACACAAAATCTGGTGAAAGTGGCCCGTAGTGACTCCCCGTCTTTGGCTCTGAACTCGGTGAACTTAGCCTTTTCCTTCTCAATCTTAGCTCTGTCGTCTAAGTCGGCCCCCAGCATCTGAACCTCCCGTTCATCCCACATTTCCTTGGCAGACATCTTGCTGTCTACACCGACAAGGATATCAGTGGGCAGGGCTTGATAGATCAGATATTCGGCCCTTTTGTCTGCATGTTGCCTGTCTCTCTCTGCCTCATTTGCAGGTTCACGTTCCACATAGATGCGAGAACAGTGGGTCGGCTACAGGCCTGGCAGTAATTTCCCGATAAAAGATGACCGAGCCTTTGGAAATGGATTGGAGCATAAGATTGCCATTGAGTTGCATACCGACAAATTTAAGAAATATGGACTTTCATTGCTCGTATTCATCCGGATACGGAACAGGTGGTTTATTCTCGGATCCTAGGACAAAGGCCTCTCGAGACATGATTTATAGTGCTGATTTGAAAGAATGAGATCTTGAAGGTGGAAACTGGATTTGGATTAGCAAAACTTCGGATGAACAGTACCTCGGATGGTACAAAGTTCGGATGAACAGTTGACTTCAGATGGGACGGAGTTCGGATGAACAGGAACTTCGGATGGGACGGACTTCGGATGAACAGTGAATTTAGGGACGGACCAAATTCTGTTTGAACAAATTCTGATGGACCGAAATTCGGATAGACCGAATTTCGGATGAACAGTGGGTAGGTCAGATGAACACTTAGAAAAATTTTCAACTGAAAATACCGAATTCGGATTGGGTCCGAAGTTCGGATGGTCCGAGATGAAATTAAAAATGAAAGCACTTGTAAATTTTAGTGTTTTAAAATTACTTTATCAGAACTTCGGTTAGTCCGGAGTTCGGATTGGTCCGATGTGAGGTCCGAATTTGAAAGAACTAAATATGGTCCAAAGTGGACCGAAGTGAGGTCCGAAGTGGTCCGAACTGGGGTCCGAAATGCAACAGATATGATTTTTTCAGAATTTTTCCAGAATTAAAACTTGCAGTTTTTGGCCTAAAAATTGTTTCTAAATGATTGAAAAATTATTTTAAACACCTTTAAGTACTTAAAATAAACCAAAACACCTAAAAATCGTTTAGAAATGGACCAAAACCGAAAGAAAAACCCATATTTTTCAAGACTTAAAATCAGATTTAGATGGACATAAACATGTAATGATTGAACCTAAATAGCTCTAAATCACTATGGGATGATTAGGAGATGATTATAGGAAAAGGAAACACGAAAAACAGAAATATTTATGAGGAATAAAGATCAAACTGTGGGTTTTTGTGATGAACTTCGAAGAACAGCAGCAGATTCTGAATGATTGAAGTTGAAATCCACCTCCGGAGCTCTGATACCAATTGTTAATATGTATTTCCCAGATTATCAGCACTCATGCATGTATATTATCACACAATATTCATCAAACAGAAAATATAGCTCTCAATGATTGAAGAATAATGATGAAGAAAAGACAAAGAGAATGTTCTCTGAATAATTGCGGCGGTTGTCCGTGTATTCTCAATTGTGAAAAGTTTGATGACACTTAACCCTAGGTCACCATTTTACAAGGGAATTAAAACCAAGTTTTCCTGAATTATAATTTCACCCAATGTACTTTAATAATAAAGAAACAACTTAAACAACGTATAGAAATAAATTACAAGTAAACAAACTAATAATATTTATTACAAAAGAAACCCACAAGATCGAAATTAAATATCTAACAGATTTTGTTTAGTCCTATTTTAACATTTATTTTTACAACATTTTTCTTACATACTTAAAATTATGATTTTAATTATACTTATGTTCATAGTTGTCTTTTGAAACTATTATGTTATGTTTAATTGTATGAAAAAGACTTTATTATTCAAATGCACGATACAAAATTCTAATTGTTGGGTACAATTGATATAGAGTTGAAAACAATATTATGTATATGTTCAAGGACCATTTTGTAATTACCAAATAGTTTTGTATTTTAGTATAAATAGGATTTGTTGATAAAAGTTCAGATATGAAGTCAGAATAGAAATATATGGTTGCATGTTGAACAGTAGAGAGAAAAGAAGTTTTGATTCTCAAGAAAGCTCAAGCACTCCAATGTAATATTCTCTCTATTAATCATTCAATATATTGTGATGATTGTTAATTGTTCATATGATTGTTCGTATGTTAATGAATTACTGAAATATGAATTATCAATTGGTATCAGAGACTAATATGGCAGAATTTGATTGAATTTTGATTTTGATTTTAAAAAAAAAAAATTGGGTACTGTTTCATTCAACATTTTTTTTCCCGAAAATCACAAAATCTTCAATGGTTTTTTATTTTGTGAATGAAATGTCTTGATTCTGGAATCGAAGGAGGAGCTTTTGGAATCGAATATGTTGATATATGTTTCAGATCACAAATCAAAACACACAAAATCTTAATTGATAATTTTTGAATTTTTTAAAAAAGTTTTTGCTCTTGAAGTTTTTGATTAATTTTTAGACTTTTGATCTGAAATTAGGCAAAGTTGTTTCACAAAAGTTGTTTTTGTGTTAAAAACGCACACTCGATCATAATTTGAGGTCATTTGGTGAATTTTTGTTGAAAAATTGTGTTTTTGAACTTGATTTCTAACAGTTTTTGATCAAACTCGGGCAACTCTATGTTCATAGCTTTGATCGAGTTTTACAAAGAAGTATTCGAGTTTGATCAATGCTTTAATCGAGTTTTATAAAGTGGTAATCGAGTTTCATCAAGTATCATTCGAGTTTCATACTTCATTGACCGAGTTTCATAATTCATTGATCGAGTTTCATAAAGCTTTGATCAAGTTGAATCCTTCTTTGATAAGAGTTTTATAGTTCTTTATTCGAGTTTGTGACTTTGTTACCCGTGTCTAACTTCTTTGTAATTCGAGTTGATTTCTATTTTATTCGAGAAAGTTCAAGGGTGATTCGAGTTGAACATAAGTTCATTCGAGTTCAACATAACTTCATTCGAGTTTCAGGCTCCATATGATTCGAGTTGTATTCAATATAATTCGAGTTGAGCTACATATCATTCGAGTTGTATTCAATACAATTCGAGTTGGGCTACATATCATTCAAGTTTTGACTATTTGACCTTTGCTGCTTAAATTGATCATAACTTTTGACTGGAACATCTTTAGAAGGCATACTATACGTCAAATCGAAGCTTGAACAGAGATCTACGAGAAAAAAGTTACGGGCATTTTTCTGCAGAAAAACTGAAATTTCTACGCCAAAAGGTCAATTCTGAGCTGTTTTTGAACAAGTCATCATTCACAGATTCATCTTTCTGTGTTCATAGAGTTTCATCAGATATCACTCATCAATAGTCCATAAAAGATCTTGGAAATTCAATGACAAGCAGTTCAAAATGGCATATTAACATTTTTCAAAGTCTTAGCTAATTGAAAAACTTACGAATCTGAAAAGATTCGTAAGAACAATTACGATATTTATGTTCAGTTAAATACTGATAAAGCTCTTGCTTTACGTGATGTATCAATATTGAAAGAAGAAATTCAGAGCTTAAAAGTCAAACAAACTTCTGAGAGTACTGCTCTTAGATTGAAAATATCTAAATTATCAAAAGAACTTGACGATTCGAAACGAGTAAATTTTCAGAATGCAACTCAACTGAAATATCTTTTGCCTGAAAGATATGACCTTTACAAGAAAGTTAAAGATCTTGAAGAATTACTTTCCAAGACAAATCATACTGATCAAAGTTGTGTTTTAAACAAATCTGAAGAACCTTTTGCTCTTGAAAAAGAGTTGTCTTTAACTAAAGATTATCTTGAGAAGGAAAGACATGAGTTCTTACTGAAAGAACAAGATTTTAAAACAAAATCTAAGTTGTTTGAAGATGAAAGAAAGATATTCTTAATAAAAGAACAATCTTTTAAAACTGATTTCCAATCATTTGATAATGACAGAAATTCTTATTTGGTCATTATCAAAGGATTAGAAGATCAAATATTTCATCTTACCAAACGAATTAATGATTCTTCTTCATCAAAAGAATCAGAGGTTAAAGATCCTCCAGTTTGTTCAAAATCTAAAGTTGATCAATCTAATTTATCTACAGAAAGTGAAAAGAATCCAACTGAATTTTCTAAATTTGATTCTTCTTCAGATCTTAAACTCAAGTATCTGTTAAAGATACACAGAGGCAAAGATAAAGTTGTTGAACAACTTCCGATAAAAATTTACACTAGTGAATCTTCAAAGTCAAATTTTCTAAAAGTTTCTGGAAATACTGGTTATTCTTCACAGAAAAGAATTTCACAGAAAAACACCAAGTTATACCAGAAACAGGCTAGAACCAAACAGTTGTTCATAAAGAAGAGTTTGAAAAAGTCTGAATATTCAAACTCAAGTTTCTTTCGTAATTCAGATATTTAATTTTTAAATGCTCAAAGAAATTTATTTTCTGCTTTTGAAAGAGAAGCTAATAGTTATAATCTGCAATGGGTACCTAAACCAAAGTACCAGTGGGTACCAAAACTCATTTTGAAATGGGTACCCAAGAGCGCTAACAAGTCTGGATCCAAATTTGTTTGGATACCAAAGACATCTTAAATTTTGCAGGTTATAGGTTTCTTATCATTTCAAATAAGGACCCGTTCTTCACTTTAATAGGCTCTTGATTACTTCAGATCAAGACCCGTGCTTCAACTCAAAATGGTTTTTAGATATCAGACTAGAACCTGGACTTCATCTCAAGAGGCTTCTACTCCTAACAGAATAGAACCCGATCTTCACTGAAATTGGATTTTGTACTTTTCAGTACACAACGGTTTTCAGTTACTTCAGACTGAAACCCGAGCTTCCGCGACAAATGGTTTCTAATCACTTCAGATTAGAACCCGAGTCTGAAAGACAAATCTTTCTGAAATATCTGCTCTGAATTCAACTCTGAAGCTGCATAGAATTAGAAGGAGTTTTATTTTCATAATTTTTTGCTCCTAATTCAATTTCTCTGAGTTGACTAACTTTGTGTGCTTATTTCCAGAGGGTGTTTCAGACATTCTTTGACGATGACATTTTTCACAAAAACTATGTGTGATTTTTCATGAAAATATTTGATACACACATAAAAAGAATTTTTCAGCTGAAAAGAAAATTTTTCATCTGATTCTCTGAATCTATCATTGAAGTTAATTGGTCTAATTTCTTTAATTTTCATAATCTCATTTCTTCTGAGATTTTCTTTATTCGTCTCCCATGTATTCTGAATTCTCCCAATAATTTTCATATACTCCCATGTGCTAATTCTTTCATGAAAATCTGATTCATTTCATATCATATATCAGATTTTCCATTCCATTTTGATATCTCCAAAATTATCTCAACATCATCTCCGAAATTATATGAGCTAAATTTCATCATATTCCATGAATTTCAAAGCTGAAAATATTTCTGCTAACTTCGATTATGCACCAAATTTGTGTGATAGGCATAAATATCGCTTCTATGGTCTAACCAGAACCGGAAGACCTACTCAAGAAGCAAACCAACTGTAATTTGTGTGGGTGAGGGTTCTTTAGGTTTATTAGTTGAGAAGTGTCAGTTATCTTGGGATACTGACAGGGTCGAGCAGAGGTAATATGTAAATGAGAGGGATAAATTGAAAGGAGATGGTGGTGCATCAGTTCATGCTTTCAAAGCTGACTGATTTTAATTCTGAAAAAGTGAACCGGAGGGAGCTTAGTAGAAAAATGTTGAGAGCTGAGAGTTGAGAAAGGATCTGAAGAAAAGATAATCCTACCTACACTGTGTCTACTGGGTAAACCATATAATCTATCAAGCCCTATGAGACTTGACATTGAAAAAGACATCATGGACCCAGTGACGCATGCACTTAACCCCACCAACAACTCGATTATCTCTCAAAAGATTTTTGTTTCAATAATCACGGAGATATACCACATTTCTATCAATATATCATTTGGATATTATTGATATTGAAACAAGGAAGACATTTGCTCCGGTCTCCGACTTCAGTTGATGCACATTGTGTCTAGAACTGATTATGTACACTTTTAAGACACATCGAGTCTAACAGTCTGCGTGACTATAAACTGCTAGTCCAAAGTGACTAAGCCGGAACAAATAAGAGTGATTCTTTCATGTTAAAGGATTTCACAATGACTATTTGGAAATTCTACCAATGTTAACATCATGCCAGCGCTGACAGTAGGTCACATAAGATTATGTCTATTGTGCAAACAGGAATCCTATGTGGACCTGGACTCGTTATTTCAGAAGATGAATGTGTTTCATTTTCCCCAAAGTTAAAAAGCTTTGTTTTATTCTAAAGAGTATTCATTTGAGGGGGAGTGAGATAAATTTGTTTAGTTTAGGGGGAGTGGATATTAGTTTCAGAGGGAGAAAGTTAATTTGTAATACTTCTGAAATTGTAAGTTGTTCTTGTATTTCATCTACTGTAACTTCAATGCATATATGTCTCTGAAGATTATGCATGATGATCATATTTCTTATGATCATCGTGAGGGGGAGAAAAGCTAGAGTTCAGAGACAACGGTTGAGTAGATTGAAGTCAACTGAAGACAATTGCAAAATCATATAAGACAATTGATCCAAGGGGGAGTGTGCTTACAAGAAAAGAGAATATCAGAAAAGAAGAGATGTGAAGACCTGATAGAGACAAATAAAGAAAAGAAGAAGATTCAAAGATCAAAGAAAAGATTATGATTCAAGAAAAGAATCAACCTGAAAAGAACTTTAATTGAAAATTGTTTTCATCTCTAAGGGGGAGATTGTTGGGTACAATTGACATAGAGTTGAAAACAATATTATATATATGTTCAGGGACTCTTTTGTAATTACCAAATAGTTTTGTATTTTAGTATAATTAGGATTTGTTGATAAAAGTTCAGATATGAAGTCAGAATAGAAATATACGGTTGCATGTTGAACAGTAGAGAGAAAAGAAGTTTTGCTTCTCAAGAAAGCTCAAGCACTCCAATGTAATATTCTCTCTATTAATCATTCAATATATTGTGATGATTGTTAATTGTTCATATGATTGTTTGTATGTTAATGAATTGCTGAAATATGAATTATCAATAATTAAATTGCTTTATAATTACAATGTAACTATTTAATGTTAAGATTTTTTATTAAATATGATAATGTATAACATTGAACACTACTATTATACCGTTGACAAACTCTAATCAATGTATTAGAGACATTACCGTTATAAATTTATTTGATTTGATCATAAAACCAACATAAATTGACGATTAAACCTAATCAATGTCAAATTTTCTAATTATGGGTATGAATATTTAATTAATTAAATCTGGTTCGGATCCAATTAAATAAGACATTGTTTGTAATTATAACATTGCAAAATTTAGAAACCAATGATAAGAACCAACTAACAGTATCATTTGTCTTGCTTCTTGAATCTATATCAGCTTTCCAATTTCACTCTTTGATCCTGATTCAGTTGTGTTTCGTTATTTGAATTGCTTGAAAAATATTTTTGTTCATTTGTTTTTATATTTATTTTTGTAATTAATATTTTTGACCCCGCAGCAACGCACGGGTGCTAATTACTCGTTACAACATATGGAACAAACAATTAACTAGTTTAATACCGATGCGTTGCTTGGGTTTAGCTTTTAAATCAATATAAACCTATATTTTATGAAACAGAATCTAATAAATTATAATGATTTAAAAATAAATAACATTATATTAATATAAAATTGATTGTCATAATAAACAACCCAATAAATCATAACAAAAAAATATTATAATATATTAACATAAAATTGATTGTTATAATAAATAATCCAATTTTTTTAACTAACAATAAATAATAAATTGAAACTCATAATTGATATATGTACTTTTATTTTTAAGTAATAGCTAATAATACAAGTGTATAAAGGTGCAAAAATGAATTGGGAAAATCGAAAAAAATGTAAAAAATTACAATTGAATACTATTGGTCAGGTTTGACTACTTTTATAACCGAAAAGAACGAAATCAAAGCGAACCAAACGGAAGAACTAATACGATCATGATAAAAAAAACTTAACCAAAAGATATTAGTTATGGTTTATTATGATATGGTTCCAGTAATGTTCGTTATTTTTTTCGGTCCTATCTAAAATTTTGCATTTAATAAACATTTTGTAAAAATAAAAATATATGTTATTGCTAACAACTTATAACGTGAATCTTAAATCATTATACAATCATTTTTTTGATTCAGTTTTTACATCGATCACCATTCATTTATATATAGTCTCGAGTGGTTATTTAAATTTTTATATAACCTAAAGTATTTTTATTATATTTTTATATTTGTGTATGTTTTATTAGTTATAAATAATTAAAAACATACTTATATAAAAAAAGTGAAGTTTAAAAATAGTTGAATGGAAGTTTAATAAGATTTTTTATATGATATATATTTTATTTTATTTTAATAATTATTTAAAGTAAAAAGATAATAAAATAATACATAGTAAAATAATAAGATGCCAATTAAAATTACAATAACCAAACTCAAATTTCAATTAAAAATTTATGATATTGCCTATTAGTAGTTTGATAGTTCAGATTGAATCTCATATTCAGACCACATAAATAATGTTACTTCATATTTTTCTTTTCAAATATTTTTAATTATGATTTTTGATAAACTAATTTTTTAGAAAATGATGATTTATAGTGTGAACTTATTAATTTTTTAGAATGTTATAAAACGTAATTACCCGATAAGTATCCCCATATCCTAGGGACGAGAATTTATTACCCGATGTGGTTGGAGACAGAGATGAAAAATAAGATCTTCGATCATCCCCGCTCCATTGTCATCCCTATAGGTGAACTTCAACTCCCCCGAGCAATAAAGATATAAATGGACCTGAACCCATCAGATTATCATTACTATTAATATTACTATTACTATTAGCAAGACTATCAAGAAAGAATTTCATATATACACTTCCTAGACTTCATAATATTATATATACCCAACTTAAATTAAGAACAAAAAACCAATCTAAAAATGAAAGGGTTCGGTCTGGTTCTATTTATTTTCTGACTTTCACAAAGAAAATAGAAAATCAAACCAGATTGGACCGAACCTAAGAATTATAAGAACTGAAACTAGTTTGAAAATAAAAGAGTGTGATTTGATTCGGGTTGGTTTATGTTCGGTTCAGATAAAACGGGTTTTTCATCCTGGAGAAAAGGTTGGCGGGAACACTTTCACCGATTCAATGACTCAAATTCACATGAAATTGAAACTCTCTCCTTTCATAGCTTCATTCAAGATCTATTTATTCTCCACTCTCTCAAAACCCACATGGAATTCATCACAAACCAATCTCTTCATCACAAATCCAACTCTATTAGCTTTAGAATCATGCAATTCCATGTCTCAATTGAAGCAAATCCAAGCACAAATGACCAGAACCGGCCTCATTTTTCACGTTTTCCCGGTAAGCAGAGTTTTAACTTTCTGTGCTCTATCAGACACCGGAGATCTAAACTACGCTCAACTTCTTTTCTATCAGTTTCATAACCCCAATGTTTATATGTGGAATGTTCTGATCAGAGGGTATTTGAAATCGCGATTTTATAATAAGGGTTTGTCTTTGTTTCGTTTAATGGTTAGGAATTGCGTTGAAATGGATAGGAGGAGCTTTGTGTTTGGATTGAAAGCGTGTGAGGGTTTGCGGGTCGGGGAATCGTTGCATTCTTTGATTTGGAAAGTGGGGTTTGATTTTGATTTGGTTGTGCAAAACGGGTTGCTTCATTTTTACGGTGAAAGAGGGCGGATGGGTTGTGCACGAAAGGTGTTCGATGAAAGTCCTGAGAGAGATGTTGTTTCTTGGACTTCTTTAATTAATGGGTATGTGAAGCATGGTATGCCAAATGAGGCATTGCGAGTATTTGAGTCGATGGAAGCTAGTGGGATTGAACCGAATGAGTTACGATGATAACGGTGTTTTTGGCTTGTTCTCATATTGGGGACTTGGAGTTGGGGAAATCGGTTCATGATTATGTTAACAAGATGAATTTGAATACGAGTCTCAATCTAATGAATTCGGTATTGGATATGTATGTTAAGTGTGATTCTTTAGTTAATGCGAGAGAGATGTTTGAGAATATGAGAACTAGAGATGTTTTCTCGTGGACGAGTATGATTAACAGATATGCTAAGGATGGGGAGCTGATTTTGGCGAGGAAGATGTTCGATAAAATGCCTGAGAGAAATATTGTATCTTGGAATGCTATGATTGCAGGATATTCGCAAAACAATAAACCAAAGGAAGCTATAGAACTTTTTAACGATATGGAAAACGAAGGTTTGGTTCCTATAGAGAGCACTTTAGTATGTGTTCTCTCTGCTTGTGCTCTATCAGGTTGTTTAGATTTAGGCCAATGGATGTACTTTTACTATATCAAGCGAAACCAGATTCAACTGACGGTGACGTTAGGAAATGCGTTCATAGACATGTATGCAAAATGCGGGAACATTGATGCAGCACAGATCTTTTTATAGAAATGCACGAGAAAGATTTAGTTTCTTGGAACTCCATGATTGTCGGTTTTGCATCTCATGGACATGTGCTAAAGGCCGTTAATCTTTTCGAAGAGATGAGAGAAACTGGATTCGAACCTGATAACATTACATTTGTTGGCGTACTATCGGCTTGTAGTCATGGAGGGTTACTCACTGAAGGAAGACGTTACTTTAATGAGATGGAGAACATCTACGGGATTAAACCAACAGTGGAACATTACGCGTGTATGATTGATTTACTTGGAAGAATCGGGCTCGTGGATGAAGCTTATGGATTGATAAAAGAAATGCCAATGGAACCCGATAGAGCGGTCTGGGGAGCGATTCTTAATGCATAGGATGCACGGGAATTTTGAGGTAGGTAAACTTGCGACCAAAAAACTCCTAACGTTGGATCCAAACGACAGTGGTGTTTACGTGCTTATGGAAAGTTTATGTGCTAATAAACACGAATGGGATGAAGTAAAGAAGGTTAGAAGTATGATGAGGGGTAATGGTGTAAAGAAAACTCCAGGCCAGAGCTCTATAGAAATCGAGGGTGAGTTTCATGAGTTTTTCGTTGCTGATAAATCACACCCGAAATCGGGAAATATATATAAAGTTTTGGGTGAAATCGTATCGTTGTCGAGGTTGCAAGATACATTAGATGCATCTTGCAATATTTCTGAATTCTAACTAGTCATATGTTTGATGTTCGATATGAAAAGTAACATCATTTTTTGACAAAATTGACCAATATAGCAATCAACTTCTACTTTTTGTCATTCTGGAGATGATCAACTATGTTTCTCAACGTTTTTACAACACTTTCTATAGATGTTAAAGCATCGAAAAGATCATCAGAAAACGCTGCAAGATTACACTGATTTCGCAGCTTAGTTTAAGCCCAAACTCAGCAAAATTTGAACCCTTAAAAATTCAAAAAAATAATTATAAAAGAGATCGTAGATCGATATGCGTATGTTACCTGTATTTCTTTCTGCACATTGTCGACACATAGCTAAAGGCATCACTTGTTTTGTGATGTCGATTGAAGTATAACGAGATCATGAATCAATCTCGACTGGTCACCTAAAACTTCTAAAATCGTCTGCATATCAGCGCCAATATGATGCATCGTGCCCTCTGCAGTAAATTCATGAACAAGACCGTTGATCTCAATCCAGCTACACCCGGGCTGTTTCTTGATCTTCTGAGTTCTCATTAGCTTTCTCGTTTTTAACGCATCTTCCCACTTGTTGGTTAAGCGATATACGTTCCAAAGAAGTACGTACACTCCATCATCATAAGGTTCTAACTTGAGCACCTTCTTTGCTGCTATTTCAGCTAATCGTAGATCCCTTTTTATCATACAAGCAGTCAAAATCGATCTCCAAATAACAGCATCGGGTTCCAAAGGCATTCTATCGACCAATTCTAGTGCTTCGTCTACATGTCCTGCCCTGCAAAAGAGATCCACCATACAACCGTAGTGTTTGATTGTCGGTTTGAAACCATAACGACGGATCATTGTATCAAACAAAGATTTCCCTTCTCTGATTAGTCCACCATGACCACAAGCTGATAATACCGACAGAAACGTAACTTCGTTCGGGATCAGCCCACTTGACAACATATCACGAAACACTTGAATGGTGGATCTTCCTTCACCGTGAAGCGCTAATCCCGAAATCAAACTCGTCCAAGAAAAAACATCCTTCTGTTGCGTTTCACGAAACACTTTTTCAGCTAATTCAAGGCTTCCCCCTTTAGAATACATATCAATCAAAGCATTGTTCACCGAAACATCAGTAACAAGATTCGGTATCTTATTAACATAACAATGTAACGATCCACCAAAATCAAGAGCACCAATGTCAGCACAACCAGATAGAACCGCAACGATCGTGATTGAACTTGGACGATCTCCGTCGTCCATTCTCATCTCTCGAAACAGTTTTAACCCACAAATAACATCCTTATTACGAACATATCCCACAATCATAGCAGTCCAAGAAACAACATTTCTTTCCGGCATTTCATCAAACACTTGACGAGCATATACAATATCACCACACATCACATACCCATTAACCAAACTCGTCCAAGAAGCCACATCTTTCTCTCCCATCAAATCAAACACTCTCCTCCCCAAAACAATCTCACCATTCCGACTATACAAATCGATCAAAGCATTCGAAACAATTGGCCCATCACCACCCAAATCATATCTAAACACCATTCCATGAACCATCTTCCCCACCACCAAATTCTTAACAGACCCACAAGCAGAAATTGCAGCCACAATGCAATGACCATCTGGGTTTAACCCCATTGACATGATCATATCTGAAAACAAAGAAAGTGTTTTGAAAGGCTGTTGAGTCTGCAAGTAGATAGACATGAGACAAGTCCATGAAACTATATCTGGATTTTGAATCTGATTAAAGATTCTGTGAGCTTTGATTGGATTGTTTAGGTTTTTGGAGTATATGTTGATTAATTTACATGCCAAATGTTGGTGAGATCGAAGGAGACCTAGGGTTGTGGCGTGAGCTTGAATTTGAGTGATTAGGTTTTCGTTTTTGCTACCTTTTTCTAGTAAGTTTCTTAGAGATGATGAAATAGTGTTCATAATAATCACTTATCTGCTCTCTTTCAAGTGCTTCCCACCATTGGTGAAGTGTAGGTATCATACCAATTTTTATTCTATCAAGTAATGCATTTATACTCATGCAACGAAAGGAGGTACATATCTATATCCATGATTTAAATTTAGAGTTCGTTTATTACGAATAAAACCAAAATGTTTTTACACTTTTTTTCGTTTTCGTTCCTCTATGTTATTTTTTTCATAAAAAACCTAAAGTTAATTTTTTTTTGTTTAGTGAAATTTGGACATTAGACCCCAGTTATAATTTGTGAACCGGGTTTTAGAAACTGAAAAATCAGGTTCTAATGTCCAAGTTTCACTAAATCAAAAAGAAAAAATTAACTTGAGGACTTTTATGGAAAAAAAAAATAACATGAAGGGACGAAAACGTAAAAATCATGAAAACATGTTGTTTTTTTTCCATAATAAACCCTAAAAATACTAATAAAAGAGTAAATTAATCTGTCACATGTCATATTGTCATTTGTATTTTATATTTTTAAACTCTATAATTAATCCACATAAAAATAATCTAAATCATATATAATCAAATCTAAATCTATATCAAATCGTATCTAATATAAAAATCAAATTTGAATTTGAATTTATATTTAACATTGCTATATCTATATTATTATAAGTTTAGACTATAATTTGATACAATTTTTTTAAACTTTATCCTACGAAGTTAATAAAATTATTTTTAAAAGTTTACCCATGTCATACATTGGTTCATAGACTAGTATATTATTGTACATTCTTTAGTGTTAAAAACTAACGATTTTTTGTACGATTGAATGAAAAGAAATGGAATCACATGAGTGCATAAGATATTTTATGTAACATCTCAGGTTTTAGTTTAGACTTTAGGGGCTGTTTGGTAGAGAGATTGGAGGGGAGAGAATTGTGATTTCTCTTGTTTGGGAGAAATGCTCTCAATTTTTGGGCGGAGAATTGAATTCTCTAGTAATTGTTTGAAGGCTAAATATGGAGAAATGCAATTCTCTCCATTTGGTAGAGAAATGATGAGAATTGACTGTCTTGTGTCTCTACTCCACCTGAGCCATCATTTCTCCTCTTTATTTATCTGTTGATACCAAACAAGATACACAATTTCAATTCTCCACCCAATTCCATTTCTCCCCCATTTCCATTTCCATTTCTTCTCATTTCTTTTCTCTGTACCAAACGCACCCTTAGGGTTTACAATGAAAAGAAACAATATGTTTTTCACTTTTTTCTCGTTTAGTCTTATTTTTACCAATAACGTATTATTTATCTTTTTTTAGTTTAGGAAATTTACATATTATAAAACGATTAGAATAGGTAGTCGGGTTTTGAAAAAACAGAAAATCAGTTTATAATATTTAAATTTTCGAAAGCTGGAAAAAACTAAATAACTTGAGGATTTTATTAATAGATAATAACATGAAGGGACTAAGCCGTAAAAAGGTGAAAAACATATTGGTTTTTTTTTCATAATAAACCCTAGACCCTAGAGTTCAATTATAATGCTTAACTTTTGTTATTATAATTTTAAGATAATTAATGAAAGTTCATTGCTAATTCATGTGGAATGATAGTCTTGTAATTTGGTGAATTGAATTGAGTTAAAGAAATGCTAAGTTAAATTTGATGAATGATTAATAAAAGAAGTATAAAGTGGAAGGTTAAACATAGCAAGTTTTAAGAAATACAAGTTAAGGGGTGAAAGTGTCAAAGTCTCAAACAATTCTTCTTAAACGTGTAATAGATCAAAATATCTATCCATTCTCAAAATCCATTCTCTTCTTCTTCCTCTCGGCTCTCATCTCTCTCGCTCTATAAATAAAAATATAGTAAGAATCAAGCAACAAATTTGATAAGGACGAATCCACCAATGGGGTTTAGCCCATTTGGTAAAAGTGGTGATATGTAAGTGTGAGGTTGCGGGTTCGACTCCCGCTGAATGCGAGTTTGGATTTAAGTGGTAAAACTAAGTTTTGATGTCATCTCTTGAGACAAATGGATAGATTAGGAGTTAGAGTATGTTAGTTTGCCAATAAAAAAAAACTAAGGACGAAACCAAGTTCAATTTCAAGATAACTTAAGATTTATTTTAGTTTTATAGCGGTTTCTTTAACAACTGATTTTGAGCATAAATGGTGGTTTATGGATGCATGTGTTAAAGCATAAAAAACATCATGGTGGTGTATTGAAGCTTTTGAAACAAAAATTGTGCCTAAATTCAAGCTAAAGGTACGTTGATTTGATTTTTATTGTGTGCCTGAACTGTGTTCTTCGCATAGTAGTTCAATCGGCCAATATTGGCCAAATATTTAATGTTAATTGATGTTCAACACAATCATAGTTGACTTTAAAGTCATAGGCATGCATATAATGAAGACATGATAGCAAGGCAACACATGGATAGCTCAAGCAAACATAAGTAGCAACTGTCTGATAAATAGACTTGCATTCATATCAAAATAGGCGAAATTGCACCATAATGTACACAACACAATCAAGCTTTTGATTTGAACATAAATAAAAGCTAAGCTGGCAAAAAATGTCTCATTTCATAAATAATATGTAAAACAATTTAATCTATAACAGAATCTTTAGGCTGGCAATTTATGGTTGTTTAACACCGCTGCCTGTTAATAGCTTTGGCTTTCATTTTTACATTAGACTGACATCAGGGACGGACCCAAGTAGACTTGAGGGGTGGTACCTGCCACCGGTCCTTCCGGCAATAACTTTATTTTGTAATGTAATTGTTTATGATTTTTTGAACGTGCAACCAGTGGTTTTTTATATGTGCAACGTGCTTTTTAAATATTAAAACATTATTAGAATAAGTTAATCAAAACTTTTTATAATCTTCAATCAAATATATAAATTTGTAGTATAATTATTTATAATTTAATGTAACAAATAAAAAATCAATGAATTAATAATATAACACCGAAAATTAATTACCAAATAAGTCATTATTATTTATTATTTTGGTTAATTTCATCAAACTCAATATCATTATTCTTAATCAATCCCAAAATTTATGAAATTTCAATTAATATTATGGGTTGTTAACCCGATCCGACCAATCTAACTAATCAAATTATAAAATCGGATATACGACTCAAATTTGTGACACCGGCGACCGAAAATCCTGGGTTCGCCAATACTGACATGCTTTATTTCTGATATTTAAATTGTGTTTTGGCTAGAAGCTTCGCAAATTTCTGTCTGACTTTGACAACTTGACTGACTTTGACACTATACCAGTCTTTAAAGCTTTTATCCAAGTTGCTTTTTTACTAAAATTACAGGCTTTTAGATGTTAGTTAGCTTGTATGTTTGATACAAGACAATAATTGACCTAAAAGCATAAAACTTGATTGAAATATTACTAATCAGTATTATAAGTTTGGAATCTAACTTTGGATAATTGTCAATTTGTATCTAGTCAAGTTTGGACTCAAGTTGGATATGAACTTAACACATATTAGTATCCAATTATTTCTTTTTTGGGCTCGACCTTCGGATTGTTACATGATCTGACTTTGATGTGATCAACTGTTTGGTTTATAAGTTTGTTAGTTTCTCCAATTTAGAATTTTTTTTATCCCAAACCAAAAACATACAAAACTAAATTCAAAGCTACATGAACCAAACCATACACAAAATTTGAATTCGGTTTGGTTTGGTTTATAAACCAAAGAAACCAAATATTCAATATGCAAATTAAACTACGAACAACCAAATACCAAACGACAAACATAAAAATTTCAAGCATCTCAAATAAGCCAAATATTAAGTATGCAATCTCAAAATATCAAGTTAAACATGCATAAATATTTTATAACAAAGAAATTTATCATTATACACACACACATATACATATATAGTTTTGGATCAAATGAGCACCACAAACAACCCGGGTACTGAAAGTACCAACCTTGACCATAAGGTTAATAAAATTAATGGTTTGAATTCAATGTGATATTTTTTATAATTATTTTTCTATGTCATAAATTTTAAACCAATAATTTTATTCATTAAGTGGTCAAGATTGATACTTTTGACACCCTATAAAAAATTAGAACTTCCATAAACTAAAACACACACACACACACACACACACACACATATATATATATATATATATATATATATATATATATATATATATATATATATATAGAATCAGGTTCATCAGCGTACCTATGAGATTCCATCGTACCCAACGTACCCTAATGTGAATGATCATTCACATATATTTTTTTTGAATAAACATGTATAAGACAACATTATAAGACTTTTTTTCAAAAGGAGCAACATCATAAATCTTATGAATGATAAAAAAAGATCATGTGAATGGTCATTCACACCATTCACATTGTGTGAAATGACCATTCACATGGATGACCATTCACATAAATATGCATTGAGCATTCACATAAGTTTTAAGGACACAGAAAGTGCGAATGTATGTGAAATTCATATATCATGTGTATAACATTAATTTAAACATGGTTATGAGAAAAAAAATTTAAAAAAAGTTTTTTAAGGTTGGTACCTTCGGGTGCACTTGATTTCGAGAGGTACTTTTTTGAACCTGACTCTATATATATATATATATATATATATATATATATATATATATATATATATATATACTAGTTTATTACCTGCGTATTACGCGGATATTTTTAATATATATAAAATATAATGAATTAAAAGGTAAATATATAAATATTATTTTTTTAAACAAAAAATATATAGGAATGATATTATTATTTATTATTACCTATTAATTTTATATATTTCTAAATATATATGAATAGTAATTATTTTCTTATATTTTTTTAAAATAAATATTATATTATATTATAAAAAATAAGTTAGTAGAATATTAGGTTTTTTTAATTTGATTTGAATTCAAAAGTAGATTATATTAGATTTGGATAGATATAATTTAAATTTCTCTATTATTTTAAAAACTATAAATGCCACTTGTCGATTCATGGTGATTACATGTGGCTTCACCAGAATTGAGTATAGTTACTCTTTTAATAGTATAGATAAATATATATATATATAAAGGGAGGTTTAATGGAAATCCTATATACATCAGAAAACCTTGGCAAATCACAATGCATTAGCAAATTAGGATTGTGCATCATGATAATTTGATGCATCATGTAGTAGGCTCGAGTCGAACCACAATGCATCACAAAGGAAAACATATTGCATCAAGTGGGAAAAATGATGCATCACGATCACTTGATGCATGCATTGTCCGGGATCGAGTCGGTCCAGCGGTTCAACCGGTCCGTTCAATTAAAAACGGACCATGGTTTTTACGTTTTTCCATGATAATAATATATTAAATTACTTAATTGGGAATCAAACCTAAATCTCTTGTTCCATAAAACAATGTTTTTTTAATTATTAAGCTACAAGCCCTTTTATTATTAAATTTCTTGATATACTTCTTTTAATAATAAAGTTACTTTTTAATAATTTAACTAACTAGTGCATCGTAAGAAAATTAGTGAATAAAATTCATTGTTGATCTATGAAATTATAGATATTGAATTCGATCTTTAATAAATTAATATATTAAAGAGTTAGTTTGTTATTAAAAGAAGCAATTCAATAAATTTAATAATAAAGTGATTTGCAATGGTTAAAGTCTTACTTTATGAATTAAAGGTTTCAGGTTCGATTATAAGCTAATTAATTTATTATTCTATTTTTGTGAAGATGCATAAAATGATGGAATGACTTCAATTGAATGGCCGGTTAAAAACTAGACCGCTTTGGACCGCCAGACCGATCCGACTCGGACTGGCCACGTAATGCATCAAATGATCGTGATGCACTATGATTTTCTTTGTGATGTAATGTGTTTCAACCAGACGACCACACAATGCATCAAGTGATCATGATGCACAATACTTCTCGTGTGATGCACAATCCTCTCCATGTGATGCATTTTACTTTCCTTGCGATGCATTGTGGTTTTCCAAGGTTTTACGATGCAAAGAGGTTTTCCATTGAACCCACCCCTACGCATGTATATGTGCGTGTGTGTATGTACACACACACATATATACTCGGTAATTCGGTTTGGTTTGGTCCGCTAGATTTGAAATTAATCCAAAAATCCAAGTTTCACAAAGTGAAACCAAATTTTAACTTTGGTTTGGCTTTAAATGGATTCGATTTTGTTTGGTTTTTGGTTTCTTCAATCCCGTACCAAAAACTGCCCACCCCTAACTTGAGCGTTATTTTATTTGCTTGGCCTTATATACAAATTTCGGATCATATGGGATTCAAACTTTGTAATATATTTGACTTTGAATCCGAAGATAATTACTTAAGTATTTTATGTTGATTTTTGATATCATCAGAAAACTGGATTGGGTGGGAATCCGAACTTCAAGTCGAGTCCGACTTATGAATCCGAATTATTGATCATACACAAATCTGACTTTTAGCGGTTCGTCAACTGCGGGTTTTTGCCAAATTTTACCAACTACGATTTTGTACATGTTCTATGTTTAAAATCAATAGGAATATGCATATGAACTATCTTCAACGTATTACAAACATCAATTTAATGTTCAGAAAGGCTAACTCAGCCAATTAAAGGCAAACGATCAATGGTCCATTTCGAACAATCTCATACCCATCAAAACAGATTAAAAGCATATTTAGATATAATTACCTCAAAATACAATTGATTCTTGTTTAATAACACTCGTACACTTCACTTTTACAATAATTTCAACTTGAATCCTGCGTTTAATGCTTAATTCTAGAGAGAGAAAGATACGGTGAGAGAGAGAGAGAGAGAGAGAGAGAGAGAGAGAGAGAGAGAGAGAGAGAGAGAGAGTCGTGTAATTGAAAGAATGGGCAGATGTTTAATGAGTAGTCAAACATATTAGATGAGTAATCAACTCATAAAAATGTGTTTTCACTGGAGGCGTAAACGAGCCGAGCTGAGCACGTTAAAGCTCGAGCTCGGCTCGTTTAAAGGTATCATGCTCGCTCGAGCTTGTCTCGTTTCAAGCTCTGCAGTATGTATAGCTCGAGCTCTGTATCTATTTATATATTTTATATTTATTTAATCTATATTTATTAATTAAACACTATATTTATATATAGACTCGTTTAAACTCATTTAGGCTTGCGAGTTCGAGCTCGTTTAATAAAAGAGCTCATATTTAGGCTCGAGTTCGGCCCGGGCTCGTTTAACTCGAGATTTTTTTTAATTTTTAGCGAGTCGAGCTCAAGTAGCTCACGAGTAGCTCGACTCATATACACCCCTAGTTTTCACATTATTAAAAGTTTGACATGTTGGCGGTTTACACATCTTAACTTTAACTTTAATACTTTGACAAATTTAACTCAAACTATATATAACTTTTAGGGTTAAGTACTATTTTGACCATCCAAATTTTAGATCTTTTTTTATTTAGCCACTAAATTATTTTTTTCCCTTGATTTAGTCACTAAACTATTAGTTGTATGCATATATAGTGTAGGTCCCAAAAGGTTTCCCAAGTGTATAGCTCTAAGCTGTAAGGGGGGGGGGGGTGAATACAGCTATTTAAAACTTAAACACTCTTTTCTCAATGTTTGTATGTATTATCAACAAAAGTTAATTACAAACAAGCTTGAATGCTGAAAGGTTCAAGCTGAGATGACAGATACAACAGTTTGTCAACTAATCTAAAACACACTCAGACTAGTTACAATGATTACTCTCACTTAGAGGCACTCGCTGTTTTTACAAGACTCAGATGGACAGCTTATACATGAACAACTTAGACACACTCTACTGTCTTATATAAGCAGACTTGCATGCATGGAATAACACACTTCAATGCACGTTCTGATTGTCACACTCTTGATTATTTCATTGTCCTTAGAAGCTTCCTTTTATACTCAAAAGGAGAATCTCAGTGAAGCTTCTTCATTGGACAAATGAGATAGTGGAGAGTCTTTCCAAAAGGACAAAACACCTTTCTGCACGTTCTGAAAAAGTATCTTTGTCTTCACATGGCAGAATCTTTGTCTTTTCCTTTTTGTCACTGTTGCATACGGCTTTAACCAAAAGAGGAATGTCAACTTTGCATCTTTCTTCTTTTGCTAATGCCATTTTGATATAAGAAAAGGTATGTCACCCTTTTTCAAATATCTGTTTGTCTTCATGTAATCAGAACAGCGTGGGCAGGTTGTGCAGTTATGTTTTCCTCTTTGTCTTCGACATGTAAACTGATCTTGTAGCCAAAAACAATACATGAGGACTTGGAAACATATTCCATAAAGTGTTTAACCTGTTCACAAAGAACAGGTTCTGTTCACAAAAAACAGGTTCTGTTCACAAAGAACAGAACACTTGAAAACTGCCCAAGCTGCTCAAGAGAATAGAGCAGCGTAGACAGTTTATGCCCAGCCTGTTCAGCAGACAGAACAGCTTGGACAAACTGTCTTTGTTGCAACGAATGCAACATGGTAAACAGCTTTGGGCTGATATTGCAAATCACTTTCAGGTTTCAATAAGGCATATAACAGGCCTTAAATTCAACCTTCAAATGTATCAACAGGTTTGATTAAAAATCTCCCCCTCAGATGTACAGCAGGTTTGACTGAGGCCTCTTTGTGCCTAACAATCTCCCCCTATTTGTAATAATCAGTCTAAGCTGATTTAATCAATAATCACTATACATTTTTACAATACATCTTGCTGAAAAGAAATTACAACATTTAAGTAAAGTAAAAGATCAGTTTATATATACTGATTTTGATTACATAAAAACAACACATGTTTTTACAAGAGTACAACTAATGTACTAATGTATATTACAACTGATGTAAATAAGCAAAGTTACAACATATGTAACAAAGTACAACTAATGTACAAAAAGTTCAACACTTTGGACTGTTGATTTTGGGAGCAGATAATGGCAAGCCTGTCCAACAGATGGACAGCTTCCATTCTTCACCTACCCTGATGGTAGATGGACTTTACTCCAGTGGAGGTGGTCCTTCAAACATCTTTTCAAGCTCATCCCTTGTTTCCTCCAAATCTTGGATTTCAACTCTGAGGATCATAAACTTGGGATCTTGAAGTTCACCTCTCTCATAAAAGCCTCTGAGCTGATCCCAGATGGCTGCTCTCCACCTGCTTGATTGCCTGAATGAAGCTGCAAGTCTGAAGGCTGCAAGCTGTCTCAGATCCACCTTGTATAGATCTGATGCTCTCTGAAAGCATTTCTTCTGTGTTAAGGTATCTACAAAAAATGCCCCCAACCCAGGTTCTTCAATTATCTTGCCTTCTTCAAACTCTACTCCACTAGGCAGGCTGTAGTCAATTCCTTTCATCTCAACAGCATAATCACCCTGTTCAATTAAGATGAGGAGTTGCTCTAGCTCAGTATCCTTTCTTGTCCTCTTGGCCTTTATTTTGGGGTATGTCACGGAGACACCCTCACTGACTTCTTTTGAGATCAGGCCAAGATCCTGCACTCTCTCCATCAGCTTCTTAATAAATGCCCTGATAGTCTTAGTCGTTTCTGACTTAGACTGGCTCAGGGCAACTTCCAGCTCAACCCATTCCCTGTACCCCATCTGTGCAACATCAGTGTAGTCATAAGTTTCCAGTTCTGGGCCTGTTGCACCCATTCTGGTTATCTGCAATTTCCACTGTTTGCCTTTTCTTGCTATGGGGACAGCTTTGACAATTGCTTCCTTGGCAAGCCTTCTATCAGCAACATCCTTAAACTTTTTCCTTGCCAAGTTGTCAAAATGGAACTGGGCCCTTGCAGAGGATGCTTGCTTTGGTTTGGTCACAGAGATCAGAGCACCCTTAACTTGTTCACCTTCCTTTTCACCCGCTGATTCCTTAGCAGCTTCCATCAGTTTCTTCTGCGCATCCAAGGAGGGCATTTTAATTTTGCTTGCTTCTTGGAGTGCAAAAGATTTGGCAGCTTTGGCAGAGGCTTCTTCTTTTCTTAGTGCTTCCAGGGCTTGAAGCTGTTCATTTCTGAACTCATAATATTTATCCATGGGAAGACCCATTTCCTTTGCCCTGGCTTTGTGAAACTTTAACTCTGCTGCTTTCTGCTGTTCAGGATCAGACGCTGCTTTTTCTTTTCCTTTAGCTGTTGTAGTGATAACAACCTCAGGAGTATCTTCCTCTTCTTATTCTTCCTCTAAAATGAGATGCCTCCTTCTGCTGCTTGGCATGTCCTCAGAAATGAATTCCTCCCGCTTAGACTGAGCAGGGTTTGGAGATTCAGCTTGAGTAGGCTGAGCAGCTTGAGAGGCACCTTCCATTGTACCTGTTGCAGATGCTCCTGCTGGTTGACCAGTAGGTACTGATTTCTCCTTAGGAGAAGAAGTTTTCTCCCCCTTTGACTTAGTCTTCGAGGCAGATGACTTCTCCCCCTTTGAAGGAGATGGACCAGCTCCTTCAACACCTGGTCTGCCTGAAGACACGAAGTCAGCAGGTTTGCCAGCAGTTTTGGCAGTAGGCTTGGGACCAACCAGGCTATGCACTAAGAAAGCCAGGTTGTCCTTCACCTCTGCAAGTTAGGAAAGACAGTTTTGAAGAGAGGATGATTGGGTATCAGCAAGGGAGGTCAGCTTAAGAATGTTTTCCCTATCAGAAGCTGTGAACAGCAAAGTTTGGAGCTGTGCAAAATGTAACTCAAGAGAGTCCTGCACATCAGCAAGGTTTGATGACACAGAATTTGATAGAGAGCCTATTAAGGTGTTTAAGCTGGCCAAAGTGGTAGGAAGTGTAGAATTGCAAGTGGTGATGAGAGATGACAGCTGGTTGGATATGACTGTCATAGAGGACACAGAGTCCTGTTAGAGTGAAAGAATGGAGGAGAGGGAGGTGGAGATATGTTGCAGCTGTGCAGTGAGTGCAAGCAGCTGTGAGGAGTTGTCAGTTTGTGGAGTGGCTGGGAAGGAATCCTTGAACATATCAAAGAATCCCTTAAGATGTTCAGACACAGAGTCTGAAATGAGAGAGGGTAGAGAAGACATGGAGGTTTCTAAAGAACCAACTTTGTTGGTCAGCAAAGAGAGCTGATCCTTCAAAGGCAGGTCTTTAGGGGATGGAGGTGTATGGGTGGATTGTTTGGAGTGGGTAGATGGAGATGAAGAGGATGTGGTTGGTGTATGGGGATGTGATGTAGAGGGAAACTGTTGATTTTGGAAAGAAGCTCCATAGCCTGGGCAAAAGTAATGTGGCCCAGCTTGGAGGGGTCGATGGGTCCTTCAGCAGTGGCTGTAACTGCATCATCAGGAGATTGGGTAGAGGATGGTATCCTTTCAGACACTGCTTGTTTTGCAGCACCTTCATTAAGGCCAGTGGTGGTTCCCTCTGCAGCACCTTGGTTTAAAAGTACCTCATCATAGGGAGATGGAATTTGCATTTCAACATCAGCAGTGGTGAAACCTGCTGATGGAATTTGCATAAAGGAAGTAGCCTCACCAAAGGGATGTTGTATTCCCTGAGGTGAATCAGCTTGAGTTGTGGGTTCTTCAGCAGCTGTTTGGTGTAGGACAGCTGCATCATGAGGAGCAGAAGTTTAAGGCTGATCTGCTGGTTGGTCTAAGCCAGCAGGGTGGACACCTCGTGCAGACTCAGGGTGTAGAGAAGTATGAGGTGGGGACAGTGTGGACTCGGTATGGAGTGGAGAGAACTCCTGTCTTTCAATATTCTCAGCCTGTTGGGAGGCTAGAATAGTTGATGTGGTTGTCTCCATTTGTACAACTGGCTCCTATTGGGAGAAACCAGAGGGTCTAGGCTGACTTGGGGTTGACATAGGGTGGAGTGAAGCAGGCTCCAATTGTGCTGATCCTTCTCCCAAAATAGGAGAGGCAGCAGGGGTTGCTTCTTTTTCAACTGAACCCTATTGAGAGGGAACAGAGGAGGTAGTTTGGGCTGTTGGTTTCTTTTTGGCTTGGGATTTGCGTTGGTATAAAATGTGAGATGAGGTGGGTGATTTTGGAGAGGAAATGAGAGGTTCAGACTGGACAGGTTTGGAGACTGGGTCAGAAACAGGTGGGTTGGCCTGTTCCATAGTCTCAGGTGCCACAGAGGCACCAGCCACAGAGGCTTCAGGTTCAATGAATGAACCAGGGTGAGGAGCCTGCTCCCCCTCAGCCACAGAGGCTAAGGATGCAGAGTCAGACTGAGCTGTTTTGGCCTTCTTGTGGACAGGCCCAGCTTCAGTGGTTTCCAGGGTCCTTTTAACAAGCTTGGCCCTGGCTTTGGATTTTCTTCTGGGAGCAGCTTCTGGATCCACCCTCACATCAGAGAGTCCTTCCACCAATCCTAACAACCTCCTCATTGGTGTTGACAGAGGGGGCTCATTTGGGAGAATAGGAGTATAGAAAACTCTATTCCCTATTACAGGGAATGCAGCAGTATGAAGTAAAGGCTGAGAGTTATACAAATGCTCACCACAAATATGCTTGAAGATGAGGCTCAGAAACCTGGGATATCTAACAGCAACTGGTCGTGTCTCTTGATGCACCAGGTTCCTCAATTCATGAAAATCCACTTAGCCATGTCTATTGTAGTTCCCTCCACAAGCTGCAGAACTACAGGAATTTCATCACGGCTCAGTTGGTCAAAGGAACCAACTTTGCTGCTGAAGCACATTACCACAGAGGCAAATAAGAAGTTGTAAGTCGGAGACAAATCCTTTCTGAACAGCGTTGCTCCAACTTTTGGTTCTGCTACACCACAGAAGTGCAGCAGATTCTTCATCTGTTCATCTTCAGGCTGTGGCTGATCATATTTTTCAACCACAGGAAGTCGAAGAACTTCCCTGAGCAGACGAGTGTTGATCGCAATCGTCTGAGTCCCATTGAGTATAGTGCCCTTGATGACTTTAGTATCTGGGTTGTAGGCACAGGTGTACCAGAACTCATACACCATCTCCTGGTACAGGACACCAGGAGTTGCAGTCATGGCGTAGTTCAACGGATGAACTTTCAAAAACTCCACCATTTGGTCATAACCTTTCCCCACGTAGTTTTTGGGGATTGTGAGGTTGGCAATGTAGTTAGTGGGTTTCAGTGTTAGCATTGTGGTGACTGATGAGTGTTTCTGTACATCATCACCAACAAATACTGGTAGAAAGGGGTTGTTTCTGTGAGCCATTTGGGAAGTAGTGAGAGTAGTAGAAGCACAAGACACTTAGTCGATTTTTAGGGTTTTTGGGAAGTTTATGGAAGTAGTGAGGAAGATGAAGATGAAACAGTAGGGGGTATTTATAGGATTTGAATGTGAGTGGGTATGAGAGAGAAACATTTGGGCGGTTGATTTGAAAAAGTCGTTAACGGAAAACGGAACGGTTGTCCATGTCAGACCGTTTGTCAGACCACTTGAGCCCTTTTTAATCACTAACACACGTAACCCACATTATCCGCAGTAATTAAGTTAAATAAAAACAAAAATTAAGTAACTTAATTGTGAAGAAAGGTAATTAAACTGATGGTCTAAGCTGATGGTCAAACCTGTGATGAGCAGAGTCATCACACGCTGTTCGCTCTTCAAGCTGTTCCTTCAACCTGTTCAGCTATGTAACAACATGTTCTGTTCAATAGCTGATCAGGTTACAAGACAATGCCTTGTATGACAGATTGAAAGAGTGAGCAGGGTGGAGATTTGATCATCAGATCAGGCTCGACATATAAGCTGTTGTTGTCAAACCTGTTATATGCCCAAGCTGTTCAAGTTGTGCAGAAAACAGCTAAGTATAGATCATGCATAGCCTGTTCTGTCTAAGCTGTTCTGAAAGAACTTGAGCAGTGTGGGACATATAAAGTCTTAGAACATTAAGGACACTTAGTCACTTTTGTTTAACATGCCCAGCTTGCTGACAAGGTAATTAAACCTATTTTCATCAAGAGGTTTGGTGAAAATGTCTGCAAGCTGTTCATCAGTGGAAATAAAACTTACCTCCACATTACCTTTCTGAATGTGATCTCTGATAAAATGATGTCTGACTTCTATATGCTTTGTTCTGGAGTGAAACATTGGATTGTTGGATATAGCTATGGCACTTGTATTATCACACAGAATAGGAGTTTTCCTATATACAAGTCCATAGTCTTCAAGCTGATGCTGCATCCACAGAATCTGCCCACAGCAGCTTCCAGCAACAATGTACTCAGCTTCAGCAGTAGAAGTAGACACTGAGTTCTGCTTCTTGCTACACCAACTTATCAACTTACCACCAAGGAGTTGACATCCACCTGTTGTGCTTCACCTGTCTAGCCTGCAACCTGCAAAATCAGAATCTGAATAACCTGTCAGTTCGAGGCTTGAGTCTTTGGGATACCAAAGACCCAAACCTGGTGTACCCTTAAGGTATCTGAAGATTCTTTTTACAGCATCTAGATATGATTCTTTTGGATCAGCTTGGAACCTAGCACATAAACAAGTAGCAAACATAATATCAGGTCTACTAGCAGTTAAATACAGCAAGCTCCCAATCATGCCTCTGTAAGCTGTTACTGAAACAGTCTTGCCACTAGCATCTGCATCCAACTTTACATTGGTTGCCATTGGGGTTTTAATAGGAGAACTTTGATCAAATTTAAACTTTTTCAGTAGATCTAAAGTATACTTTCTTTGATTAATAAAAATTTCATTTGAGGTTGTTTAACCTGTAATCCTAAAAAGAAAGTAAGTTCACCCATCATACTCATTTCATATTTGGATTTCATGAGTAATGAAAAATTCTTGCATAACTGCTCATTAGTGGAACCAAATATTATGTCATCCACATAAATTTGAACAAGCATAATATCAGACTTCACATTCTTTATGAACAATGTGGTATCTACTTTACCTCTGGAATATCCATTGCTCATAGGGAAATCAGTAAGAGTGTCATACCAGGCTCTAGGGGCTTGTTTTAGACCATAGAGGGCTTTGTCCAACTTATAAACAAAACATGGATGATGTTCATTCTCAAAACCTGGAGGCTGCTTGACATAAAATTCTTCTTGCAGCTTCCCATTCAAAAATGCACTCTTCACATCCATTTGGAATACCTTTATGCTGTTATCAGCAGCGTAGGCTAGAAACAAACGAATTGCCTCCAGCCTGGCCACAGGAGCAAATGTTTCATCATAGTCAATCCCTTCTTCCTGTCTATAGCCCTGAGCAACAAGTCTTGCCTTATTTCTAATGACATGACCTTGCTCATCCATCTTGTTCCTGAAAACCCATTTAGTGCCAATTATAGTTTTTCCTTTAGGAGCAGGGACCAGCTTCCATACCTTGTTTCTTTCAAACTGATTGAGTTCCTCTTGCATGGCAGTGATCCAATTGGCATCTTTAAGTGCTTCATCCACTTTCTTTGGCTCCATTAGGGACACAAAGCTAGAGAACATACAGAAGTTCCCTAAGCTGTCCCACCTTGTTTGTACCCCTTTGTTGATGTCACCAATTATTTGATCATTGGGGTGACACCTGATCCACTTAGGATCATTCTTCAATGAGGATTCTCCTGAGTTGTTAGCATCTTCAGCAGGTCCTGTTGAACAGCTCTCAAGATTTTCAGACACACTGTTGTCTTGAGCCTGTTTACTTGTTGAACATGACCGACCACTGTTGAACATATCAGCAGAGGATCCAGGAAAATCAGCATTGATTGGTTCAGAACATGTAGTTGTAATTAAGTCAGTACATGTAACAACCTAGCTTTTGACTTAACTTTAATTTCTGTTTTAATTCAATAATGTAATTTTATTACATTATTTGTATTGTAATTCTAATTAGGTAATGAAAATATTTAATTAAGATAAGTTATATTAGAAATGATAAAAATGAAGATAAGTTATTTAATTAAAAAGAATTAGATGTTGAGGGATCAAAAGTGACAATTTCATAAAGTTGAAAATAAAAAGACATAAAGTCTTTTAATTTCTCATTATCACACAATTAAGAAATCATACTCTCTCTTCCCTCTCTCACTAACCTACGGCTCTCCTAAATATTCATCAAAAATCCATAACTTTGCATTAAATTGATGAATTAAAGACAAGTGAAGGTTATAAAGATCATCAAACACCATCAATTGACAACATTCAAGGTAATCTTGAGTTTAATTTGAAGTTTTATGTATTTTGGTTCGGTTTTTCTAAAAACCGAAGCTTGGGAACTAAAATATGAATTTGTTGTATTGCATGTATGAATTTTTAATAGATAATTATGAATCTAAGTTAATAGAAGTCATAGAAACACAAATAGTGGGTTGGATCATTCAAATAAAGAAAAAATATGTATTTTTGTAAAATTAGTGTTCTTGAAAAAAATAACATAATTTGGATGATCCTGATAAATTTATGATGTTTTTGACAGGGAAAATGATATAAAAACAACACAATAATGATAATATAACATATTATTAAGTTGCATGTTAATGAAAATCAGTTTTGTGAATTTTCATGAAAACCCGTATTCATAAAGTTAAGAACACCAAGAACAAATCTGGAAATTTTCGAAGTATAGGATCCGAATTCGGATGAGACCGAATTCAGATGAAATCCTGATTCGGATCTAATGTTGAAATTCGGATGTTGCCTTTTCGGATCTATTTCGGATTAAGCACCTAAATTCGGATTACTCATTTTCGGATGAAAGGTGGTCCGAACTCGGATGACCCGAGTTCGGATGGTGTAATTCGGATATTGCCATTTCGGTTCAGCCCGGTCCGAATCCGGTTGACCCGAATTCGTAGGATCCGAATCCGGATATTTTATTTGATACTCTAAAGGGTTTATTATGAAAAAAACCATCATGTTTTCCAATTTTTAGCGATTTAGTCCCTCCATGTTATTTTTACCATAAAACCCTTCATGTTACTGATTTGTTGTTGGTTATAGGAAACATTTGACTTACAACCGGTTATACCGGTAATAAATCCTAATTTGTAGGTTGTCGGTGGTGGTTTGGTGGCGGCGCAACACCTGAGACCGTTCTTGGTCGGCGGCGGCGGCAGTTGTGTGGTGGGCGTAGCCGAGAGATCGAGCGAGTGACCGTAAGAGAGTGGGTGAGGCCGAGTGGTGGTGGTTGTCGTGAGGGCGGTGACGGTGATGAGGTTATGGGGGCAGCGGCGGCGTTAGGGTTAAGCCGCTGTCGTCGTGACTGAGAGCGAGAGAGATGGGGAGACAATGTATGGCGGCGCTAGGGTTCAGCTAGGGTTTCCTCCTGCCGGCGTTAGGGTTTCTGCGGTTGCGGTGATGGGGTTATGGCGGAGCTAGGGTTTCCTCCTGCCGGCGCTAGGGTTGAGTCGTTGTCGTCGGAAGTTGCCGCCCCCAAAACATGTGCGATGGTAAAGATGGTTGTGCTAAAGATGATCGGCACAGAAGGGCTGCAAGGTGAAGTCGCCGGCGAATATGATGTGCAGAAGATGATCGGAGAAGATGATCGGCAGGAGGAAACCGGTTACAATAGGTAACTTTCCTAAAACCAACAACGAATCAGTAACATGAGGGGTTTTATGGTAAAAAATAACATGGAGGGACTAAATCGCTAAAAATTGGAAAACATGATGGTTTTTTTCATAAATAATTGATATTATACAATTACAGTTGCATGATATATATATATATATATATATATATATATATATATATATATATATATATATATATATATATATATATATATATAGATCTTTTGAGAATTTAAGGGAACAAATAAAAAGATCGACGAGTTATCTGTTATCAGAATCAGATTAAATAAAGATTTAAAAGCTTAAAGCTAATGATACTATATGATAAATCCTGGACAGGTTCAGATAAATCTGAACAAAGAATTAAAGATTGAATGATATTGAAAGTGGGTCACTGATTAGAAAAGAAAAGCCAGAGATCAGATAGATCAAGATTAAAGATAAATCCTGGGATAACTCAGGTGGTGGATTATAAATCTGCTTGATAAAGACTACAGAAACTGTGAGTTATAGATATTCAGTTTTGCATGCTAGACTTCCGGTTGAGATATATTGTTGATGATAGATTATTTGACATTCATACTTGCTCAGCTGGATTGTGACCTGTGCACACCATGGTTCAGTGATGCCCTGTGGATCATGATAGCTATTTGACTTATTATTTCGCATGACATTGTATTTACAGTTCGATTCATATATTGCTATGAGTTTATTACTATCATGACCTCGATGACTTATGCTTTCATTATTACTCGCATCTTTGACATATTGATTCAGCTTAGCATGATTAGCTTTGACGGTCTATTGTTCTAGACCATGTTATTTCACCAGTTCTATTGAACTTGGTATAGACACTCCGATGTTCCCCCATGAAGACCGCTGGTAGCTAGCCCAGCATAAGTGGATAGCTTCCACTAAAAGCGTGAGCGTGGGCTGAACATCATCCAATTCTATGAATTCTATGTCTCAATCATGAGTGGCTGTAGCGGCAGTCCAGACATATCACGCTTTGACCCATGATCCGCTTGATTAATGCATGTATCTGAAAATCTATATTCTCACTAAGCTTTGCTTACAGTTGCTATTTGACCTTTTTACAGGAAAAGATAAAGGAAAGTCACCTGCCGGACTTAGTTCTTAGGTCTTACAAGATCAAGATTGAAGTTTTCTATAGACCACTACTCAACAAAACCTTTCGGTACTGATTGGCAGATGATAATTGTGGTGGTCTGGGTAGATTTGATTTGAATGTATGATGGCATGAATTAGATTAGTCTTGTGCCCTTTATAAGTTTAATTTGAAAACTGTAACTTGTACTAAAATTGTATTAAACTTATCCTAATGTTTGTACTTGTAATATGAAATTCCGCAACTTAAATTACTCTATCTTAGTTATGAATGATATCGTGTTGCATAATGTGGGACCTAGACTCTGAGGACTGTCCCGTAAGGGAAGGTCTTCACAGGATGGTATCAGAGCCCATAGTTTGAGTGAATCAAGTATTACGTGAGTAATACTTGGTCTCAAACTGAAGCAATACATATGTATCAATCATCTAGGTGGTTTGAACTGAGATAGGATGTACAGACTGTTAGGATGGGAAAAAGGGTACATAGATCTAAGTCTATAAACTGATAGTTAAATGATTTTAATTTTCAATAAAGATGTCAGGATCAGGTGATATTCCCAACAACATGACCCCACAACAAATGTTTGAAATGATGCAACAACTATTAGCTCAACATACTGAACAACAAAATAAGAATATGCAAGTACAGCTTCAGGCTAGAGATGAGGCCGAAGCAAAAAGACGTGCTGACAAAAATAATAAGAGAAAAGATAAACAAATCCAGAATAACGAATCTGATTCTGATAACTCTACCCCGAATGTCCAAATTGAGCAGCCGAAAGGCTATAAGTTCAAGGATTTTAAAGCCAGCGGTGCCCTTAACTTCGAGGGTACAGTCAACCCAATCCAGGCAATGGATTGGATCAGCCACACTGAAGAAATCTTCAGAATCTCCGATTGCTTGGAGTCAAAGAAAGTGAGTTATGCATCTGCTCTATTCATCGGTGCTGCCCGTGCCTGGTGGAAGACCCAGAGAAGTATTTATGGCGAGGAGGTCATTCAGACTCTAGAATGGGACCAGTTTCTCGAAATGTTCAATGCGAAGTATTGTCCTGCTGACGAACAAGACAAGATGGAGGTTCAACTGTTGCAGTTAACCCAAGGAACCAAGACTGTAGACGAATATGAGCACGAATTCTCACGGCTCTGTGGATATTCTTCGTATCAGGTAGCTACTGAAGAAAGAAAGATGAACCGATTTCGTGGAGGACTTAACCCGAGATATCGACACCCAATGAGCGCGATAAAGTATAATTCTTATCTCGAAATGGTTGAAGCGGCAAGGCAGATTGAGAGGGGATATTTAGAGTACGGCGATCAACTCTACGCTCCATCAACGAACCCGACATGTCCATCTCCCCCAAAGAAGCAAAGATTCGGCAGATTCTTTAAGCCAAACAAGTCCCAGTCCCAGCAATCTCAGCAGTACAGCTCGCCTCAAAAAGTGCAAGCTTACTCTCTCACAAATGAACCCCGATTTTGCAAGACATGTAGAAAATCGCATATGGGATTGTGTAATCCGGACGATGTCACGTGTTATGTGTGTAGCAGGATCGGCCATAGTAGAGAAGAGTGCCCCCAGCGAGGTCTTGGTTGTGCTAAATGCGGAAAGCGTGGACACTTCATGTATCAGTGCCACAGTGGACAACGAGGTCAATCACAGTCATCAGCTGGAGGTTCTACAATGAAAAGCTCAGCTGCAACTCTAACTGTTAGGACCCGCGCCTTCCAAATAACGGCGGAGGAAGCGAAAGAAACCCCGGATGTGGTTACCGGTACGTTTTTACTAAATTCAATACCTGCGCGTGTGTTATTCGACTCCGGTGCAAGTCGTTCATACATCTCAACTACTTTTGCGCAAAGATTATCTAAGTTTCCTTGAAAGCTTCCTGTTATACTCGATATTGAGTCGGCCAGTAACAATTATGTTATGGCTGATTCTGTATACCGTAACTGCACTCTACTCGTTGAGAACATCGTGTTTAATCTCGATCTTATCCCGATCCCGTTAAAAGAGTTCGACGTCATCATCGACATGGACTGGTTAACAAACAACAAGGCTACGATCGTCTGCAACCACCGAATCATCCGAATCAAGACTTCAGATGGCCGAGTGTTAGAAATCAAAGACGACAAACGTAAAGTGCTCATTGTTTCATATTTGTTGAGAAAGCGCGTAAGTATCTTTCTAAGGGTCACGAATCCTAGTTGTGTTATGTCTCGTCTGAATCCGTCTCTGAAGCCAACAAGAAATCTGTATCTGATATTCCTATCGTCTGTGAGTTTCCAGACGTATTCCCTGATGATATATGAGTGCCACCGGAATGACAAGTTGAATTTGGCATTGACTTAGTTCTTGGTGCGGCTCCCATCGCTAAAGCTCCCTACAGACTTGCGCCTGCAGAAATGCAGGAAATGTCAAAGCAATTGCAAGATCTGTTAGAGAAGGGATTTATTCGACCTAGTTCATCTCCGTGGGGTGCACCTGTCTTGTTCGTTAAAAAGAAAGACGGAACTCTCCGAATGTGCATCGACTATCGTGAGTTGAACAAAGTCACAATCAAAAATAAGTATCCTCTACCCAGAATTGATGATCTATATGATCAGCTACTAGGAGCCAGTCACTTCTCCAAAATCGATCTTCGTTCTGGGTATCATCAGCTAAAAGTTAAAGATGAGGATATTCCAAAGACAGCCTTCCGAGCAAGATATGGTCATTACGAATTTCTCGTAATGCCTTTCGGTTTAACGAATGCACCAGCGGCGTTCATGGATCTCATGAATCGCGTGTGCAGACCAATGCTGGATAAGTCAGTCATCGTGTTCATAGACGATATCCTGATTTACTCCAAAACGGAGGCTGATCATATTGTTCATTTGCGTCAACTGCTAGAGTTATTGAGAAAAGAACGACTCTATGCAAAATTCTCTAAATGCGAGTTTTGGCTCAAACAGGTAAAAACCTTATATTGTCTTGAACTATTTCTTAAAGTGTTAATTGATTCAAACAAAACTTGAAATTCTACTCTGAATTCTTTATAGATCCAATTCCTTGGCCATGTTGTGTCTGGGGAAGGCATCTCAGTCGATCCTTCCAAAGTCGAGGTCGTTCAAAAATGGCAAACGCCTCGCAATGCCTCTGAAATCAGAAGTTTCCTTGGATTGGCTGGTTACTACCAACAATTCATTAAGGACTTCTCGAAGAATGCTGTGCCACTTACGATGCTAACGCGAAAGAATACACCTTTCGTATGGGCTGATAAACAGCAAGAGGCATTTGAAACTCTGAAGCAGAAACTCATTCAAGCGCCAATCCTAGCCTTATCAGAGGGCAATGATGACTTCGTTGTTTATAGCGATGCATCTGGTACTGGCTTAGGTTGTGTCCTCATGCAAAGGGGAAAAGTCATTGCCTACGCTTCAAGGCAATTGAAGGATTACGAGAAAAGTGCACCAACTCATGATCTTGAGTTGGCTGCTGTTACCTTTGCATTAAAAATCTGGCGGCATTATCTCTATGGGACTCGGTGTCATCTTTACACCGATCATAAAAGTCTCAAACATCTATTTACTCAAAAGGATCTGAACATGAAACAACGTCGGTCCTTGGAGCTTATCAAGGACTATGATTGCGAGATCCTATACCATCCCGGCAAAGCCAATGTGGTTGCGGATGCATTGAGTAGAAAAGTCTATCCGGAAAAGTGTTGCTACGCCCTAACTCCGACTGTATTCTCTTCTGATCTCATCGAAGACATTAAATCTACTCAAGCTGAAGCATTGAAAGAAGAGAATCTCTGTTCTGAAAATCTCAAAGGGCAACTTCAATTTCTATCTATGAATCATTTGGGACTTCAATGTCTCAAGGGAAACCGAATCTGGATTCCTAAATATGGTTCTATTCGCAACACTCTTCTATCTGAAGCCCATCAGTCCAAGTTATCCATTCATCCTGGCAGCTCAAAGATGTATTTCGATCTGAAATCTGATTATTGGTGGCTAGGAATGAAGAAAGACATCGGTCAGTTCGTTGAAAGCTGCATAGTATGTCAAATGGTTAAGGCAGAACACCAGAAGCCCTTTGGGGATATGCAACCATTGCCAGTTCCTGAGTGGAAGTGGGAGCATATAACCATGGACTTTGTCACGAAATTGCCAAAGACCAAGAGACAGCACGACTCCATTTGGGTAGTCGTGGATCGATTAACGAAGTCAGCACATTTCATACCGATGAAAGAGACATACTCTCTTGATAGATTGGCACAAATGTACATCACTGAAGTTATCTCTCGTCATGGTGTGCCAAAATCTATCGTCTCTGATCGTGATAGTCATTTCACTTCGAGATTTTGGAAAGCGCTGCAAGACGGGATGGGTACTCGAATCTCAATGAGTACAGCTTATCACCCTAATGCAGATGGCCAAAGTGAACGCACTATTCTAACTTTGGAAGATATGCTCCGTGCCTGCATTCTTGATCTGGGTGGTAACTGGGATGACCACTTACCTTTGGTCGAATTCTCATACAACAACAGTTATCATTCCACGATTAAGATGGCTCCTTTTGAAGCTTTATACGGACGAAAGTGCACAACTCCCACCTGTTGGCGCGAAACAGGTGAATCACCTTTAGTAGGTCCGGCCCTTCTACAGTTGACTCATGAGAAGATTCAACTTGTCAGAAGGAACATTATTGAAGCTCAAAGCAGGCAGAAGTCATATTATGACAATCGGCACAGATCAATAAGTTTTGCGGTTAATGATTGGGTGATGTTGAAGGTATCCCCAATGAAAAATGTGGTCCGGTTTATAAAGAGGAACAAGCTAGCTCCGAGATTCATCGGTCCGTTCAAGATCGTTGAAAAGATAGGGAATCAATCCTATCGTCTTGAATTGCCAACAGACCTAGCGGGGATACATCCTGTATTCCATGTTAGTCATCTACGAAAGAGCCTAGCTGATGAAAGAGAAGTACAGATACCACATGTTGATCTGAAGACTGATGAAAAGCTTCGAGTGGTAGAAGAGCCGGAATGTATTCTGGACTCTAAGACCAAAAAGCTTCGAAATAAAGAGATACAGATGGTGCTCGTTCAGTGGAAACACCACAAGGGTTCGCATTAGTCTTGGGAATCAAAAGATGTCATGAAAGCTACCTATCCAAGTCTGTTCGAACATAGCTAACTTCGAGGACGAAGTTTATGCGTGGTGGAGCCCATTCTGTAACAACCTAGCTTTTGACTTAACTTTAATTTCTGTTTTAATTCAATAATGTAATTTTATTACATTATTTGTATTGTAATTCTAATTAGGTAATGAAAATATTTAATTAAGATAAGTTATATTAGAAATGATAAAAATGAAGATAAGTTATTTAATTAAAAATAATTAGATGTTGAGGGATCAAAAGTGACAATTTCATAAAGTTGAAAATAAAAAGACATAAAGTCTTTTAATTTCTCAATATCACACAATTAAGAAATCATACTCTCTCTCTTCCCTCTCTCACTAACCTACGGCTCTCCTAAATTTTCATCAAAAATCCATAACTTTGCATTAAATTGATGAATTAAAGACAAGTGAAGGTTATAAAGATCATCAAACACCATCAATTGACAACATTCAAGGTAATCTTTAGTTTAATTTTGAAGTTTTATGTATTTTGGTTCGGTTTTTCTAAAAACCGAAGCTTGGGAACTAAAATATGAATTTGTTGTATTGCATGTATGAATTTTTAATAGATAATTATGAATCTAAGTTAATAGAAGTCATAGGAACACAAATAGTGGGTTGGATCATTCAAATAAAGAAGAAATATGTGTTTTTGTAAAATTAGTGTTCTTGACAAGTCCATGTGGATTAGGAAGAGAGGAGTATCAATAGAAAAATTATGCTTGGATTTAAAAGATGATTTTCTCTGCTTGCCTTTCTCACAAGCTGTGCAGAGATTATCCTTAACAAAAGTCATGGAAGGCAAACCTGTTACCAACTCTTTCTTACAGAGTTTGTTGATGTTCTTGAAGTTCAGGTGTGACAGCCTTTTGTGCCATAACCAGTTTAGGTCTGCATTTGTTCTTGTGAGAAAATAGGTTTCAGTTGTGGGATCAGCAGATTTCATATCCACAACATATACACCTTTCTTCCGTTGAGCACACAACACAACTTTGCCTTGGGGATCCAATATGTAACCCAGGTGCTCATCAAAGTTAACCTTGTAGCCAGCATCACACAGTTGACTTATGCTTAAAAGGTTATGTTTCAGCCCAACCACATAGGCTACTCTTTTGAACACTGCAGCACCAGCTTTAAGAGCTCCATATCCCTCAGTGGATCCCTGTACATTGTCACCAAAAGTGACTTTTGGCCCTTTTTCAGGCCTTAGATCATTCAGCAGGTCCTTGCAACCTGTCATGTGCCCTGAGCAGCCACTGTGCAAGTACCAAACCTGGGATGGTTGTTTGTCCTGCAGAATGTCATAGGAAAATATTAGTTACATTTAGGGGAACTCATCATAGTGATGAGTTCTCCTACTTCATCAACATGTGTTGATGGGATAGTAATATCCACATTAATATTTCCTATTTGAATGGTATCAGTTTGGATACCACTCTCATTGACTAAGTTACTTCCAACACTGCTTGTTTTAGCAATGATGGAACTAGCAGAGTCAATAGGCCTCATGTCCTTAGTTTCAGGACAGTCTTTGGCCATGTGCGTCTTCTTCCCACATTTATAGCATTTTCTCTTTTTGGCCTTTTTGGAAGAGGAGCTTTTAGAAACACATTCTGAATTATTTCTGTTGATTTTATCAGCAGGTTTAGCAAACTTATTACTGTTTTTCGATAAATCAACAGCTTGGGTGGATGGCACAATAGCAACAACTTTGCCTGTTTCTTCTTTCCTCTTTTTGGGAGGACAGATGTCAAAAACAGGAAGCTTGATTGGTTTTTGACCTTCCACAGGTTTGGGAAACTTATTCCCAGATTTCTCAGGCTGAGCAATGGCTTTGCCTTTGCCCTTACTGAGATGTGATTGACGCTGCCTATCAGCATAATCACTGTTTCTGGTTTTGAAAGACTTATTTTCATTTATAACCAGTTTTTCACTATGATTTGAAAACTTATTTGAAATCACAGCAGATTTGCTTTCAACATGAGACTTACCCTTGTTGAAAGTAGGCTGCTTACCTTTTGAAAACTTATTTTCAAAATGTTTAGCATCAAAAGGATTAACATGTCTCTTGCCATCAGCTTTGGACCCAGAGCCTGTTTTGTCAACAGGTTTAGTGTCCACCGCTGCAGTTTGAGTATGTTTTCTTTTCTTTCGCTTGTGTGAATCAGCATAGCACTTAGCAGGCTGAGTTGATGGAGAACATATTCTATCATCAGCTTTTGGGCCTTTTTCACACAAGTTGTAAGTGTTTTGAGGCCTGACAAACCTGTTTGTTGAGACCAGCTTTCCATTAACTTTCTGGATGAAAGTACTGGGAAGCTCACCAAGAGTGGATAAGTCATCTTTCAGATTATTGATCTCAATATATAGAAGTTGCTGTGTCAAGATCCCCTCCAAGATAGGCTTGGATTTGTGCAGGGATCTGCTGACTTATGCAATGGCTGACTTTTTGTGCTGATTGGCACCAAGAGTCAACTATCTTTTGAAGCTTTGCATGTTTTACATCTGTTTCTCTCTTTTCTTCCAGTAAAATAGAGTTGATGTGTTTTAGTTCATCAAGCTCAGTTTCCAACTTATGGAAACTGTCTAGTTTACTCGATTTAATTTCAAGATCAGTTTTAAGCTTAGAGATTTCAGATATTAAAACACTATGCTTCTCAACAGCAGCTTTTAAATCAACCAGCATATATTCAAACATTTTTACTTTTTCATCTGAACTGTAAGCCATAAAATTTTGTACCTTGTACATCATTGTAGGGTTCCAATTCTCCAAGCTGCTGAAGGCTTCAGCTTCAGCCAAGTCCTGTTTGAAGTTGCTAGTTGATGGGACATCAGTATGGCCATTAGACAATTGTTGTCTTCTTCATCTGAGGATGAATCAGACTCCTCCCAGTCACATGTCTCTGCCATCAGTCCCTTTTGCTTGTTGGAAGCCACTGAGTTTTCCAACTTTTTTAGCTTTGCCATGGCCATAAGGTACTTAACCCTGTAACCATCGTCCATGTTAGTCTTGTATGGTTTGGAAGACTGTCCAACAGCTTTTGACACACAGTCAACAGCTATGTGGCTAGTTTTGCCACATTTGAAGCACTCAGCTTTAGATTTGTCAAATGCCTTCTTCTTGACAGCATTTGAGTTTTCCTGCAGCATATTTCTTCCAAACCTCTTCTTGTTGAACCTTTTGACAAGCATGGCTATCATTTGCTCATCATCAAGCTCAGCAAGATCTGCACTGTCTTCCTTATCAGACATTTCCTCTCTTTCATCATCTGCCTGTTGATCAGATTGTGTGAACACATCACACTCCTGTCCAACAGGTTGTCTCACGCTGGTCACTAAGGCAGCACCTGTAACAACCCAACTTTTAGCCCAAGTTAAATATCTGATTATCGATCCAATAATGTAATTTTATTACATTACTTTGAATTATAATTTAATTAAGTCATGAAATATTTAATTGAATTATAATATTATGAAATATGATTAATAATTATTAAGATAATTAAATAATAGATATATAAGATACAAAAGTGATAGTGAGTTAAGTAGCAAACGTAACTAGTTAGAGTATATAAACGGAATTTAAGTTTAGAAAATCAGATCTCTCTCTCTAGACTCTCTCTCTAGACATTTTCTCTCTCTACATCTCTCTAAGATTTCTACCAAACCGACCGTCGGATTTCCAAGATTTATACGTCATCGGGAAGATTACGAGGAATACTACGAGATTATGATGTTGCATGAATGATTACGCACGAATTTGAGGTAAGATTAACATATTAAGCTCTTATGTTTTCGGTTTTTAGATATAAATTCGGAATTAGTAAATTTTCATGAAATTAGAACTAGTTTTAGCTAGAAATTTTAAGAATAAGTATAAATAAGAAAGATTAGGAGTAATACTTAACATATTTTGTGATTTTTAAGTCTTAAAACGGGTGATTTAAAGTTATAAAGATGAACAAATTCGAGATAGTAAGAACAAACTCGAGAAAAACAAGAACAAACTCGATTTTGATGATTAAACTCGAAATGAATATCGAATCTATCATTGGCATTCGATTCTAACCCCTAAACTCGAAGTATGAGTTTGAATCTAGCATAAGAATTTGAATCTATTCATAGATTCAAACAAGGACTTCGAATCTAATAAGGTTTCGAGTATAGACCTTTGAATTTGATGAGGTGTTCGAATCTGATGTTAGATTCGAAGGGTATTTCGAAATTAACACATAGCCTTCGATTCTAACTTATATTGTGACAAGGATTCGAGTTTAACTTCCTACAGGCTTCGAATCTATTTCTTAGATTCGAATGTGTTCGAATCTAATACATAAAGGCTTCGAATTTGAATTTAAAGCTTGAGTTCAGATTTGAATTTAATTGGTAAACTTGAAACCCAGTCCTTAAACTTGAATATATTAAATGAATTCGTATACAAAACATAAAATATCAATGAATGCTTTTAGGATTAACTATATATATATATATATATATATATATATATATATATATATATATATATATATATATATATATATATATATATATATTGTGACACCCTTGCCACATTAACCACCAATTACCATTCACCCAGGATTAATCACCAACAAACACATAACATAATGATCTGATAGCTTAATAATAGTGCGGAAGCAAAATACATAAATTTAAAGTATTACAACTGAATCTAACACCCTACGGTGCTACAAAGGTTACACATCTAAGTCTATAAACTTGAACTGAATTACATCATCCCCAAATTTATGTTACAACATTGATTCCATAAAACAAATACCAAGATAAAACAGCGGAAATCTTCAAATCACTTCAACTGATAACTTAGCTAGACGGTCCAGCAGCGGATTTCCCTTTTCCTGTAAAAAGTCAACAACTGAGGGGTAAGCGAATGCTTAGTGAATACCAAATGATTTTACACATTCTGCAAATCCTTATGATGCCCCTAAGGAGTAACCGCGGTACCGCATACCGTATACTCCACACGTACTCCAAGTACGCAAACCCGAGCCGCAGCTCCTTCGAGATGACGCTCGGCATAAGATAAACCAACCATCTGAGGCAGACATAACATCGGGGATGACCTACTGTCTATCCTGACCACAGAGGTGTCAAACTCTTGGTCATATAGCACAGTAACATCAGAGTACAGATGCGACCCTCAGGTCCATCGACAGGATGCACAACAAATGAACGGACATGCAACAAGTATGAATGTGCATCAACATATACGCAAGTTAGTAGAGTGCCAAACGAATATGAAACAACATGCCTCAGCAGGCAATAGCAAACATAAAGCAGATGCAGACATGTTTAAAATCAAAGGTACTCACAGTGGGTGCGTTTTTAAGCTTCAAGTTATCTTATTTCTCTTCGGAATTTCAACCGGACTCAAAAGTACCCCACTGTGGGTTAAACAACACCACAAGGGACCTGTTACATTTCCATAATAAAATTATATCATACACATGTTCCTCAACAAATGTACATCAAGTTGTACAATTTAAAAGTGTTACAACATTTGGACCCGTCATCCGAAACTCACATTTAAATCTCAACACTCGAGGTGTTATTATTCTCAATTAACCCTCCTTTATATGCCTTATTATAGTACAAAAGATATCCCACAAGTGTGTTTATTTGACCATAATTTCAGATCCTTTTAACTCATCCGAATTACCCAATGAAATAAAAGAACTCGCCGAGTAGGACAGGAACTCGCCGAGTTCCTATCCGAATTTCGGACCCTTTACTGAATTTCGGACACATCCGAATTGGGTTGACCCATCCGAATTCGGGTCCATCCGAGTTCGGTTCTTAATTGAGTTCGGTTCCATTCTAAGTTCGGGTCATATCCGAATTCGGGTCCCAACCGAATTCGGATCCAACACTTATGAATTTTTGAAGATTTGTTCATACGTTCTTGAGAACTCGCCGAGTTCCCATAGAACTCCCCGAGTTCATATGCAGAAATGCAGGTCGCAATTTACGGATTTTACTCCAAAATTCCCATATTCGATTTCTAGCCACATGCAACTTAATCAAAGGTTAATTTAACATTATTGAAGTGTTTTTATATCTTTTTCCCCATTTATAACACACTAATTTGTCCAGATTCAACCAAATATGATGAAAAACCTCAAGAACACAAAAACCTCATAAAAAGTCAGATTTCTAACCTTTTTGGACGAATTAAACGTTGATTCTCGTTTCAAATGCTCCAGTAGTCTTCAAGGGATGATTTCCAACTAATATTACAAACATGCAACCACATTTTTCTCAGATTTTAAATCCGATTTTTATGCATTTTATCCTCAAAATGAAAACCCCAAGTTGATAGATCATATTCTTACCTTAATTCCTTTTGATTCTTGAAGATTTCCAGATTTGATTCACGAATTAGTCTCCAATTACTTGATTTTCAACATAGATTCTAGAGAGAGAGATTGAGAGTTTTAGTGAGAGAAGTGTTTAGTTGAAATGAAAGACTTTGAGGTCTTTTATTTCCACTTTTGGCTATTAACACAACTAGCCCCTCAACTTATCTGGTTCCATTAAATACTGATTTCCATCATAATTTTCATCATCACTCACTTTTAACAATCATACTAAATAACTAAAATTGAAATTCTCAAATTTCTTAATTTCTTAAAATAACAACCAACTTTTAAATATCCAGATATATAATCATTTTTCATAATCCAACTTAATTATATTCATTACGAAATTTAAACTAAATATCCTCAAATTACGATAATAAAATTTTAGGATGTTACATATATATATATATATATATATATATATATATATATATATATATATATATATATATATATATATATATATATATATATATATATATATATATATATATATATATCCAAAGATCCATGAAGAATTTAAAGAAAGATTTTGATAAGATTGATGAGCATATAATCAAGATACGAAATGTTGAGATTAAAAGACCAAACTAACGAATCTCGAGCTTATTAAACGAATGAATATTTGATAAATTATTCAAATGAATCAAAGAGCTAATAAATATCTCTAATGATATTAATAACAGATTGAGCAACGAGCAAGATGATGAGCAACTGAAAAGTCTGACATAAGTCAGATCGTGGTTCAAATCCACTACAGATTGAGAGCAACAGAGCCAGAAACTAACAGAGCACAAATAGCCAGTAACTGTGAGTTGTAGATTTCACATTAAATGCATATTATGTGAATTGAGACTTTTGTTGCATGATTCTGATTTATTGATATTCTGATCTTGAGCTTATTGAAATATTGTCATAGTATATTTACTATGATTTGTTGAGCTGAGTATTTCTTCTTCTAGATTCGATTCTTTGACGAGTCATTTGATTGTTAAGCTTAACACCATCACTATTGCTCAGTGTTGGGTTAATGGTAGGCTTATGATGTGCTGATTTATGTGATGAAAGCACAGAGGGTAGCTAGAGCTGAGCATTCCGATGATATCCATATAGAGCTTTTACTGGTAGCTAGCCCAGTACGTGGCTGATCCCCACTAATGATGCGTGTGTATGGATTATCATCATCCGAGCATTCCTTATGAATTTGTCTAAAAGTCTCAAGAGCAACAACAATTTTATAACTGGGAGCTGAGCAAAGTCGCGCATCAAAAGAGCATTAATTGGCCAATGACCCTTCGAGATTGAGCTGTGCATGAGCCTAGTGCAGTGCATATAGAGCTGAGCCGTGCATGAGCCGAGTGCAGTGCATGTGCTTCCGCGTTCATAATTGCATGTTAAATGTGAAATTCTACATTCTCACTAAGCAAATAAGCTTACCCGTTGTTGCATTATTTTTCAGGTAAAGGCAAAGGATTGGCTGGACCTAGTTCTTAGGTCGGGACTTGAAAGAGCTTGAAGTACATTAGAACCTGTTCCAACACCTTGGTACTTAGCTGATGATTGAGCTTTGGGGTTCGGGTTTAGTTTATATTATGCGATTTGATGTAATAGTCTAGATATTTGTACCTTGCTACTTAAAATTCTGTCTCTGTTTGTAATTAATTTTATTTCCGCAAATTGTAAATTTTATCTTAGTTTCATGATTGATAATGCGTTGCTACTAGGCCTTGACTTGAGACCTTTGAGAAATCAGAGGTTCTTGCAGGATGGTATCAGAGCAATAGTTTGAGTGAATCATTGTATTACATGTAATACATGATCTCAAACTTGTGCAATACTATAGTATCAATCATGACAGGATGGCTTGAACTAAGATAGGTTTCAGAGACTAGTAGGACGGGGCATGAAAGGGTACAATGTGCTAGGCTAATGATCTAAATGTTTAGTGATTTGAATTTCAGAGCTATGTCAGGAGAAGGTGGACCATCAGGTGGCATGACCCCAGAGCAAGTCCTGAAAATGATGCAACAACTAATAACCCAGAGTAATGAGCAACAAAACAAGTTTATGCTAGAGCAAATTGAATCAATAAAGAAAATTGAGAAGAGAAATAAACATAAAAAGAAGCAAACTGAACAGTCAAGCGAATCCGATTCTGATGATGAGCACGTCAATAAACGAGCTGTGCAGCCAAAAGGCTGTAGATTCAAAGATTTCAAAGCGAGTGGTGCCTTAACGTTTGAAGGCACAGTAGACCCAATAAAAGCGTTAGATTGGGTAAGTCATACTGAAGAGATCTTCAGTATCTCAGAATGTCTGGACAGCAATAGAGTTAAGTTTGCTACAGCGCTGTTCGTTGGAGCTGCTAGAGCCTGGTGGAAAACACAAAGAAGCATCTACGGTGAGGAAGCAATTATGGCACTGGACTGGGAGTAGTTCTTGGAGATGTTCAACGCCAAATACTGTCCAACAGACAAACAAGATGAACTTGAGATGCAGTTGATGCAATTGAAACAAGGAACTAAGACCGTTGATGAATATGAACATGAGTTCTCGAGACTTTGCGGCTACTCGTCATATCAAGTAGCAACAGAAGAGCGTAAGATAAACCGATTCAGACTAGGTCTAAATCCAATATATAGAACACAAATGAGCAGCATAAAGTTCACGACGTATCTCAGTATAGTGGAAGCAGCAAGAATGGTGGAGCGGGAATTCACAGATTCTAGTTGTGAACCCGTTATGATGGCTATAAGTCCTACATGTCCATCTCCACCTAAGAAACAAAAATCCAGTAGATTCTTCAGTTCATCAAAGTCCAGTCAGCAGCAGTCACAAGCATCCTCTACACCTCAGAAGACTAGAGTTTATTCCATACAGTCAGGAGCACGACTGTGTAAACGTTGTAACAAATTTCATAGCGGACGCTGCAACCCTAGAGATGTGACCTGTTACACTTGTAACCGGATTGGACATGGAAGCGATGAGTGCCCAGAAAGAAACGACGTATGCTACAAATGTGGTGAGCGTGGACATTATGCCAAACATTGCCCAAATGCACGTGTGCTTACTAATCAGGAACAACCAGTTGGCAGAGCAATCCAACAAAGTACTACAATGATACCTACAGCAAAGGCGCGAGCTTTCCATATAACTGCTGAGGATGCAGAGGAGACACCAGAGACGCCAAAAGACCACAATGGTAACTAATACTAAGTTTTTCTTATATGCTAAAATGATTTAATTCCGTTACCATATGAATTCCAATTCCAACATAATTAGTGAGTTAACTGTACAACCCTGTCATCGATAGTGAATAATGCGGATGACATATGGGTCGAATCAGTTGAAATTACGATATAAATACATTTCCAATAAGAAATAATACCTATAGACAATATAGGTATTGTAATCTGAATAGTGTATGATTCAAAACCGAGAGAAATTGAAATATAATCCAAAACACAAGCTACTTCGTAAATCCTTGTAATCTGAAAGATTACAGCGTGTCTTATAATGAGACAGAGGTAGAAGTAGTTGATCCAATAAATATTAATGAGAAAAGTAATTGAATCAAATTGACAAACGCCCGAGGACAACTTGAGTGAGAATCAAAGAAGTCAGAGGCACAAAGCGAGAGTGATAAAGAAATAGATTGAGATATTCGTGAAATTAAGCGATTGGTCATAAATGACCAATGAAATGCTCATATATGTCAAAATAAATGAAGTGATGGATTCTCATTATGTCGACGCGAGACTAGTGAGATATCTAAAATGGAATTCTTATTCCATCTAAATGCAAATAAAATGAAAAGCTTCCGTCAAAATAGTAAAGTAATTCAAAATCAGAAATTCACCAATGAAGATTCAAACCTAAGTCTATACATATAATTAAACAGAATTAAAGATTATTGTTTTGTCAAAGCCTCTTGACCGAATTACACAGTAAATTAATAGAGGAAGGCGATGGCAATAAAGTAGAAGATGATGTACATGGTCGTGGAGACGGTTTCGGAACTCTGGTAACTCGAGATCTGACTTCAATAACAGATGCTGCCGTTATATCTAACGAATCACACCGAGAAAGCCTAAGTTAATTGTTGAGTTCTATCAAATCATTTCCTTGGAATTCGATTTTGTATAACGTTTGTTTTCATCTCGTTAGTATTCCCTATTCGCTGAAAGATTTGAAGCGTATGATCTCTTCAAGTTCTTGATCATATTCGAATTGCCTGAAATATCTCTTAACTGCTAAAACCATTGCGAAGAAGATGTGGACGATCGTAACTCCAAACTTTGAATTCTCTGTTCGAACTCTTGTTTGGTTCGGCGAGTTTTAAAATGCAGCATTTCAATATTTCGCCTCAATCTCATTCTCGGCTTCCAAACACACGATCTTCTTGGAGGATTTTGCTTCTCGAGAGATTGCTTACATAAAAGATTTAGCGGATATGGCAGCGCAATTTGAGACCAAGATTGGTGAGATGGAGTCGTTACATGAAGACTTGGCTCCGGATATTGCGCCGGAAGATTGATTCCATTTATTGTCAGAGCAAAGAAAATCATAAGTCTGCATAGCAAGTCAGCACAAGTCAGAAAAATCAGCTAAGCGATTGATGAGTGAAACATCATCAATGAAAGAAGCATAAAGTACAGATATCAGACTCCCGAAAAGCTCTGTATCTATTTCAAGAGCAAATCAGAAGAGACATGAGTTAACTAAAATATAGAGATAATAGCTGAATTGAATAAAATCTCAGAAGCCATAAAAATCTCTTATGAAATTGCATAAAGTTAGCCCATGAAGGTTTTGCAATAGTATAGAGGAGAGATTTAAAAGCCATAACTGACTCAAGATCAAATGAAAGAGATATATGAGCTAACTCATGTATTGAGTTGCTATTTGGATTGATTATGGCGAAAAGCATAAAGCTCATATAATACGAGTATGAATAATAATTCAGAATTCCTAAAATGATCAAGCAAGTGAAATAATGAATCAAATATGAAACTCTGAAGAGAAATTTGAGTTTCCTGTGCTTGAGAATCTCAAAGAAATAAAAGATATGAAATACAGTTGGTGCTCGTTCAGTGGAAACACCACAAGGGTTCGTATCAGTTTTGGGAATCAGATATCATAAAAGCTATCTGTCCAAATCTGTTCGAACATATCTAACTTCGGGGACGAAGTTTGTGCGTGGTGGAGCCCATTCTGTAACAACCCAACTTTTAGCCCAAGTTAAATATCTGATTATCGATCCAATAATGTAATTTTATTACATTACTTTGAATTATAATTTAATTAAGTCATGAAATATTTAATTGAATTATAATATTATGAAATATGATTAATAATTATTAAGATAATTAAATAATAGATATATAAGATACGAAAGTGATAGTGAGTTAAGTAGCAAACGTAACTAGTTAGAGTATATAAACGGAATTTAAGTTTAGAAAATCAGATCTCTCTCTCTCTCTAGACTCTCTCTCTAGACATTTTCTCTCTCTACATCTCTCTAAGATTTCTACCAAACCGACCGTCGGATTTCCAAGATTTATACGTCATCGGGAAGATTACGAGGAATACTACGAGATTATGATGTTGCATGAATGATTACGCACGAATTTGAGGTAAGATTTACATATTAAGCTCTTATGTTTTCGGTTTTTAGATATAAATTCGGAATTAGTAAATTTTCATGAAATTAGAACTAGTTTTATCTAGAAATTGTTAGAATAAGTATAAATAAGAAAGATTAGGAGTAATACTTAACATATTTTGTGATTTTTAAGTCTTAAAACGGGTGATTTAAAGTTATAAAGATGAACAAATTCGAGATACTAAGAACAAACTCGAGAAAAACAAGAACAAACTCGATTTTGATGATTAAACTCGAAATGAACATCGAATCTATCATTGGCATTCGATTCTAACCCCTAAACTCGAAGTATGAGTTCGAATCTAACATAAGAATTCGAATCTATTCATAGATTCAAACAAGGACTTCGAATCTAATAAGGTTTCGAGTATAGACCTTTGAATTTGATGAGGTGTTCGAATCTGATGTTAGATTCGAAGGGTATTTCGAAATTAACACATAGCCTTCGATTCTAACTTATATTGTGACAAGGATTCGAGTTTAACTTCCTACAGGCTTCGAATCTATTTCTTAGATTCGAATGTGTTCGAATCTAATACATAAAGGCTTCGAATTTGAATTTAAAGCTTGAGTTCAGATTTGAATTTAATTGGTAAACTTGAAACCCAGTCCTTAAACTTGAATATATTAAATGAATTCGTATACAAAACATAAAATATCAATGAATGCTTTTAGGATTAACTATATATATATATATATCCAAAGATCCATGAAGAATTTAAAGAAAGATTTTGATAAGATTGATGAGCATATAATCAAGATACGAAATGTTGAGATTAAAAGACCAAACTAACGAATCTCGAGCTTATTAAACGAATGAATATTTGATAAATTATTCAAATGAATCAAAGAGCTAATAAATATCAGAAATGATATTAATAACAGATTGAGCAACGAGCAAGATGATGAGCAACTGAAAAGTCTGACATAAGTCAGATCGTGGTTCAAATCCACTACAGATTGAGAGCAACAGAGCCAGAGCTAGAAACTAACAGAGCACAAATAGCCAGTAACTGTGAGTTGTAGATTTCACTTTAACTGCATATTATGTGAATTGAGACTTTTGTTGCATGATTCTGATTTATTGATATTCTGATCTTGAGCTTATTGAAATATTGTCATAGTATATTTACTATGATTTGTTGAGCTGAGTATTTCTTCTTCTAGATTCGATTCTTTGACGAGTCATTTGATTGTTAAGCTTAACACCATCACTATTGCTCAGTGTTGGGTTAATGTTAGGCTTATGATGTGCTGATTTACGTGATGAAAGCACAGAGGGTAGCTAGAGCTGAGCATTCCGATGATATCCATATAGAGCTTTTACTGGTAGCTAGCCCAGTACGTGGCTGATCCCCACTAATGATGCGTGTGTATGGATTTATCATCATCCGAGCATTCCTTATGAATTTGTCTAAAAGTCTCAAGAGCAACAACAATTTTATAACTGGGAGCTGAGCAAAGTCGCGCATCAAAAGAGCATTAATTGGCCAATGACCCTTCGAGATTGAGCTGTGCATGAGCCTAGTGCAGTGCATATAGAGCTGAGCCGTGCATGAGCCGAGTGCAGTGCATGTGCTTCCGCGTTCATAATTGCATGTTAAATGTGAAATTCTACATTCTCACTAAGCAAATAAGCTTACCCGTTGTTGCATTATTTTTCAGGTAAAGGCAAAGGATTGGATGGACCTAGTTCTTAGGTCGGGACTTGAAAGAGCTTGAAGTACATTAGAACCTGTTCCAACACCTTGGTACTTAGCTGATGATTGAGCTTTGGGGTTCGGGTTTAGTTTATATTATGTGATTTGATGTAATAGTCTAGATATTTGTACCTTGCTACTTAAAATTCTGTCTCTGTTTGTAATTAATTTTATTTCCGCAAATTGTAAATTTTATCTTAGTTTCATGATTGATAATGCGTTGCTACTGGGCCTTGACTTGAGACCTTTGAGAAATCAGAGGTTCTTGCAGCACCTCTCTTGGACATTTCCAAGGCATTTCTCTTCTGCTGCCTTGACTGCTCATCATTTAGTAAAGATCCATACAAGTTTACCAGATCCATACCTTTGATGGTACCTGAGTTTCTCAAGATGGTAGAAAAGTAGTTCCATTCTTCAGGTAGGATGTCCAAGAACTTGTTCACCAGGGTCAGGCTGTCCTTAGTGATCCCAACAGCTTTGAGATCATTAACAAGAGCAGTAAACCTGGTGTAGATTTCTGTGAGAGTCTCCTTTGGTTTTGCAAAGAAGAGTTCATACTGTTTAACAAGATTATTAATCCTGTTGGCCAGTGTGATTGTGGGTTCATCATAGACGGTACACAAAGTATCCCACATCTCCTTTGTAGTCTTCATCTTCTCAACCTCTTTGAACACATCATCAGGCAGATAGATAACCAGGTTATTCTGGCTTTTGCATCCAGAGCAACTAATCTTTTGTCTTCATCAGTCCATTGAGCTTTGGCCTTCTCAAAGGTTCTGATTTCAGGGGGTGCTCCTTCAACAGCAGGAGTTATGGTAGTAACAGAAGTTGGCACATAGGGACCTTCCATTACTATCTCTGGTAGTTGTACATCCAGATTCTCTAAATAGAGCATCATTCTGCACTTCCAGCCAGAGAAGTTCTGATGATTGAACTTTGGGGGTTTGGCCATTGACCCATTGTCATAGTAAGAGGAACTTGCAGAACTGTTGTCCATAGAAACGTAGGGAGTATGAGAGATCTAGAGTTGACACACACTCTAACACTGCTCTGATACCAGTTGTAGGTCCCAAAAGGTTTCCCAAGTGTATAACTCTAAGCTGTAGAGGGGGGGGGGGGTGAATACAGCTATTTAAAACTTAAACACTCTTTTCTCAATGTTTGTATGTATTATCAACAAAAGTTAATTACAAACAAGCTTGAATGCGGAAAGGTTCAAGCTGAGATGACAGATACAACAGTTTGTCAACTAATCTAAAACACACTCAGACTAGTTACAATGATTACTCTCACTTAGAGGCACTCACTGTTTTTACAAGACTCAGATGGACAGCTTATACATGAACAGCTTAGACACACTCTATTGTCTTATATAAGCAGACTTGCATGCATGGAATAACACACTTCGATGCACGTTCTGATTGTCACACTCTTGATTATTTCATTGTCCTTAGAAGCTTCCTTTTATACTCAAAAAGAGAATTTCAGTGAAGCTTCTTCATTGGACAAATGAGATAGTGGAGAGTCTTTCCAAAAGGACAAAACACCTTTCCGCACGTTCTGAAAAAGTATCTTTGTCTTCACATGGCAGAATCTTTGTCTTTTCCTTTTTGTCACTGTTGCATACGGCTTTAACCAAAAGAGGAATGTCAACTTTGCATCTTTCTTCTTTTGCTAATGTCATTTTGATATAAGAAAATGTTTGTCACCCTTTTTCAAATATCTGTTTGTCTTCATGTAATCATAACAGCGTGGGCAGGTTGTGCAGTTCTGTTTTCCACTTTGTCTTCGACGTGTAAACTGATCTTGTAGCAAAAAACAATACATGAGGACTTGGAAACATATTCCATAAAGTGTTTAACCTGTTCACAAAGAACAGGTTCTGTTCACAAAGAAAAGAACACTTGAAAACTGCCCAAGCTTGTAACACCCCAAAAATTAAAAGGGTAATTAACTTTGGGAAATAATTATGATTGTGATCTTAAGTGCAGTATTATGAGTTGATTACCAAGTATTAGTGATGACTGCAAATTATTGGGACTTGAAAGATTAAAGAAAAATAAAACGTTGGGTTGTACGGAATTGACAAAAATAGGTAGTGTAATTTGACAACTAAATAATGGGTATCTACGACATAAGAATGGCTAATGTATTGTTTGAATCCACTTAATATAATTATGTCAAAATGGGTACTTAATTATTTTTAATTGTTGCATCTAATAGCATTGTAGTTTTGATTTGCAAATAAAAGACTAGTTGTGGAGGGGTGTGTATTGTCAATATGTGGATGTGAGGGGTGGGATTGGCCAAAGGCCAAAATCCCCTTCCCCTTTTTCATCAAAACCGTCCAACACCTTTCACACACACACATACTTTCATTTTGTTTCAAAAAGAAAGAAGAGAGGAGAAGAAGGAAGCTAGGGTTGGAGATTTTGATCAAGGATTTCAATATTGAAGACAAATACTTGATATTAGAAGCATTTTGAAGGTATAATCATCTCCATTCTTTTTCCATCTTCTCCATCTTCTCAATTTCTCCATTGATGGAGAATGGAACCCTAAGTGGGTTTTGTTGGTTTGAGTTAATAAATGACTCAAAAATCATGTATATGTTAATGTTTATGGTTTATAATCGTATTTGAGTCATAAATTCATGATTCGTTGGGTTGGATTGGTGATTAGAGTGAAAACCCAATTAGAGCTTCCTTTGAGCTCCAATGGTGGATGAAATGGGTTATGGTGTTTTTACATATTTCGTATGATACATTATGGTCCAAACATGTTATTTATAGCAATGGAAGTAAATAGAAGCTAGTAGGAACTCAATTGGAGTTTTGAAGGCTAAGTTCGGGTTTTGGTCGTTTGGAACCCGTTTGGAGTTCGTATGAACTCCATGAAGCAATAAAATGCTATGCTATGGTATAATGTATTTGAAAAGTGTTCAATTGTGTTATTAAAGTGTTTACATGACTTGGGAAACACAAAATATGTGCAAGAACTCAAAATGGTGTTTTTAGGCTAAACCGCACGCCAAGTGTTCGATGAAATGCCTCAATGAGTTCCAAAACATTTTGGGATTGGGTTTTTATGCTTAGATGTAATTGGAATGTCTAAACATTGCCCAAATATGTTTAGTATGGATATGAAATTGGTTGGAATTGAATCCAAGCTCAATTGGAGCTCGGTGTCGTCGGTTTGAGTTTTCGGTCATTTTCGGACTCGTTCGGAGTCCGTATGAACTCCGTGGGATCATTGAATGTTATGAAATGGTTCTAATATGTTTAGAGGTGTCTAAGTGACCTTAATATGCTATTAATATTGTTGGTAAAGTCCCTCCAAAGTTACGAAAACGTTTATGAAAGTTTTGGGGACTTTGAGTGCATTTGTGTCAAAAAAAATGACATGGGAGCTGTCCAGGAGGGGGGTAGCGGCGTGACTCACATCATGGTCACGCCATGACCATGTTTCTGGTCCAAAAATTGATTTTGCATGGTTGGGGGTCGATGCTTGGGTCTTATACGCTCATTGCACTTCTAAATTAAGTGTTTAAGGGGTTTGAGGGCCTTTGATCCATCCTGGAACTTGTGAGGCCCCATATGGACTTAGTTCATTCGGTTTGATGTCTCAATACTCTTAGGCCACTCCTATGGGCTTATATTGTGTTCGGGGGCTTACGGGTGCGCGTTATGAATGCTTTTAGGTGAATCGAGTCGAAAGGAGCCTGATTGCAAGCTTTAGCCATTTGTGGGGCTAATGTGACTTCGTTGGAAGGCTTGGGAATTCTATAAACCGATCACTGTGAGTTCTAGCATTAGTGTTACATAATGTTCCTGTATATTGCTATTTGCCCTGTTGAACATAGTGTTGAGCTAATTGTTGATATCTTGATAGTAGTAGCATATTTGCCCTTAATTTTGATATGTTGATTTCTTGAGCACATGTGAGGCACCTTGGACCTCCTCCTACTTGATATGTTGAGTTTATTGTCGATATTTGATAGTAGTTTCATAAGTACCCTCAATTCTCACGTGTATGATTCTTTGGGTTTATGTGAGGCACGTCAGACCTCACTATATTGGATAGGCTTTGTGAAGTCATACCTTGTTGAATACTTTGTGGAGCTATTCGTGGGCATATTGATAATTGTTGAATACTTGATTTCGTTTCTTTTACGTATGATGTACTTGGGCATATGTGAGGCACCCTTGACCTCACCATACTTGATATGTTTCACTCGATTTCACCTGGAGTTGAGCTAACTGTTGATGTTTTGATAGTAGATGCATACATATCCTCCACTCCCACATGTATGATCATTTGGACTTATGTGAGGCACGTTGGACCACATCACACTTGATATGCTTTATGAAGCTATACCCTGTTGAATAATTTGAGGAGCTATGGGTGACATATTGATAATTGTTGCATGCTTGATTTCTTTTCTTCTAAGAAAGACTGGGGGCACATTGGACCTCATTATATTTGATGTGCTTTGTGGAGCTATACCTTGTTGAATACCTTGCGAAGCTAACTGTTGATATATTGATAGTTGTTGCTTACTTACTTTCATTCCTTTTATGAATGATTTGTTTGGGCTTGTGTGAGGCACGTTGGACCTCACCATGCTTGATATGCTTTCAAATGACCTCACCTGGATATCCATGGATAATATGTAGGGCTAGCTCTAAGCCTCAATTGAGCAATATGTTGGGCTAGCTCTAAGCCTAAATTGAGCAATATGTTGGGCTAGCTCTAAGCCTCAATTGAGCAATATGTTGGGCTAGCTCTAAGCCTAAATTGAGCAAGACGTCGGACTAGCTCTAAGTCTAAATTGAGCAATATGTTGGGCTAGCTCTAAGCCTCAATTGAGCAAGAACGTTGGGCCAGCTCTAAGCCTAAATTGAGCACTCGATCATCTTAGTTATTGGACATACTCGTCGCTTATCATTGCATGCATGTATATTATGTATTCCTTTTAATCTAGCAATTCACTCAACTTTGTTGACCCCTTTTAGTTGTTAAACCCCTTTCAGCTAAAGGAAAGCATCACACATGACCATCTTGGTAGTGGATTGGACCTTGACTAGCGGCTCCATTGTGTTCGCTTATCTTTGATAAAGCTTTGGGGTGGGGATTTAGTGGACTCCCGTTTTGGTATATGCTCGAGAATGAACCTAGCTTTTATGCATGGTTAGATAGTCTGGATGTTTAAAAAATTTGTAACCCCATCTGCTTCGATCCATGATACCCCACACTTTGCTCATTATTAGGTGAGAAAGTGGGAAGTATCATGTTGATGGCTTTTGAATATTGAAAATTTAAATTTGACCACATTTCCGCAAGTATATTCTGATAATTATTGTTAATTGTTCGTGAAACATCTATCTTAGTTGGAAGGGTGTTTCAAAGCTGCTCAAGAGAATAGAGCAGCGTAGACAGTTTATGTCCAGCCTGTTCAGCAGACAGAACAGCTTGGACAAACTATCTTTGTTGCAACGAATGCAACATGGTAAACAGCTTTGGGCTGATATTGCAAATCACTTTCAGGTTTCAATAAGGCATATAACAGGCCTTAAATTCAACCTTCAAATGTATCAACAGGTTTGATTAAAAATCTCCCCTCAGATGTACAGCATGTTTGACTTAGGCCTTTTTGTGCCTAACATATAGCAACTAAGCGACATTTTTAGTGATTTAACCATTAAAAATTGTCCTGATTTGACCATTAAACTACCATATTTTGTATTGATTCAACCATTAGTTTTATTCATTTTTCTAAAAGTAGAGTAGAACACTAAAGTTGAATGGTCAAATCAGGACAAAAAATAGTTTAGTGACCAAATGAGACAAATCTACAAGTTGGATGATCAAAATGATACTTAACCCTAACTTTTATTACAAAACTTAATCAAATAAAAAGTTACATAGTTAGGATAAATTAAGCTAATTAAAATTAAAGGATGTTACACCCGATTACGCGATTATCATTCTTGATTAAAACCCGATTAACTATTTAAATATATGATTTCTTTTGACATAATAATAAGTATTTTATCTACATTTTACATTATAGATATAAAATATTATTTATCTTTATATTATATAATAATGAATATTTTATTTGTTTGTATACAAATTTATAATTATATGGTTTTTTTTATATTCATTTTTGTATATGGTTTTGGTTTGAATCACGATGAATTTAACTTGTTTAGGTTAAACGGTAATCATGCAATAATATTTTTACTATTTAATAAACTGTTTATTATAAACAGTTTTTCTTGAATTTTACTGTTTTCCCGCCTTCCAATTGGAATCCCCGTTAAACCCACATGTGTTTTATAAACGGGGACGAGATGACCAATCCGTGTCACGATCCCATATCGTTGTCATTTCTAAATTTAGATGGGTTTAAGAATGAATATGATTTAAGTATAGGTTTAAAAAAAAGAAATAAAATCATGAAAAGAAAAAAAAAACCCATAAAAAGAGTAAATTATAGAAATGGTCTCTATGGTATGATTGGAATTATGGATATAGTTCCTGGTCTTTAAAAATTACATAAATGGTCCCTAAAAACACTATTTATTTGCAAAATGGTCCCTCTTTCTCATAATTTTTTTCAAATGTCGGTTTTGGCATTTTCTCAATAATCCCTCAACTACATAATTTATTTTCACTTGTAGTCTTTTACATGAATTTTTACTTTGTGTTTAAATTATAAAAAACTTATTATTATTTTTAAAGTATATTTATTTTATTATTAGAATTATCCTAATTTGTATATTTAAATTTATTTAATTTATGTCTTTTTACATATCAAATTTATTTATTAAATTTTATTTATCTTATATATTATTTGTAAAAATATTTGTACATTTTTGTCTTTTAAACATTTTCATATAAATATTTAATTATGTTAATACATTTTTATTTCATTATAAATTTTATGAGAAAAGTATAAATATTGGGACATTTTAATTTATTTGTAACGTATAGTGGCCCTCGTGGTATCATTTTTTTCTAATTATTTAGGGTTTTATTCATTTTGATTTAAATATTTTGTTACAAGTAATACATTTTAATTTACACCTACTACTTTATTCATTTTATTCTGATTATTTTGTTACATTAATATGTTCCGATTTAATTACAAAATATATAAACAAAAATGAATCTGTCAAGGTATACAATCCAAGACGTATACGTTTCGTTAAACCAAAACATATAAATGTTTATATTAAGTTTATACAATTTATATATTTTACTTAAAAGTTATAATTAACTTCAAATGTATTAACGTTACAAATATTTAAGTTAAAAATAAATAAAATGCTAAGTTTATATATTTTTCTTTAAAATTAAATCAAAACTTAGAAATGTAAAAAAATATTTAATTGAAAATGAATAAAATGTGAAGTTTACATATTTTTATTATAAATTATAATTACATCGAAATGTGGTAAGTAATGAAATAATTAAAACAAAACGAATAAAGTACTAAGTTTAAAATGAAAAGTATTGATGTTACAAAATATAAAAATAAAAATAAATAAAATACTAATTGAATCCAAACATATTAACATAAAAATGTATAAATATTTTATCAAATGAAACGTAAGATAAGTGATTTTTAATAATTAAATTGAATATAAAAAAAACATAAAATACATAATTTAAAAATTATAATAGGGATATAAATAAAAAAATCAATATATTTAATAACATAAATATATTTAAAAATAAAAATGTATAAATAGTAATATTAATTATAGTAATAAATTTAAACAAACCACAGGGACCAATTTTATAATTTACTCTTAAATTTATTATTATTATGAATATTACTATTTATACATTTTTATTTTGAAATATATTTATGTTATTAAATATATTGATATGAAATTAGCTGAGTCTAGAGTTAAGGTTGTTGAGGCAAACAACAACTATGTACCTAGTCCTCAGGATGAGACCATGGAACTGATTAAAACAGAGGAAGTAAAAGTAACTGAGTATGCTAAATTATCAACGACTATTCCTCATGTTAAGAAATCTGTACAGTGTGTGCCATCTAGTAGTGTGCCAAAACTAGATGTAGTTGGAACTGTAAGGGATAAGAAACGAGTGGAGGTGAACAAAGAAGTTGATACAGATAATCAGTGCCCTAGTGAGACACCTAAGTCAAAGAGTGCCTATAAGAAATCTATTGACAAGATGTCTTGCTTTAAGTGTCATGAGAAAGGACATGTTGCTTCAGGTTGTCCCTATAAGAAGCCAGAGTCTTCACCAAACCTAGGGAAACAAGAACAGCAAACCTTAAAAACAATGCCTAGTGATACGAGCAGGAGTAGTTCTCAAATTTCTGAGAAGAACTCTAGTGTGCTGTCACAATTAGGTAGTCGACAACCACCGGTGTCTTTCAGAAAAAAATGAGGGACTTAGGAATAATTCACCGAATAGATTCCCAAGCCAATCAAGGTCTGGCTCCCAATCCATCATTAAGAATAATACACCTAAGAGGAGTCACACTCCAGTTAGGTCTTATACTCCTAATATATATCAGACACCATGTAGAGCCCAGAATTATTAAACGGAGATGCACTATAACAGAAATTATTCAAGGGCTGAACAACAAAGACCAACCCAAAGGCCAAGAGTGGACGTTAATCACTCGAATCCACAACATGTTCTTGATCAAAAGACCAAGTCACCTGAAAGGAGAGATGGGTATTTTAAAGAATTCACGTTTGTGGATGAGAATGGTATTACCAAGTCAGTCATGGCTTGGGTTCCCCGTGATAACTAACTTGTCTTGTTTAGTGTGCAAGAGTTATCTATAGGTCCTAATAACAAATGGTATATGGATAGTGGTGGCTCTCGACACAGGACAGGGGTACAAGGGACGAACCAGCAGGCATGCTGATTGGGTCCTTAGACCAAGTTGAGAATTCTTACGGGAAAAGGGTAAAGTGTGGGAGTTGGGATAACTAAGTTGGTAAAAGACAACTATGCGGATCTGTTCACAAAAACATAAGCATTTGATAGATCACGCTATAAGTTGTTAGTCCAACTAAATGGAATGCGAAATCTAGAGTAACCTGACGTCAGTAGATAATCTTTCTTTTAAAAGTTTTAAGTTATTAGTTTGTCTTATTAGTTACTTTACTTTAAAAAAAAAAAGAGAAAACCATAAAAAAAAATTAAAATAAGGAAAAATGAAAATAAAGAGAGGAGTCTTAGAGTCTAAGTTTCAACATGACGAGATTTGGCAAAGTCTAACAAACTCTAAGTGTTAAACTTTCACACATAATGCACTAAAAAATCTTAGTGATGTACATGTTCATGTTCTCATGTGTTGGTAGGCACAAAACATAAATGTTTTCCTAAAAGCAAATAAATCAATCAAGAAATTGTCATATGTGTAACTAACTTAGACTATGACCAATAGGTCTTATATTCTGTGTTAGAGGCTCACATACAATAATCATGAATGAGGTATGTAAATCAGTCTGGGGGATGTATGGCTTCATCAAAATATATCTTAAAAAAGACCAAGAAAATTTATAGAAATAACTAAAAAATAAAAAATATATTAAAACTAATTGTTTTTTTTTTTGGTTTTCAAAACTAATCATGTCGTGGTTTGCAACCCGGCCCATTATATATCCTAATTCATTACGTGTAGCAACCACGGCTCAAACTGAAACTTCTTCTTGGATGATATATATGTATATATAATGATTCGAGAGAATACCATTTATTATGCAGCGTACCAAAAAATAATATCTCTAGAAAATACTTTATATATATTTTTTGATAAACATGTTTTAATAAAATTTATAAAGATGATATGTAAATTTCACATACATTCACATATCTTAACTCCTTAAAATGATGTGTACGTACACTTACATTAATTTGTATTTATTTGAACGTAGATTTTTGTGATGCATGATATCATGCACATAAAATGTGTGAACTACGTGAAATTTTTATACCATCTTTGTAATATTAATTAAAACATGTTTATGAAAAAAATTTAAAAAAATGTATTTTCATGAAACCACGTAGCATAACCATGAGACATGATTTGAAAAATGACATTAAAAGTTTTTAAAAATAACAAATAATATTTAAACTATATCTATTCAAATATAATATAATCTATTTATAAATTCAAATCGAATAAAATCCAATAAAATGTAATACTCTAATAACTTATTAATTATAATATAATAAAAATTTTAAAGTATATAGAAAAATAATTACTATTCATACACACACATTAAAAAATATAAAAATTTAATAGGTCATGTCGTCATGATAAAAAGTATTATCATTCTTGTATACTTTTGTTTAAAAGAATATATTTGACTTTATCTTTTAGATTATTGTATTATATATAAAAACAATATATTATAAATAGGGATGAGCATTTGGACCAAACCGACCCGGAACAAAAAACCGAAAATCGAAATTAGGGAAATACGAAAACCGAAAACCGGCCCAATATTTGTAATACGGGTCTGGTCCGGTCCGGTTTTTGGTCCTTGTGTATATTACGCATTTTTGCATGAAATTAAACATTTTGTCTTAATGATATGAATTAGTTAATCATAATGCAATTTTGAACATATGTATATTATAATTTTACATGAAAGTTAACATTTTATCATAATAAACATGTACATTTGATATGCTCTTCCAGTGCTCCAGTCTAATATAGTTTTCCATACATCTCGACCATATATATATATATATATATATATATATATATATATATATATATATATATATATAAGTTTCAGTATGAGCCGTGGTTGCTATCCACGGAATGAATTAGAATATATAATGGGTCGTCACGTCATGATTAGTTTTGAAAACAAAAAAAAATCAATTACTTTTAATTTTTTTTTATTTTTGTAATTATTTCTATAAAACTTTCAAAGAGCAAGTATGAAACGTAATGAAAGTCAAGACATGTCGCTTTGTTGTACGTAAGTACAGACCTGTCACCGCTGTTTTGACTTAAACTAGCAAGACATGTCGCTTTGTTGTACGTAAGTACAGACCTGTCGTCGCTGTCTTTGCTAAATATAAAAAGAATGCTCTACCCTAAGACAAACTAAGACACTCTGTTGTATGTAAATACAGAACTGTGTCCGACGTTTGCCTTTTAAAGATGATTTACAAATACCAAAAAGTCATAATGATTGTATGTCTGTCTTGATCACAGAAGTATGTCTAAGTGTGGGACACGTAAGGTGATTTCTTGATAAATAAAAATTCAAAGGAAAATTATAAGTGTTGAGTGTTTAAGTGGACAAGCATACCGACAATCGACATGGTATGTATGTTACAACAAACAATAAAGGGAATCAAAAATTCCAAAGTGTGAAAGTGCAACACCGAAAGTGAGTCGGCAAAGCTATCCTGATTGAACCTTTTATGACTCTCTCGCAAAAATAGTTTTTTTGTTTGTTTATTTTATTCTTGCAATTTATTTTTAATTTATTTTTTACTTTATTTTATTTCTATCTTATTTTCTTTTATTTAATTTTATTTTTAGGTTACTAGGTAAATTTTCAATAAATAGGATCTAGGTCGGATACTACAAATGCATTTAAGTTGGGAAAACAACAGATGTGTGATAATCAGTTGCTCAATGTGAAGTGTTTCACGAAAAGTGAAAAAGTTGAAAATATTTCAAAGTTTTTCAAGTTTCAGCTTAAAGTCGTGACAAAATAAGTCCTTACGAGCTTAAGTTGGTATGAACTTAATTCGAACCTTTATAAACTCGATTTGAACCTATCAGGACTTGTTTCATGTGTTAATTAAGTCTAAATAGTGTTAGATTTGGAGTTTCAACCGGCAGTACAGATTCTTCAAGCTGACGAAGGCAATTCTTGAACTTCAACAACATAATGCCCAGTTGAAACATTGTTGAAAGATCGTCCATCTCAGGGGGAGAATTGTAGGGATGATGCCTTGAGGCATATTCGTAGGGAAGACGAAAGAGATGACCCGAGTGCACAAAAAGACAATGAGCTGGCAGATCTTTCAAGACAACAATCTGCTCAGCCTTGCTGATCCTCAGGGGGAGTCTGGCTCATCAGCCGCTAACAAGGGAAAAGGCAAGGCTGGCGACAGAAGCAACTGAAGAAGATATGATCAGGAGCCTGACAGGGTTTGATGAAGAAGAAATGAGCTTGGACTTTGAAGATGACTTAGAACAGGAGGATCTTGAGGAAGGAGCGTTTATTCCTAAAGATGTACCTGATTGGAAGTCAGACGATGAAGTAATTGTGGATGAGAATCTTGTATACAAGCAACCTGTCACGGAACAAAGCGTGAATGATAATCAGAATGTGATAGATCTAGATAGGTTGAGATCTGCTCTAAATGATGAATCAGATTCTGAAATGCTTGATAGGGAACTGCAACTATTCATTCTAAAGAGAAGAGATGGGCTACAGTATTTGAAAAGAAGACTAAAGGACTTCAGTTTTGCCCAAGTGTGAAATCAAAGAGTTAGCTTGGAAGGACCTGATCAACCTAGGAGATGACCCTTATGCTAAAGTGTTTGCAAAAACTATCAGAAGAGAGGATCGATCTGGAAGGTTTGAATAGATTAATCCAAGAGTTGGTAGAAGAATGGTGGACGAAACAAGAATAGATCCTCTAACTGATAGACCATAGACTAAGTCAGTCTACAAATTGGTTAGATGCTTGAAGAAGGTTTCATTGAGGACAATGCCACAGGATGTTCTAAGAAACATGAAGTGGTGGTTTGTTGACAATGAAACAGCTGAAGCTATAATGGAGGACGAAGATGAGACGGTTATTTTGAAGTCTTATGACCCTTTGCATCTTGTGAACCTTTCTCGGGGTGATCTGCAGAAGCTTCACGAGCAGCCGATTTTCTTTCATGAAGGTTGGAGATCTGAAGGCTAGAAAACACCAGAAAATGGTTAGAGTTTGCATTAAACAGGGTCTATATTCAGGAAGCAATCTGAACAAGCCTAGAATTGAAGATCAATGAATAACAACTAGAAGCTATCGTCAAGGGGGAGTCTGTTGGTACACCCGGTGTGATGACAGTAGTCTAGTTTCGTTATTAATAGTCTATTGCGATCAATGAATAACAACTAGAAGTTATTGTCAAGGGGGAGTCTGTTGGTACACCCGGTGTGACGACAACAATCTAATTTGTTATTGATAGTATATCGCTATAGATAGGGTATTGTTAATGCAATGACTTGTTATGTTCATGATTGCATGATAGTTCTTGAGGCATGAACTTATGAGGATAAGTTCATGAGATATGAACTTATCAGGTTAAGTTCATGAGATATGAACTTATGAGAATAAGTTCATGAGGCTATGAATTTATGGTGATAAGTTCATGAGGCTATGAACTTATGAGAATAAGTTCATAGGGCTACGAACTTAGCCCTGATAAGTTCATACGAATTTATCTGCATGGGCTTGAACTTATAAGTTCGTGGGATTGGGCCGTACACGAACTTAAGGGTTATATCATGAACTTGTGTTTGTGAATTTGTTAAGCTTGAGGCTCAGAAACTTAGACGAGTTTGAGAGCAAAAAGAAACACTTCGAGAATTCACTTTCAGAGATTCGTGAGAGCTTTCAGATGAACTTAGAGAGTTTTACAACATTCAAAGGAGCGATACATCGTGTAGGGTCAGTATCCAATCAGCTAGCATTGTGTTTGGCTCCGTGTTCCCGTGTGATCGATCCGTTAACGTTAAACGAGGATTCCGCACTCGTTTGACATCGTCACGCCTTAATAAATCCGTAGAGGGTGTACCTTACATTATTTATTTCTATTTTCAACTAAAATTTATAATATCATATTTTACCAAATTAATTCCTTAACATCACATATATTAATGAACTTTATTACTAACATCCTTTTAATTTAATCAACATTTAATATTTTTATATAAAATTTTCAAATTCATAAATAACATTTTCATAAGTTCAAATTAGTTTCAGCCAACAAAGTTATTCTTAGTTCTAACATTTAGTTAATTATTTGATATCACACTTTTATATTTTAATATGCCTATTTTTATGTGAATTGCAAATTGAATTATTTATTATGATTAGTTTATTATTAGTGTTGTTGTTTTTGTTATTGTTATTATGTTTAAATAAAGGTAATAAAGTACCAAGTTTTGGTAAATAAATTTAAAAGTACTACGTTTGAGACAAAAAAATATCAAATTACTATGATTTTTTTTTATAATAACTCGCATAATTTGATAATTTTTTATACATCATCCAACACAACCATCATCGCTATTGATTTAATCAATAGAGAATTTTCCTCAAAACTTTTTTGGAAAATCTATATATATTAATAAAACAAAATAATTTGTGACACGTGTCACTTTATCAACTCTCCTAATTTTTGTATTTCCCGCTCATTTTGTCTAATATAACTCTTTCAATTAATTTATATAATTGATTTTTTAAGAAACTAAAAGATTATAATTTAATGATTTTAAATGCTTCCTAATATAACATCTAATTTACCTAAAAAGTTTTATCTAAATTATATAATTGATTTATAAAATAATATTTTTATTTTTAAACTTTAAATTAAATATTACATGTTTTAATCCTAATAATAATTTATAATTTAAAAATAATAATAAATAAAATAACTTTACTTATTTCTTGTGAAGACATGTGTCATCAACCAGCAATTTACACAAGACAAATCATATTCTAGAAAAACAAGTAATATCTAAATCATATTTTTCTAAATTTACATATAATATAATAAGATTTAAAAATCAATTCAAGTCGAATATTCATATTTCAATAATTGATAAATACAATATAATGGAAAGTTTAAAAATGATAAAGAAAACGTTATTATCAAGCATATGTATTTAGAAGTATAGAAAAATTATAGTTTATGTCAAATAATAATAATATAATTTTTGTATTTTTTGTGATAAAAGTAATATTTTTATGTTTTAATTCTTAGTTTGTAAGAATTTAATATAAACAACTTTATATTAAAACATCCGCGTAATACGCGGGTAAGAAACTAGTATATATATAATAAAATAGAACACAAATTGTCACATGACATCTTCACATTCAACCTAATAAGAAAATTACATTTTATTATTTCTAAAATAAAGAAAAATAAAAGATTAATATAATTCATCGTTTTAATATCTATAAAGATTAATATAATTCATCGTTTTAATATCTATAAAGATTAATAAATATAAAAGACAAATAGTATTATTTTTTAGAATAAAATAAAATAAAAGATAAATATAATTCATTACTTATATTTTTTTCATATGTTCCTACGTAATATCTTTACAGAAAATACTAAAGAGTGCTTTTACAATAAAAAATTACGAGCCAATATATATTTTATATAAATACAAATAAATTCTTATTTTTATTTTCATATCATAAAAAATAAACAAATCAACATTTATAGTAATTTAAAATGATAATACATCATTTGTAAATAAAAAATATAAAAATGTTAATGTTATAATGTGCTAATTAACAATTAACAAAATATAAAATAAAAACAATAATAATAACTAAACGTTTATGTTATAAAAACATTTATATTGTGCCGAAAAAAAATAATGAACACTATATTGAGATCGATAGAATATATATTAAAAAACCAATATTAATATGTAAATACATAATTATATTTAAAATGTATAATTACTAAATAAAAAAATAAATAATGTTACATTTTTATACTAAAAATAAACAAAACAAAAAAACAATAAATATATAAATAAACAGAAAAGTTAAAATTACTATATATTTGAACAACATTTGTAAATTAAAAAAAAAATAGAATCATTTTTGTAAATATATATTAATTGTACAAAATAAAATAATAAACCAATTAAATTTTATTAGGAGTAATAACTAAAACTAATTATAAACTTGAAGGACTAAATATGAAAGGGCAAAAAAGTCATTTTAAAAAAGATAACTACAAACTAACAGACAATAGACCATTTTTGCAAATAAACAGTGTTTTTAGGAACCGTTTATGCAACTTTTAAAGTTGAGAGACCAGTTTCGTAATTTTAGACAAACCGCATGGACCATTTCTGTAATTTACTCTAAATTTTAACAAAAGGTGAAAATTTATAAAAAGAACTAAAATTGAAAATAAATTACATAATTGAGGGACCAAATTGTTATTGAGATAATGTTAAAACTGTCATTTAAAAAAGTTAAGAGAAAGAGGGACATTTTTGTAATGGATAGTGTTTTGAGGGACTATTTATGTAATTTTTAAAGACCAGGGACCATATTCATAATTTCGACTAAATCACAGAGACCATTTTTGTAATTTACTCTCTTAAAAATAGATGTGTTAAAATTGTTAATATTGAAAAAACCCTATCTACTTTTTTTCATTTTCGTGATTAAGTTCCTAAACTTTTTTTATTATTATTGTTTAAGTCCCTAAACTATTTTTGTCTTATTCAAAAGTGTATATTTGACTTGTTTGACAGGTTACCAAACAAGTAAACTTTAGTTTTTTTTACTTGATTAATGTTGAATAAAACCTACCATCTTTTCATATTTTAACGATCAAGTCTCTAAACGTTTTGTTTTATAAACATAGTTTAGGGACTTAAACAATCGAAAAAAAGGACTTAATTATGAAATATGAAAAGTTGATTGTGTTTTTTTGAATATTAAACTTTTTTTTAAATGATTTCAAATAACAAACAAAACAAACTTTTTTAAACCCCAATGTCCCTTCCTTCTTTCAAAACAAAATATTTTTTTTTTTTGAAATTTAAGAAAGTATTAAGTAAACACAACCTAACATTCACAACGTTCTCACTAGGGCTGTTTAAAAATATCTAAATCCGAACATTCGATCTGAAAATCAGAAAATTCGGATTCCGATAGCAAATTCATGGTTTTTCGGATAATAAGATAATCTGAAATTAATTTATTTAAAAACATGAGAGGGCGTTTGGTTCGCTGGAATCTGGGGGAATTGGAAGGATAATGAATCCAATTCCAGCTAATTTAAGCGTTTGGTTCACCGACTAAAAAGGAATTGAAATCCTTCAACTTTAAAATTTTCCTTTGAACGGTGGAAAATACGATTCTTTGAATGAATGGTGGGAGGGAATTAAAAAGGGAAAGTGGCTAGTTAAAAAAAGGGAAAATTATACAAAAACTATTAAAGTATAAAAAAATTTCGATTAAGTCTCTGTCATTTTTTTTTTTGATAAGTCCCTAATCAATTAAAACTTATTGAATCAGTCCAAAGGTAACTTGCAACCTTCTTAGCAGGTTACCTTGCTTAATCTATTTTGTACCATCAAAGTATAAAACTTTTTCGATTAAGTCTCCCATCCATTTTGTAAATGTTACTATTATTATTATTGAACATTTTTTAATCACATTAAAACTATTTATTTACGATTTTATATTTTTCATAAGATTTAAAAATTACTTTTTATATTTACTTTGGATTATTAATTTACTTTTATATTGCGATTATTTAATTAATGATTATATATCATATCATTGTTTATTTAATATTATCATATTAACTCTTTTGACTTTTTAATTTTCGATAAAAATGATGAACTATTTCGATTTTTTCGATCGGTTCCAATTCGATTTTTAATTTTTCAAACAAAAAAACTTCATTTAACTTTTAATAATTTTGATTGGATAAATGTATGATTCATTCTGATTTTGAAAATCTCGAGTGTATAAAACTACAACTCATTTCATTTATACAAACGAAAAATGGTACAATTAATTATTTACGATCCAAAAAAACGACGAACCCTTAACTATAATAGCTATAGCTATTCTGATTCTTTTTTATTTCCGACCAGAATAAATGACGAAACCTTCCACTTTTAAGTTTTGATCGTAAATAAATAATGTAGTTATTTTCGTTTGGAAAACAATATGGATTATTGTAATTTTTTTAATATTTTCCGAACAAAAAACTATGACCGATAGATATTCAACTTTTTCAAACGCATCATTCTATAACTATTTATTTAATATTGAAAAATTAAATCGGAAGGCATCGCCGTTTTTAAAAGTTTGAAAAAATAAAAAACAGAATTGTTCGTTATATTTTATCAAAAAGTTGAAAGTCAAAAGATTTCATATTATAATTATAAAGAAACAATGATATATCATATAATCGTAATATAAACATGAATAAATATCCAAAGTAAATAAAAAAAATAAAATTTTATTATAATTGGGGGACTTAATCGAAAAAGTTTTATACTTAGATGATTTTTACAAAATATATTTAATCATGTTAACCTATTAAAACAAGTTACAGTGTGAATTTAAAAGTTTTACAGTTTGGGGACTTATAAAAAAAATGGAATGAAGAATTAATCGAAAAAATTTTATATCTAGTTTTTTTTAGCATAATTTAAAATTTTCCATCGTCAAAATACCCCTGAAATGTAATTAACCTGGCCGCTCATTCACTTTGCTTCTTCATTCACGCTTCCTTCTACACTGCTTCTTCTTCTCCAGCGGCAATTGGCGGCGACTGTGCTTCCTTCTTCGGCGTCGACGGCGACTTTGCTTACTTCTCCGGCGGCGACCGCTGTGCTTCCTTCTTCGGCGCGACCGCTGTGCTTCCTTCTTCGGCGGCGACGAAGACTTTGCTTCCTTCTCCGGCGGCGTCGGCGGTGAGTCTTCCTCTCATATAGTTTTCGATCTGCTCTTCTTTTTACGATCTGTTGTTCCTTTTTCGATATGCCCGCCTCTAATCTATTCAATGAGGCGGAACCTTTGGTTTGTTTTTTTTCCCTTTGATCACTGATGATTCATTGTGTAAACCAGTCTACGTGTAAATCTATTTCGCTAAACGTAATTATTATGTGTTCACTTCTTTTATTTGTTGCTGTGTTTTGATTATGTGTGGGTGTTAATGAATTTGCACCGTCACTTTTAGGATGTCGAGTGGTTTCTGCTTTTGAAACTAATTTTATGGTTTTAAAGTTTAATTTTTTATTGGTCTAATCACATTGAACTGTATATTTACTTATGCATGAAGGAATGATGCTGATGTTGTATGTGTGGGCTATTTAATTTTGGACCAGCCTCAAATGTTTGAGCTATTTTGGATCAGTTGACCGGTTGACAGAAACATGTTTGAGCTATTATGGTTGAAAGTATGTTGTTTTTTGGGATGATTTGTACTTAACACTTTCAATTTGGATATTGAAGGTTATTTGGTTTATATCATGTTTTATAATATATTAATGTGTATAATATGCTTGTTTATAAATAGGATAAAAAAAGTTAATGGATATTTATAAACAAAAATTATTTAAAATGATAATTTATTCATATATATTCAAAAACTAAACAAAAGATCAAGAATGGTAATTCAATCATTTGATATTATTTAAATCCAATTCTGCTGACAGATTTATGAACCAAACAGAGGAATTGGATTCCATTTCCTTCTCTGCCAAGTGCCAACCAAACATCCATTGGATTCTAATTCAAGTTCCTGACAAATTCCAATTCCTTTGACAGAGTACAATTCTCTCGGAAACATTCTGTGAAATTGCTAAAGGCGCTAAATAAAAGATTATTCATAAAAAACCCTACTCTCCAAATCTCCAATCATCAGTTCATCACTTCTGCTTGACTGCTTCTTCCTTTCATGGTTTCACCATCACTGTTAGATTTATTATTTCGATCTTAGGAGTTGTTTTGTAATATTTACTATCTTTGTAATTTGTCTTGTATTTAATTTCCATGTAATTTATGTTTATGTAAAAGTCTAGGGGCCAAAGTTGCCATGTTGTGTAAGTTAATTAAAGGAGCCTAAAAAAGGCTCCTAGGGTTACTTTCTATTACACGGTTGACATTTTGAATTCAATACAACAGCCGCCACTGTTCACTTTTTCTCTCAACATTCATATTGTCTTCTTGTTTATCATTACACATTTATTGAGCTTGATTCTTCATGTGTTTGATAAGAAAGACATCAAGGTGATGAAAATATACGGGAATATAGTATTACAATTGGTATCAGAGCTCAGAGGGGTGGATTTAAACTGACTTATACGGATTCTGCTGGGTTTCTTGAGTGTTCTTCGTGTTCTTCCATTATAACCGGTTAGATCTTCATTTTTCCATGTTTTTTCATGTTTCTTGTGTTATAATGGTCATATAAACCTCACATTATCATTCTCTACTGATTTTAAGCTCATTTAGTTTCATATCTTTGTTAAAATCATCAAGAATCGGTTATTTTCAAGTTTGAAAATATGGGTTTTTTAAGTGGGTTTTTCACGTGTTCATGATGTTTTGTAGGTCCCGAGAGGTTCCCAAAGTATATAGCTTTAAGCTGTAGAGGGGGGGTGAATACAGCTATTTAAAAACTACACACTATTTTCTCAATGTTTGTATGTATTATCAACAATTTGTTAATTACAAACAAGCTTGAATGCGGAATAGTTCAAGCTGAGATGACAGATACAACAGTATGTTCACTAGTCTAAGACAAACTCAAACTAGTATACAATGAATACACTCACTAAGAAGCACTCACTGTGTTTACAAGACTTAAGGGAACAGCTTATGTAAAACAGCTTAGACACACAGATACTGAATTACACAGCAGGCTTGCATGCATGAAAAACACACTTGCACGTTCACTCTTGGTTTCAGCACTTAGCTTTCTTCACACTTCTTTCTGTCCTTAGAAGCTTCCTTTTATACTCACTCAGAGGATCTAAGAGAAATATCTTCATTGGACGGAGTAAAAAAGGAGAAGTCTTGTTGAAAAGACAACATAACCTTTTCTGCACTTTTCTGAAAAGCAGACTTGTCTTCATATGTGCAGAACTTTTGTCTTTTTTACTTTGTCTACTGTTGCATTGCCTTTAACTAATTTAGGAATGTCAACTTTGCGTCTTTCTTCCTTGTAAAGGCCTATTTTGATATAAGAAAAAGGTCTGTCACCCTTTTTCAAATAACCTTTTGTCTTCATGTTACAGAACAGCTTGGGCAGGCTGAGCAGTTCTGTTTTCCACTTTGTCTTCGACTTTGTAAACTGATCTTGCAGTCAAAAACAATACATGATGACTTGGAAACGTATTCCATAAAGTGTTTAGCCTGTTCACAAAGAACAGGTTCTGTTCACAAAGAACAGAACACTTCAAAATTGCCCAAGCTGCTCACCAGTGTAGAGCAGCGTAGACAGTTTATGTCCAGCCTGTTCAGCAGACAGAACAGCTTGGACAAACTGTCTTAGTTGCAACACATGCAACACATAGAACAACTTTAGACTAATATTGCAAATCATCTTTAGGCTTTAATAAGGCATATAACAGGCCTTAAATTTAACCTTCAAATGCATCAACAGGTTTGATTATAAATCTCCCCCTCAGATGTAGAACAGGTTTGACTGAGGCCTTTTTGTGCCTAACAATCTCCCCCTATTTGCAATAACCAGTCTAAGCTGGTCTTATCAAAAAATCACTATATATTTTTACAGTACATTTGCTGAAATAAAATTACAACATTACAGTAAAGTAAAAGATCAATTTATATATACACTGATTCTTGATTACATACAACAACACATGTTTTTACAAGAGTACAACTAATGTACTAATGTATTTTACAACTAATGTAAAAGAGAATTACAACATATGTAACATAGAGTACAACTAATGTACATTGGACTGTTTTTGTTGGGAGCAGAAAACGGTAAGCCTGTCCAACTGATGGACAGCTTCCATTCTTCACCTACCCAGATGGTAGATGGACTTTACTCCATTGGAGGGGGATCCTGGAACATCTTTTCCAGTTCTTCTCTTGTGTGAAGACCACCCCTTACGGGGCAGTTCTCACCAGTCTAGGTCCCACATCATGCAATACGATATCAACCATAACTAAGATAGAGTAATTAATTGCGGAATTAAAAATTACAGTACAAGCTATTAAGATTTAAGTTTAATACAGATTAAGTTTTTAAATTAAACTTATAAAGGGCACAAATCTAATCTAATTAATATCATCATATTATCAAAATAAATCTACCCAGATCACCATAATATCGTCATCCAATTAGTACCAAAATGGGATCGCTGAGTAGAGGTCTATGAAACTTCTGTCTTGAGCGTGTAAGACCTAAGAACTAGGTCCGGCAGGTGACTTTCCTTTGCTTTTTCCTGAAAAATTATAATGCAACATCTGTAAGCAAAGCTTAGTGAGTTTATAGATTTTCAATATTAACATGCGTGTCAAGCGGAGTCATAAATCTAAGCGTGATATGTCTTGGCTGCCGCTACAGCCCTCATGATTGAGATATAGTATCATAAGATCGGATGATGTTCGAGCCACACTCACGCTTAAATCGTGGGGATCAGCCACATACTTGGCTAGCTACCAGTAAGTCAATATGGCGGAACATCGGAGGTCATTACCAAGTTCATAAGAACTGGTGAAATAGCCGGGTCTAGAACAATAGACCATATGGGCTAGTCAAGCTGAATCAATTCTAACAAATGTCTGATCAATAATGCAAGCATATGTCTTAGAAGTCATGATAGCAATGAATCATAAGGCAAAGTCTGAAGCAATAATAAATGCAATATGAAAAGATAATCAAATAGCTATCATGATTCACTGGGCAACACCCATCCATGGTGTGCACAGGTCTCATTCCAGCTGATAAAATGAATGTCAATAAATCTATCAGCAACAATATATCTCAACCGGATCTATGCATGTTCAATCTGAATATCTATAACTCACAGTTCTAGGTCTTGGTCAAACAGATATATGAATCTGCCACCTGAGTTATCTCAGGATTTTTTCTATCTGCAATCTGTCAATCAATTCTCTGACCCGCTTTTAAGTCTTTTAAAAATCTTTGTCTTTATGTTCAGAATTTCACTGAACCTGTCCAGAATTATATCATATCAAATCATATTAATATCAGTCCTTTATCTTTAAATCTTTATTTTATCTGATTCTGATAACTTGTTTGTTCATGACTCATTTAATAACTTAATCTTAGACTAGGAACAAAATCATACTTTCATACATATTCGAATCTAGGATGATAGATTCGAACATATACATTCGAGTTTGGGGTATTAGATTCGAAACACCTATCATTCGAATCTATTGACTTAGATTCGAAGCATATACAGAATAGATTCTAGGGAATAGATTCGAATTAGTGATATAGATTCAAGCCATCCATAGATTCGAATCATACATAGATTCGAAACCCACACATAACTCGAGTCTAAGGATACAGAATCGAAGCATAGCCATTCGAATCTAATGGCTTAGATTCGAAATCCACTCATTCGAATCTGTTCTTAGTATTCTCGAATCTGATCATATTTACAACTCTAAAACATGAATTTCTAAGGCATAAATCACAATTATGATCAATATTAAGCCTATGTTCGATTATATTATACTTATTCTAGTTAATTTCCATAAAAATAGCTTTAGATTTCATTAAACTAGCAAACTCGAAAATACCGAAATATATACAAAACGTAAAAATATAAATTCTTACCTCAAATTCGTATGAAATCACGCAGAAGATAGTATATTCGTGTAGTATTCTCCGAGATCTTTCTAACGGTATATATATCTTGATTATCGGACGGTCGGTTTAGAAGAAAATTTAGAGAGAAGGTAGAGAGAGAGTAGAGAGAGAAAGTTAGAGAGAGAGAGTAGAGAGAGAGAGAGAATCTGAGTTTTGATATAAAATTCACGTTTATATACTTCATCTAGTTATATTTGCTAGCTAACCCACTTTCATTTTTGTATATTATATCTCTTTTATTTAATTCTCTTTAATAATTTATTAATTCATAAATATAAATATTTATATAATTTAATTAAATATTTCATTACTTAATTAAATTATAATTCAAATAATGTAACATTATTACATTATCGGCTCAAAATATTACTGAATTTACGACTAGATCAAAATTAGGTTGTTACAGAATGGGCTCCACCACGCACAAACTTCGTCCCCGAAGTTAGCTACGTTCGAACAGACTTGGATAAGTAGCTTTCATAACATCTCTCGATTCCCAAGACTGATGCGAACCTTTGTGGTGTTTCCACTGGACGAGCACCATCTGTATCTCTTTATTCCGAAGCTTTTTGGTCTTCGAGTCCAGAATACGTTCTGGCTCTTCAACCACGCGAAGCTTCTCATCAATCTGCAGGTTAACATGTGGTATCTGAACTTCCCTTTCGTCAGCTAAACTCTTTCTCAGATGACTGACATGAAATACAGGATGTATTCCAGCTAAATCAGCCGGTAGTTCAAGACGATAAGATTGATTTCCAATCTTTTCCACAATCTTGAACGGACCAATAAATCTCGGAGCTAGCTTGTTTCTTTTAATGAACCGCACCACATTCTTCATTGGGGATACTTTCAGCATCACCCAATCGTTAACTGCAAAACTGATTGATCTATGCCGATTGTCATAATATGACTTCTGCCTGCTCTGAGCTTCAAGAATATTCCTTCTGACAAGTTGAATCTTTTCATGAGTCAACTGTAGAAGGGCAGGTCCTGCTATTGGCGATTCACCTGTTTCACGCCAACAGGTGGGAGTTCTGCACTTTCTTCCGTATAAAGCTTCAAAAGGAGCCATCTTGATCGTAGAATGATAACTGTTATTATATGAGAATTCGACCAACGGCAAGTGGTCATCCCAGTTACCACCCAGATCAAGAACGCAGGCACGAAGCATATCTTCAAGAGTAAGGATAGTACGCTCACTCTGACCATCTGCACTTGGATGATAAGCAGTACTCATAGAAATCCGAGTACCCATCCCATCTTGTAGTGCTTGCCAGAATCTGGATGTGAAGCGACTATCACGATCAGATACAATAGACTTTGGCACACCGTGACGAGAAATAATTTCTGTGATGTACAACTGTGCCAATCTATCCAGAGAATAAGTTTCTTTCATTGGAATGAAATGTGCTGATTTCGTTAAACGATCAACGACTACCCAGATAGAGTCGTGCTGTCTTTTGGTCTTTGGCAGCTTCGTAATGAAGTCCATTGTTATATGCTCCCACTTCCATTCAGGAACTGGCAGTGGTTGCATATCCCCGAAGGGTTTCTGGTGTTCTGCCTTAACCATCTGACATACTTTGCAGCTTTCAACACATTTTCCGATGTCTTTCTTCATTCCTGGCCACCAATAATCTGCCTTCAGATCAAAATACATCTTTGAGCTGCCAGGATGAATAGATAACTTGGACTGATGAGCTTCGGATAGAAGAGTGCTGCGGATTGAACCATACTTAGGAACCCAGATTCGGTTTCCTTTGAAACAGTGAAGTCCCAAATGGTTCAGAGTTAGAAATTGTAGTTGCCCTTTTAGATTTTCAGAATCTATGTTCTCTTCTTTCAGCGCTTCAGTCTGAGCAATTCTGATGTCTTCAATAAGATCAGAAGAGAATATTACAGGAGTTAGGGCATAACAGCACTTTTCTGGATATACTTTTCTACTCAACGCATCCGCGACAACATTTGCTTTGCCGGGATGATATAAGATCTCGCAGTCATAATCCTTGATAAGCTCCAAAGATCGACGCTGTTTCATGTTCAGATCTTTTTGAGTGAAAAGGTATTTGAGACTCTTATGATCGGTGTAGAGCTGACACCGAGTCCCATATAGATAGTGACGCCAGATCTTCAGTGCAAAGGTAACAGCAGCCAACTCAAGATCATGAGTTGGTGCACTTTTCTCATAATCTTTTAATTGCCTTGAAGCATAGGCAATTACTTTTCCCCTTTGCATCAGAACACATCCTAAGCCAGTACCAGAGGCATCGCTATAGACGACGAAATCATCATTACCTTCTGGCAAGGCTAGGATCGGCGCTTGAATCAACTTTTGCTTCAGAATATCGAATGCCTCTTGCTGTTTATCGGTCCAAACGAAAGGAGTATTCTTTCGTGTTAGCATTGTAAGCGGCACAGCAATCTTTGAGAAGTCCTTTATGAATCGCCGATAATAACCGGCCAATCCAAGGAAACTTTGGATTTCTGAGGCATTACGAGGCGTTTGCCATTTCTGAACGGCCTCGACTTTCGAAGGATCAACGGAAATTCCTTTGCCAGAAACAACATGGCCAAGGAACTGGATCTATAAGAATCAAGATAGAAATTCAAATTCTGAGGTGAATCAAAGAATAGTTAAGGAAACAGCTCAAGACATATATATTAGAGATTATACCTGTCTGAGCCAAAATTCGCACTTAGAAAATTTTGCATAGAGTCTTTCTTTTCTTAATAACTCTAGCAATTGTCACAGATGAACAGAATGATCAGCCTCCGTTTTGGAGTAAATCAGAATATCGTCTATGAACACGATAACTGATTTATCCAACATTGGTCTGCACACGCGATTCATGAGATCCATGAATGCCGCTGGTGCATTTGTCAAGCCGAACGGCATCACGAGAAATTCGTAATGACCGTATCTTGTACGGAAAGCTGTCTTTGGAACATCTTCTTCTCTGACTTTTAACTGATGATACCCAGAACGGAGATCTATTTTCGAAAAGTAACTGGCTCCTTGTAACTGATCAAACAGATCATCGATTCTGGGCAGAGGATACTTATTCTTTATTGTAACCTTGTTCAACTCACGGTAGTCGATGCACATACGGAAGGTTCCATCTTTCTTTTTGACAAATAAGACTGGTGCACCCCACGGAGAAGAACTTGGTCGAATAAACCCCTTCTCTAACAGCTCTTGCAGTTGTTTTGACATTTCCTGCATTTCTGCAGGTGCAAGTCTGTAAGGAGCTTTGGCAATAGGAGCCGCACCAGGAACCAAGTCAATACTGAACTCGACTTGACGTTCCGGTGGCACTCCTGAAATATCATCGGGAAATACGTCTGGGAACTCACAGACGATAGGAATATCAGATAATGATTTCTTTTGGGCTTCAGAGATAGATTCAGATGAGACATAGCATACGTAGGATTCATGACCCTTAGATAAGTACTTATGCGCTTTTTCAACAGATATAAAGCAGTGATCACCTTTTCGCTTCTCGCCCTTGATTTCAAGTACTCGGCCGTCTGAAGACTTAATTCTGATGATTCGCCGATTGCAGACGATCGTAGCCTCGTTATTCATTAGCCAGTCCATGCCGATGATGACGTCAAACTCTTTCAACGGAATCGGGATAAGGTCGAGATTGAATACAATATTATCGACTAGTAGAGTGCAGTTTCGATAAACAGAATCAGCCATAACATAGATGTTACTGGCTGTCTCAATGTCAAGTATAACAGGAAGCTTCGATGGGGATTTAAGTAATCTTGTTGCAAAAGAAGTCGATATGAAGGAACGACTAGCGCCAGAATCAAATAATACACGAGCAGGTATCGTATTTAACAGAAACGTACCGGTGACTACGTCAGGTGTTTCTCTCGCCTCTTCAGCCGTTATTTGGAAAGCACGTGTCCTTGCAGTTGGTGTTGCAGCAGAACTTTTAACTGTCGACCCTCCAGCTGATGACTGTTGCTGATAACGTGGTCCGCTACGACACTGATACATGAAGTGCCCTCTCTTACCGCATTTCGCACATCCACGTCCCTGCTGTGGACATTCTTCACTACTATGACCGATCATGTTGCACGCGAAGCAAGTAACGTCTTCTGGGTTACATAGTCCCATGTGTGATCTTCGGCATCGCTTACAGAATCGTGGCTCGTTCGTGAGGGAGTAGGCTTGCGCTTTCTGTTGTGAACTATGCTGATGGGATTGCTGAGATTGTGACTGAGACTTATTTGGCCTAAAGAATCTGCCAAATCGTTGTTTCTTTGGGGGAGACGGATTCATCGGGTTAGTCGCTGGAGCATAAAGCTGATCGCCGTACTCTAAGTAACCTCGCTCAATTTGTCTAGCCGCTTCTACCATTTCCAAGTAACTCTTGTATTTGATCGCGCTCATGGGATGTCTGTATCTTGGATTGAGTCCTACACGAAATCTATTCATATTTCTTTCCTCAGTAGCTACTTGATATGAGGAGTACCCGCATAGACGTGAAAACTCGTGTTCGTATTCATCAACTGTCTTCGTTCCCTGAGTCAACTGCATCAACTGTACCTCCATCTTATCTCGTTGGTCAATCGTGCAGTACTTTGCATTGAACATTTCAAGAAACTGCTCCCATTCTAAAGTCTGAATCACTTCCTCACCATAGATACTTCGCTGGGTTTTCCACCATGCGCGAGCAGCTCCAACAAATAATGCAGACGCGTAGCTCACTTTCTTAGAATCTAAACAGTCAGAGATTCTAAAAATTTCTTCCGTATGACTGATCCAATCCATCGCCTGAATCGGATCTACAGTACCCTCGAAGTTCAGGGCACCGCTCGCTTTAAAATCTTTGAATTTGCAGCCTTTTGGCTGAGCTATTTGGGTTTCTGGATTTGAATTATCAGAATCAGATTCTTCATTCTGGACTTGCTTATCTTTTCGCTTATTTTTCTTATCATTACGTCTTTTAGCTTCGGCCTCATCTCTGGCCTGAAACTGTTCTTGCATAATCTTATTCTGTTGTTCTGAGTGTTGTGCTAGTAATTGTTGCATCATCTCAAACATTTGTTGTGGGGTCATGTTGCTTGGTATGTCACCTGATCCTGATCCTGACATCTTCTACTGAAAATTAAAATCAATTAACTATCAGTTTATAGACTTAGATCTATGTACCCTTTTTCCCATCCTAATAGTCTGTACATCCTATCTCAGTTCAAACCACCTAAATGATTGATACATATGTATTGCTTTAGTTTGAGATCAAATATACTCACGTAATACTTGATTCACTCAAACTAGTGCTCTGATACCATCCTGTGAAGACCACCCCTTACGGGGCAGTTCTCACCAGTCTAGGTCCCACATCATGCAATACGATATCAACCATAACTAAGATAGAGTAATTAATTGCGGAATTAAAAATTACAGTACAAGCTATTAAGATTTAAGTTTAATACAGATTAAGTTTTTAAATTAAACTTATAAAGGGCACAAATCTAATCTAATTAATATCATCATATTATCAAAATAAATCTACCCAGATCACCATAATATCGTCATCCAATTAGTACCAAAATGGGGTTGCTGAGTAGAGGTCTATGAAACTTCCGTCTTGAGCGTGTAAGACCTAAGAACTAGGTCCGGCAGGTGACTTTCCTTTGCTTTTTCCTGAAAAATTATAATGCAACATCTGTAAGCAAAGCTTAGTGAGTTTATAGATTTTCAATATTAACATGCGTGTCAAGCGGAGTCATAAATCTAAGCGTGATATGTCTTGGCTGCCGCTACAGCCCTCATGATTGAGATATAGTATCATAAGATCGGATGATGTTCAGGCCACACTCACGCTTAAATCGTGGGGATCAGCCACATACTGGGCTAGCTACCAGTAAGTCAATATGGCGGAACATCGGAGGTCATTACCAAGTTCATAAGAACTGGTGAAATAGCCGGGTCTAGAACAATAGACCATAAGGGCTAGTCAAGCTGAATCAATCTATCAAATGTCTGATCAATGATATAAGCATATGTCTTTAGAAGTCATGATAGCAATGAATCATAAAGCGAAGTCTGAAGCAGTATTTAAATGCAACAAGAAAATGATAATCAAATAGCTATCATGATCCACTGGGCAACACCCATCCATGGTGTGCACAGGTCTCAATCCAGCTGATAAAATGAATGTCAAATAAATCTATCAGCAACAATATATCTCAACCGGATCTATGCATGTTCAATTTGAATATCTATAACTCACAGTTATGGGTCTTGGTCAAACAGATATAAGAATCTGCCACCTGAGTTATCTCAGGATTTTATCTTTGTCAATCTGTAATCTGTAAATCAATTCTCTGACCCGCTTTAAATCTTTTAAAACCTTTGTCTTTATGTTCAGAATTTCACTGAACCTGTCCAAAATTTATCATATCAAATCATATTAATATCAGTCCTTTATCTTTAAATCTTTATTTTATCTGATTCTGATAACTTGTTTGTTCATAACTCATTTAATAACTTAATCTTAGACTAGGAACAAAATCATACTTTCATACATATTCGAATCTAGGATGATAGATTCGAACATATACATTCGAGTTTGGGGTATTAGATTCGAAATACCTATCATTCGAATCTAATGGCTTAGATTCGAAGAACATACAAAATAGATTCTAGGGAATAGATTCGAATTAGTGATATAGTTTCAAGCCATCCATAGATTCGAATCATACATAGATTCGAAACCCACACACAACTCGAGTCTAAGGATACAGAATCGAAACATAGCCATTCGAATCTAATGGCTTAGATTCGAAATTCACTCATTCGAATCTGTTCTTAACATTCTCGAATCTGATCATATTTACAACTCTAAAACATGAATTTCTAAGGCATAAATCACAAATATGATCAATATTAAGCCTATGTTCGATTATATTATAATTATTCTTGTTAAACTCCATAAAATAGCTTTAGATTTCATAAAACTAACAGATTCGAAAATACCGAAAAATATATATATAAAACGTAAAAATATAAAATCTTACCTCAATTCGTATGATCTCACGCAGGAAATAGTATATTCGTGTAGTATTCTCCGAGATCTTTCTAACGGTATATATATCTTGATAATTGGACGGTCGGTTTAGAAGAAAATTTAGAGAGAAGGTAGAGAGAGTAGAGAGAGAAAGTTTAGAGAGAGAGAGTAGAGAGAGAGAAAATCTGAAATTTTGAATATAATTTACGTTTATATACTTCATCTAGTTATATTTGCTAGCTAACCCACTTTCATTTTTTGTATATTATATCTTTTTTTATTTAATTTTTCTTTAATAATTTATTAATTCATAATATAAATATTTATATAATTTAATTAAATATTTCATTACTTAATTAAATTATAATTCAAATAATGTAACATTATTACATTATCGGCTCAAAATATTACAGAATTTACGACTAGATCAAAATTAGGTTGTTACATCTTGTATCCTCAAGTTCCTCAACTTCACTTCTGATGACCATGAACTTGGGATCATTGAGCTCTCCTCTTTCATAGAAGCCTCTGAGCTGATCCCAGACGGCTGCTCTCCATTTGCTAGACTGCCTAAATGAAACTGCAAGTCTGAAGGCGGCAAGTTGTCTCAGATCAACTTTGTACAGCTCTGAGGCTCTTTGGAAGCACTTCTTCTGAGTTAGGGGATCTACAATAAATGCCCCTAGCTCAGGTTCTTCAATAATCTTGCCATCCTCAAACTCTATTCCACTAGGCAGGCTATGATCAACTCCCTTCATTTCAATAGCATAGTCGCCCTGTTCGATCAGTGTCAGGAGTAGCTCCATCTCTGTGTCCTTCCTTGTCCTCCTGGCCTTTATTTTTGGATGTGTCACAAAGACACCTTCACTAACTTCCTTAGAGATCAGGCCAAGATCCTTTACTCTTTCCATCAACTTCTTGACATATGCCCTGATTTCTTTAGCAGTTTCAGACTTTGATTCACTCAGGGCAACTGCCAGCTCAATCCACTCCCTGTATCCCATCTGTGCTACATCAGTGTGGTCATAAGTTTCCAATTCTGGGCCTGTTGCACCCATCCTTGTTATTTTAAGCTTCCACTGACTGCCTTTCCTTGATACAGGGACAGCTTTCACAATTGCTTCCTTGGCTAGCCTTCTGTCAGGATCTAAAACTGAATAACCAAGATTAGCTGATTTGAAATTTATCAGAGTATAAATCAATAATCTTGCTTTGAATCAAAGTTTAATTAAGAAGTTTGCGGAATAACACTTAATTATTTTAACAAAAACTTTCAGAACCAATGAAGCATAAAACATAAGAAGTAATCAAGACTGTTTGTATTGCTGAATTCAATGATTACAATCACCTCTAATCTGTTTGATTAGACGAAGAACACAGACTGTTCTTAGGGTTTTACAACCTTAGAGGCTTAAGAAAACTTAAACAATAAAGCAATTACAGACTCAAAAATACGCGGAAAACTTCTATGAACTGTTATACAATAGAAAACTATTCTGTCTATTTATATTGCTTTTTGGACTTGTTTCCTTGAAGAACTATGACTTCTCTGATAGTAGATATGCTGGAATCTTCATGTAGATATCGTTTCCTGAAAATCAGCACTTTCTGTTTATGAAACTGTTGAGCAGCTTGAATCTCTTGACAGCATGAACTGAGCAGCTTGAGTTGTTTTGCTCTGGCAGCTTGAACTTTTACACTGGCAGCTCGAGTTTCTTCAACTAGCAGCATGAACTTTGTATTTACATGAAAAATCTACTAACAGTCTGAGAAGTCTAACTAACAGCTTGAATGTACTTAAACTATTTCCCAACAATCTCCCCCTAACTTAAATTCTTTACACAAGACTTTAAGTTCTATACAAGAAAGGAAATGAATAAGTAAACTGTTATTCACAAACCAAGGCTTTCAAAAACTTACAACTGTGCAAGTTTCTGATCTACAGCCTTCAAAAATTCTTTCTTCATCTCATCTCTATCACAAGATACCCTAACAGATTTTATCTGAAGTAGCATATCTTTTGGTAAATCATAAAATTCGAGATTGAAGAATATACCAGGTCCATCTGAAAATTTGATTCTGTATGTCCTTGACTTGACAAACAGATCAACTTGCTTGACCTTCTTCCCCTTCTTCACAGCATCCTCTATTTCTTTCCTTGCAGATTCAGGGTCAACAATTGATTTTAGATCTTTAATTACTTGCTTCACTTGTGGTAGAGCAGATCTAACTTGTGATACAGACCCAATGTTGTGCATTCTGATAAGCTCATCTCTGGTCAACTTCTGAACCATCTGCCAAAATGTATCATATTCTTCTTCTGGTCCAGACTCCCTTCTTACCACAAACTTAACTCTCAAGTTACGGTCATCCAGGGACTTAGCAAACCAGTAATTGATTTGAGGCTTTGTAAAATCATGCTGATCAATCAACTTCTCTATCTCCATGGCTTTTTGCAGTTGTTGATCAAACAGCACTCTTTTAACTTGATATAGCTTTGCTTGTGAGGATGGATCAGATGTAGGAATAGATGCAACAGCTTGTTCAGTAGGAACAGGAGCACTGGTAGCAGCTTTAGTTTGGACTGATTGAGTTGATGGTTGGACTTCTTGGGATGGTTGAGCTTCTGGAGAGACTTTTGTTCTCTTTCTTTTGTCCATCTCCTTGTCATGAATCTCCTGCAGCCTTTCAGTAGACATGGACTGAGCCATTTTCTTTGGAATTCCAGCTGCAAATGCAAAATTTATCAAAAATCTTATGTGCTCAGCTTTGGTGTGCCCTGTTGGCATCTTTCTCTTCTTTTCACCTTGTTTGCCCACAAACCCCTTTAGGTAATCACCTAATGTCTCATCATCATCTATTGGGGGCTGAGCTTGCTGATCTAATTCTTTATCCTGTTCTTCTACTAACCTTTTGGCAACTTCAGCATCAAAGGCAATCTGGGCTTCTTTGGAGGAGAATTTGTGCTTTGGAGACTCAATGAGAATGCCCTTGCCCTTGTCTTTTACAGAAGAGGATGTTGCTTGGACTGTACTTGATGGAGCTTGAATGCCTTCCCTGATCACAACTCCAGTGACTTTTGAAGGAGCAGCTTGAGTTTCTAGGCTAACAGCTTGAGAAGCTGTTGGGACTGCTAGCCTAGAAACTGGGACTGTTGGTGCTACTTGGAATGTTGTTGTTGTTGGAGCTGCTTGGACTGATTTAGGAACCTCCTGATTCTCCCCCGTTTTGGAAGCATTGGTTTGGTCAGAAGGACCTACAACCTTTGCCCCTTGGGTTTGAATCAAACGCTCTAATTGAATGAGCTTATTTCCACAAAGAGTAAACCCTTTATGAAGATAATCCATCCTCTGATTTTGAGCCATTTCTGATTGCTTTAGGGCCATTATTTGTGCACCCTGTGCAGCAATGATGGACATTTGGTATTCCAACATAGCTACAACAGGTTTCAGCTTGGGATCCGTCAAAAGCATGAGTTGCAGACTAGTCTCAAGATCAGAAAACACCTGTGGTGCTTGTGATCTATCACTGACATCAATACCAGAAGTAGAAACCTCTGGGCCCCTCTTTTCTTGGTTCTGGGGACTTCCAGCTTGTGTTGGCACACTTGCTGTTGCCATGGGCGTGGTCTTAGCTATGTTGGCACTGTCCTGTGCCTCTTTTGCAGAGACATCAGTAGTGCCAGCCACAGAACCCATATGAACCATCTCTGAAGAGATGTTCACCTCCTGAGTGAGGATGGGAGTTTCCTCTAGTGGTTCCCTTTGGATATGCTGTGCAGGAGTATCCTCCTGCACAGGGATATATGGCTCTTGCTGATGGGAGGAGGAGGAAGGAGCTCCTGGTCCCCTTTTTCTTTTGTATATATTTCTGAGTGGGCGTGTTGGCTGTACAAAAGGATCAGTGGGAGTTTGTGTATCATGAGGAGTGGGTTGGGGTCTTGGGGGTGTAGCAGTGATGTTAGGCTGAGCCTGCTCAAGACCCTCTCCTCTGTTTCCTGAAATGATGTTCATCATTGCAGAGGGCAATGGAACATCTACACTGACAAAATTGGCACTTGGCTTTATCAGCCTTTTGATAGAAGATAGTGAGTGCCTATGGGAAATATGTATCCTCTTATGTAAATGAGAAGTAGTGCAGGTGTGTGCAATGATTTCTGCCAAAAATCTTGGATACATTAAAAACTTCCCATTCTTTAGGGAATGATGCCTTAACATCCCCTGAAAAATCATGTTTGAAAAATTGAACCGTTGGCCTGTTGAAAAGCACAGTCAGGCAGTGGCAATGTTAGAAGAAAATTCTGACCAACCAGTTCTTTTGGGGCTCATACACTGCTGAAGAATATGTACAAGAAATTTCCATTTAGGAGAAAAATGGGCTTTTAAGAAAGTAAAAGAATCAGCAGGGCCCCTATAACCAATGTTTTGAAGACCAAAATGTAAAGCTTGAAGGGATAGGTCTGTTATACCTGAGGCATCTTGAAGATGCAAATGGTGCCGAATGGATTCCTCAGTGATGTTAATGGGAGTGCCATCAATTTTGGATAGAAGGGTAGGCACTCCATTGATGGTTTTAACAGATGCATGGTTCCAAAACTGTTCTATATGGGAGATGTATATAGTGGGGTTTATGGTTAGGGCATAATGAATATGGGAGTGCCTGAGGAAATCCATCATTGTATGGAACGGTTGGAGTTCAGCATGTTTCAGAGTGTATGGGAGACAGTTGTGTTCTTTTACGAACTCCATGTATGAACAAACGATGGTTTTAGGGTTTGAAAGAAGAATGTGTGATTCGTTCAGAGAGAAAGTAGAAGGCCGTGGAAGAAAAATATGTAACTAGTAGTTACAACTGAACGAAACTGGGACCTTTAAAGGTTTCGAAAAGGTTGGGTCCCGCGCACACATTTGAAAAATTACCCAAATACCCTGCACACTTTGACAGATCAAGTGAAAATAACTAGCAGTCCGAGAAAATGAACTAGCAGCATGAGAAAATACTCATGCTGTTAGTGTAAAATTGTGCAACTTTTCAATGTAACAGTGTCTCCCCCTTAAATTAGCATACTGAGTCGATAATAATGAAATCCAATTAATCCATGTTTACCATACCAATATTTGATATTAGGAAAGTGAACCTTCCCACATCAAAAGGTTTTGTAAATAGATCAGCTAGCTGATCATCTGTATGTATTTTGGTAACTTGGATTAACTTCTTTTCATTACAATCTCTGATGAAGTGAAATCTGATTTCTATATGCTTGGTTTTTGGGAATTTCACTGGGTTTTGCACAATGCTAATTGCACTTGAATTGTCAATATAAATAGGAGTGGATAAGAAATTCATACCATAGTCTCTTAGCTGATTTTGAATCCACATTACCTGGGAGCAGCAGCTTGCAGCTGCTACGTATTCTGCTTCAGTGGATGATGTGGAGACAGTTGTTTGCTTTTTGCATTGCTAAGAGACCAGTCTTGCTCCTAAGTATTGACATCCACCAGTTGTGGATTTTCTGTCAATGTTGCATCCACCATAGTCACTGTCAGAGTAAGCAGTTAGTTCAAAAGGAGAGTCTTTAGGATACCATAGACCTAAATGTGGTTGGCCTTTAAGATATCTAAAGATTCTCTTAACAGCAACCAAGTGAGAATCCTTTGGAGAGCATTGAAACCTCCTTTTGAGTTGCCTCCAAATGCAACAAAACCTCCATCAAAACCTTTGAAATTTGACAAGCATTCAGAATTGCCTGTCATGTGCCTAGAGCATCCACTGTCCAGATGCCATCTTGTCCTATGAGGAGACCTGTGGTTGCCCTGCACAAATAACAGCTTAGTTAGTAGTGGAGTAAACCCAAACCAAATTGGTTTTGGGTTGGCCTTGTACATTGACATAACTAAAAACTGTTTTTGACTTCTTGTATTTGGTGAGATCTACTGATGGAGTCTTTGGAGAGTATTTAGTGATAATATGAGGTATCCAATTATTTTGATCATCTTTTCTTCTGACAGTCTCAGATGATTCACTAGCAGCTCCAGTTTGATGCCCAGCAGCTGGAGCTGTGTTTGTAGTGCTAACAGTTTCTGTTTTTGCACTAACAGCATCAGATTTTGACTTAGCAGTCTGATCTTTTGCATTAGCAGTTTGAGCAACAGATTTGTCCTTGACACACCATATTTGTTTAAAACTTGATTTAGGCTTTGCCAAAACTTGTTTTTGATGTGTGGACTGTTTTTTATTAACTTTTGAGAATCTGTGATCAACTGTTCTCTTTGGAGCTGCTGTGGAAGGTTTCACTTTTGAGTGTTTGCCTGTTTAGGATTTGATTTTGTGTGATGCACAGTCTGTTTTGCAACAGCTGGTTTGTAAAAACAATCCTTGGCTAAGTGATTCTTCCTTCCACAGTGAAAGCATCTTTTGACAGTTTGAATTGGAACACCAGACTTTTCTGTCAATTTCTGGTTCTTGTTTCTCTGGTTTCCTCTTACCTGCTGTTGTTTAGGAAACTTTTGAACACCATGCTTTTGGCATATGCAGATAGAAACAGTTTTACCTCTTTTAGTTCCTTTTGATGAAGATGCAGTGTTACAGTTAGAATGTACAGAAACTTGTGGAGTAGCATTGCATACACTCATCTTCTCTTTTCCTTTCTTACTGGGAACTTGGACTTCTATGGGTGCACTCTTTGTGTCACAGTCTCTATTTTGACTCTTATCTTCTTTTAATTCAAGACTGTTATCAAGGATAGGATCTACAATAGTCATAGACTCATCTAGTGGTTCATTGACAAGTCTATCAGCAACTTCACTCATTGGATGAATGTACTTGTTATTATATGGAGGTGGAGTAGCTCTGTATCCTATTCCTTCTTTGGGATTGACCTGAGATTTGACTCTATCTTTGAATTGAACTTCCATTAGGTGTTCTAGCTTTTGATTTGCTAACTTGAAGTTACCTAGATCTATGTTAACAGATTCCAGTTTCTCATTAGCTTCTAACACCTTCTGTTCAGTTTCTTCTACCTTTTTATTCAGAGATTCTATTTCCTTATTGAGTTCCTTTTTCTCCCATTCATGATAGTTTCTATCATACCCCATTTGAATCTCATTATCCTTATAATCATTGATCTGTTTTTCCAGATCTTCTATGGCTTGCATATATTCATATCTCCTTTCTTCCATCTTAGCTAGAGTTTTGCACATGCTCTCATTATGAACTCTGTACTTTTTAACCATATTTTTGCATGATTGAGAGCAGAGTTTAGAATTTACCTCAGATGGTAGTTCAGTGGAGGAGACATTTGATGTTTCTGCCATTAGAGCTTGATTTTGAAATTCTTCCTCTGTCTGATCACTCCAGTCAAACACATTGTCCTCTTGAGAGACAAGTGCTGTTGATGATGATGTTTGAATGGGCTGTGAAGTCCTTGATGGATGTTGACCTTGAGATCTGCATTCTCTGGCAAAGTGACCAAGCTTATGGCATTTATAGCATTCCACTTTTGATTTATCAAAAGATGGTTTGCCTTCTGTCTTAGCTTGAAAGTTGGCCCTACCAGTTCTTTTCAGAAATCTTTTGGCTCTCATGGTCAGCATTGCATGTTGCCACTTTAAATCCATCTCTTCAAGATCATCTGGATGAATTTGTTCCAAGTCTTCAACATTTAGAGCAAATAATCCATCATTGGCAACAAAAGCTTCATAATGAGTTTCAGCAGAATTGCCATCACCACCTGAAAAAGAATCACGGTTATTAGATTTTTCAGAGGACAGAAGAGCAGTGTTGTGATTATAAGAAAAGGATTTCTTTTTAGCATCAATCTCAGTCTCAAACACTCTTAAACTGTTATACAGATCATCCAATTCTATCTCATCAAGTGTGTCTTTTGTTCTCCACTGTGCAGCATAGACTGTCCATTCTTCTCCAAGAGATCTGAGAAACTTTCTGTTGACTTCATCTTGATCCAGATTGACCTTTGCACTTTCCAGTTCACTTATCAGTTTGTTGAACCTGTCAAAGATTTGAGTGAGGTTTTCATTCTTGCCACCAGAAAAGTTTTCATACTGCTGTTTCAAGAGGTCTTTTTGATTTCTTTTGGTACTTGCATTACCAGCAAACCTCTTCTCTAAGGCATTCCAAAGAGAGTGAGCAGTATAAAACTTTTTGAACTGATGTTGATAAGCATTAGGAATGGCTATTTGTAATAATGTGAGTGCTTTCACTTCATTCATTTAGCCTTCCTTTCAAGTTCAGTTTTTGGAGGAGTTTTGACTGGTTTTCCCTCATCATCAAGTTCTAGATCAACTACAGGAGGAAATTCAACAGCTTCCCATATGGCATAATCAATGAATTGAATATGCTGTTGAATCCTGAGTTTCCACATCTCAAACTCAGTGGGCTTGAGCATAAGCACTTTGAGTCCTTGCCCAGATCCACTGCTGCTATTTTCAAATTCCATTGTAAAAGATTAAAAATTTGAAAGAAAGTTTTCGACTTTGAAAAACAAAGAACGACCTGTGGCTCTGATACCACTTGTCAGGATCTAAAACTGAATAACCAAGATTAACTGATTTGAAATTTATCAGAGTATAAATCAATAATCTTGCTTTGAATCAAAGTTTAATTAAGAAGTTTGCGGAATAACACTTAATTATTTTAACAAAAACTTTCAGAACCAATAAAGCATAAAACATAAGAAGTAATCAAGACTGTTTGTATTGCTGAATTCAATGATTACAATCACCTCTAATCTGTTTTGATTAGACGAAGAACACAGACTGTTCTTAGGGTTTTACAACCTTAGAGGCTTAAGAAAACTTAAACAATAAAGCAATTACAGACTCAAAAATACGCAGAAAACTTCTATGAACTTCTATACAATATTCTGTCTATTTATATTGCTTTTTGGACTTGTTTCCTTGAAGGACTATGACTTCTCTGATAGTAGATATGCTGGAATCTTCGTGTAGATATCTTTCCTGAAAATCAGCACTTTCTGTTTATGAAACTGTTGAGCAACTTGAATCTCTTGACAGCATGAACTGAGCAGCTTGAGTTGTTTTGCTCTGGCAGCTTGAACTTTTACACTGGCAGCTCGAGTTTCTTCAACTAGCAGCATGAACTTTGTATTTACATGAAAAATCTACTAACAGTCTGAGAAGTCTAACTAACAGCTTGAATGTACTTAAACT